>CAUYUJ010018142.1:166201-193701 GCA_963575745.1 Prorocentrum cordatum
TCTTCTCGTCCTCAGCATTGTTCCTTCCCTTCTCGGGGTCTTCCATTCCGTCGTAGTATGTTTCCTCTTTCTGTTCCTCCTCATCATTTCGTGGACCACTCTTCCCCGCGCCTTCCTCCTCGTCGTCATCCTCCCTCACCCTTGCCCTCTTGATCCCCCCCCCCGGAGGTTCCCAAGGGCCCGAAGAGGGCCATCGTCGCCTCAAAACCCAGGCCTTCCTCTTCTCGGCCTCCTCGTCCTCGGACCCCCCGCCCCTTCCTCGTCCTCGCCGTCATCCTCCACCGCCGCCGCCGCTTCAGCCCGAGCCCTCGCGCCTGGCTGCGGACCTCCGCACGGTTCCCGCGCCGCGCCGGCTTGTGCGTGGAGAGCGGGGATGCGTCGAGCTTTTGGCGCCGCAAAGAATGGAGGTCGCCTTTTCCCGCGAGCGTGGCGCGCCCCCCTGTCCGCACCACCCCGGCTGCATGGAATACCCGACCGCCGCAGGTCGGTCCAAGGCCCACCGAAAGTCTCTTCTGGTACTGCTGCCGGGGATCCTTCGGGCGTACTCGGCCACGCGCAGAGGGGGGTAGAGGGAGGGAGGAAGGCCTCTTAGAAGCATCCCTGCTTCTTAGAAGCAGCGGGCCTTGTCTGTAGATGTAGGGCCAGCGCCTGCTAAGAAGCAGCCTCCTTCTAGGGAGCCTTCCCAGTTAAGATGGCTCCGTCCCTGTCGTCGCCCGCTGCCGCTACCGCCTCCATCGACGAATGACATTGGTCATCGCGAGGACCGCAGCTGGTTGGGCTGCAAATTAGGTGGAAAAGGGCCCGCGCGCCCTCATCTAATGCGCGCTTGCCATCCTACTCGTTTGCCAGTCTCTGCTACACGGAGAAAGTAGAGGGACGGCGATGGAGGCCAGAAGCAGCAACAAAGCCTCCCGTCGTGTTCCCGTCTCGACGCGAGGGGGTCTGGTCTGGGGTCGGGTCTGCTGCAGGAGTTCCCAGCCCAGCCTTCGACCCAGCGTGCGGACCGAGGGAGGCCACCGCACAGGGCACCACCGCCAAACGGCCAGGGCGAGCCTGCGCCCAATAGCCGCACGCCCCGCAGAAGTACAGCGAGGAGGGGGAGGAGGAGGAGGAGGAGGAGGAGGAGGAGGAGGAGGAGGAGGAGGAGGAGGAGGAGGAGGAGGAGGAGGATCGCGTCACGCCGCGCGGATGTCGGGGCCCTTGCCCCCAGACGCCCGATCCCTCGAGCCTTGCCGCTGCGCGCTTCCCGGCAGTCCCGACCCCTTCCCCATGGGCCGGTTCTTCGTCCCGGGTCGTTGCGCTCGCGGTCCCTGGGCCCGGCGAGGGCCCCGCTGGAGGCCCGGGGGCCGTGCGGAAGAGCTCCGGGCGGAGGTGCTCTTCCGAACCTGGCGAAGGGGACGTCTCGCGGCCCCTGGGTGTCGTCCCCGTCCCGGAGGTCTGCGGCGACCAGGCGCTCCGCGCGAGACAGCTGGCGCGGGGGGCGGGAGGAGGGAGGCGCGGGGGGGGGGGGGATGGAGCGTCAAGGGGACCAAGGACACACAAATACATACGTACAAATAACAGGACCCCACCCCCCATAGTTTTCCATATTTTCTGGGTTTCTGTCTTCCCCTCCCCTTCCCATATGTTCCCATCCTTTCTGGGGGATCGACGATTCCTTGTGTCTGTGCGTTTTTCCTCCCTCCTGAGAGAGGGAGGAGGGCAGGCCAGCGGAGGGGGCCGGAGGCGAAGGGGGGGGGCACGTCCCCCTCCGCCTCCTCCCCGCCTCCGTCCTCCAAGACCTGCCCATGCGCATCCCCCGCCTCCAGCAAAATACCAAACCATAAAAAGTAATACAAAAGCAAAACAACAAAAAGAAACATAACAAAAACAACATGTTTTAAACAAACAAAAAATCATCCTCTCTCTCTCTCTCTCTTCCCTCTCCTTGCGACCCCACGCTTCCGCCGCTCTCTGTGTTCTCTCCGTTTCCCTCTTCTCCCGCCTCCCCTCCCTCCCCGGCGTCTCCCTGCCTCCTCCTCCCTTCCTTCTCTCCCTCCTCTCACCGCCCCCTCCTTCCCTTTCATCCCTCCCCTGCTCCTCGCTCCCCCTTCCCCTCCCCTTTTCTCCCCTCCCCTCCCCTTTCCCCTCCCATTCTCCTCCACACTCTCTCCCTTCCTCGTTCCCATCCCCTTTCCTCCCCCCGCCCCCTCCACGTGCGTCGCACCTCTCTCCCCGCGGCCAGGCCACTGCGGCGCGAGGACCCCGGCCCCGCGCCGCCTGCTCGGCCAGCCACCGCTGCAGGGCCATGGCGGTCGCCTGCGGCTACGGGCACACGGCGCTGGTGCTGGACGACGGCGAGGCGCTCCTCTTCGGGAACAACTGCTATGGCCAGTGCGCTCTGCCCGCCGAGCGCCTGCGCGGCCGCAGGGTGGCGCAGGCCGCCTGCGGCTGGAGGCACACGGCGCTGGTGCTGGCAGACGGCGAGGCGCTCCTCTTCGGGGCGGCGAACGACGAGGGCCAGTGCGCTCTGCCCGCCGAGCGCCTGCGCGGCCGCAGGGTGGCGCAGGCCGCCTGCGGCTGGTGGCACACGGCGCTGGTGCTGGCAGACGGCGAGGCGCTCCTCTTCGGGGCGAACTGCTATGGCCAGTGCGCTCTGCCCGCCGAGCGCCTGCGCGGCCGCAGGGTGGCGCAGGCCGCCTGCGGCGGGTATCACACGGCGCTGGTGCTGGCAGACGGCGAGGCGCTCCTCTTCGGGAGGAACGACGAGGGCCAGTGCGCTCTGCCCGCCGAGCGCCTGCGCGGCCGCAGGGTGGCCGCTCAGGCCAGCCCCTGCGGGCGTAGCACCACCGGGTGGTGCTGGAGACGGCGAGGCGTCTCTTTCGGGCATGAAAGGTATTGCGAGAGCGTCTGCCGCCGAGCGCGCACGTAGCGGCGCAGGGCTGGGCAGGCCGCCCGGCGTCGAGCACACGGCGATGAAGGTGTGGCAGAGGCCGAGGCGCTACCTTTTCTGGACGGAACGACGTAGGGCCAGTGCGTCTGCCCAGCGAGGCTGCGCTGCCGAAGGGGGGCAGGCGGTGACGGTCACGGGCACACTGGCGGTGGTGCCTGGCAGGACGGGCGAGGCGTTCTCTTCGGGTGAGGAACGCTTAATGGCTGAGGCTTGCCGCCGTCGCGCCTGCGTCGGCCGCAGGGTGGCGCAGGCGCTGCGGAATCTGAGGACTCTTATTTCGGGGGACGGGAGGAGGCGGAGGACGAACAGGAGGAGGAGGAGTAGCAGGAGCAGGAGGAGCAGGAGGGGGGTGGAAGGGCACCAGGCTGCGGCTGCTCCGGGGAGGTTGGCATTGTGATATCTGGACCCCTATCATCGGGTTGCAGGGGAAGTGATGGGACGTACCTTGGTCAAGGGGGATGTTAGGATAGGAAGAGAGTATGGAGGATACGCCAGGAAAAGGCGTGGACGTCCTGGCTCCGGCGTGCCTCCCGCGTGCCTCCGGGCCCACCGTGCCTCCCGCGTGCCTCCCGCGTGCCTCCCGCGTGCCTCCGAGCGTGCCTCCCGCGTGCCTCTGGCGTGCCTCCCGCGTGCCTCCGGGCCCACCGTGCCTCCGGCGTGCGTCCGGCGTGCCTCTGGCGTGCCTCCGGCGTGCCTCCGGCGTGCATTCGGCGTGCCTCCGCGGCCGTCGGCGCGCCGCCTCCATGCCCGAGGACCTACATGTATGAGCCTTTCCAAGAAGCCATCCAGATGCCCCCAACATGAAATTCCAGGGCCCGAACGATTTCAGACCGAGCCTTTAGGAGGAGCTTGAACCTTCCAGGGGCCGAGCCTTCCATTTCAGATCGAGCTTTCCAGGGGCCGAAGCCATCTCAGCGTGAGGATCAGCCGATCTTTCGGGACGCTTGACCCGAGCCGGCTTGCAGTAGCTATGTTAGCCATGATCCCCTTCGTGCTCATTTCGCTCTCGCCCCCCTCGTGCAAGGCGATGGGCATGTCGCCTGAAGAAGTGCGGGAGCGAGTGAGCGCACGGCCCATTGAAGGATTACCAGATTGGTCTACTGCGATGCCACAGCTCGGGAATTTGGGACGGCGACTTCGCGCGGCCGCCCCGTGCGTCGGCATCGATGGGTGCGGCAGGGCGCTATCGCATCTAGGGGTGCCTCAGATTTCAAAGCGTACACGCTTCGCGAATCCCCACCAACCCATCCAACAGCAGTGACTCGACGAAGGGCTGCGGACTTTAGTGAGAGTGGTAGGTGTAGTAGTAGTAGTAGTAGTAGTAGTAGTAGTAGTAGTAGTAGTAGTAGTAGTAGTAGTAGGTAGTAGTAGTAGTAGTAGTAGTAGTAGTAGTAGTAGTAGTAGCAGTAGTAGTAGTAGTAGTCGTAGTAGTAGTAGTAGTAGTAGTAGTAGTAGTAGTAGTAGTAGTAGTAGTAGTAGTAGTAGTAGTAGTAGTAGTAGTAGTAGTAGTGGTAGTAGTAGTAGTAGTAGTAGTCGTAGTACTCGTAGTAGTCGTAGTAGCAGTAGTAGTAGTAGTAGTAGTAGTAGTAGTAGTAGTAGTAGGAGTAGTAGTGTGTAGTAGCAGTAGTAGTAGAAGTAGTAGTAACGGTAAAAGTAACAGTAGTAGTCATAATAATACTCGTCGTCGTAGTGGTGTAGAGACGACAGATTCTGTGACACTGAAATGTACAACTGTAGTTGCAGCCAAGCATGGCTGGTTTCCCGCGCGCGCCACCCCCGCCCGCGGGGTGGGATGTCGCGCAGCGCCCGTGGCAATGCTGCGTCCGCAGTCGCCTCGGAGTGTCCGAGTGGAGGGCTGCCTGGTGGGTGCCCGAGGTGGCGCAGCTCCCGCTGGGACCCAGCGGGGGCGGCAGCGGCCGCTGGCGCGTTCCAGCGGCCCCGCAACCCGTGGGTTGGGCGTCGGCGCTTGGCGTCCGCAGCCCAGCGCTTGACCTCGTCGCCCTGGGCAGCGTGCTGTTTCTAATTTGGCCCGACGGGTCGCCGTGGGCGATTGAAACCCCGAAATTCGGATGGCGGCAA
This sequence comes from Prorocentrum cordatum, assembly GCA_963575745.1. Classification (NCBI taxonomy): domain Eukaryota; class Dinophyceae; order Prorocentrales; family Prorocentraceae; genus Prorocentrum; species Prorocentrum cordatum. Next base: position 171,213 of record CAUYUJ010018142.1, read on the forward strand.
CGGCCACGGAACGGCCGTTGCGCGCTGCCGTCATCCGATAAGATCGGGCGGGCCAGAACCATGTCATCCGCGTGGCCCCCAGGTTCGCGACGTATTCCCGCGTCGGCTGCGGGCGCTTCTCTGTGTTCTACGCGGTAGAGCACCAGTGGAACCGTTGAGGCGCGGTGGTGATGATGGTAATGGAGATGGTGATGGTAAGCAACCATCCATCGTAGTCGTAGTCGTAATCATCGTCGTCGTCACCATCACCATCGCCATCGCACGCCCATTTCGGCGCACCCCTCACACAGTTCCCGGTCGGTTGTCCCGTGGTTGCCCCGTGGTTGTCCCGCTGGTCGTGCGTCCCGCGGTCGTCCCGTGGTTGTCCCGTGCGGGCGTTTTCTTATATTAGCGCTGTCCCGTGGGTGGCCCGTCGTTGTCCCATGTGTATATATTTTACGGGCGAGCTCGCGCTCGCAAAACTCCAAACGAACGATCTGCCTCGGAAGTGCGGCCTGCCGTTCTTACCAACAAATGCTTGCTTGGCATTGGTTGTTGGCCGTGGCACTGGTGGGCCACTGCAGACAATTGCGCGCGCGCGTGTTGGCGACGCGCCAGTCTCCGCCAGCACGGAGGAGACCTGCAAGATCATCAAGGTCATCTTCCCCTATGGAGGTTGGCCTGGGTTGCCTGTTGCCCTCTGCGCCAAGGGCGCGACAGTCAAGTCCGACGGCTCAAGTCAGCTACGCGGAGAAGTGTCTGCGGAGAAGCTGAAGCCCCCGGAAATGGACGTGGATCGCGAGCGAGACCTAGGGCGCCCATCTACACGCGTGGAAAGCGCCGAGAACCGGAGTTTGATCGGCAGTGCTGGCTGGCGGTCAACTCAGGCGCGCCCCGACTTATCGGCTGTTGTTTCCATGGCGCAGACAGCGCGAGATTCGCCTCTCGTTTCCAACCTCGTCGAGACGGGCCACGTCGCGCCCGAAGCTCACCGGCGCAGCGACGCGAGCATCGCCGCGCCGCGTGCGAAGGAAACCTTTGGGTTATATGGTTTCATGGCGCTTCGCAGGCCAACGTGGGCGAGCCCGACGACGAGGTCGCCAGCGTCGCGCGGCGGCGCGCCCGTCGGGCAATGTCATCGTTCGCCTCGCCTCGTGCGCCCCCGAGCGGTTCAAGGCGATAAGTCACGCGGCATTCCTGATGCGCGCCGCCGAGAAGAAGATTTTGGCCGACGGCGAAGGGAGAACTGCTCTAGTGGACTGAAGATCCGCTACCATCTGGAGGATTTGTCGCAGCGCGTTCGCCGAGGAGACCATGAGTGCTGCGGACGCTTTCGGAGTCGCCATAGTGATGGGGGCATCTCTTTTGAGCGATCTGAAATTTTGACCTAACGTTGGACCACGACGACCCGTGTTTATGTACCACAAGATGCGCTACCGATTGTGCTTCATTAGATGGCACCGTACATCGCGATGGGGCTGTCAAGCTACCCTCGGAGAGACGTTTGGTTTTTAATGTGACTGGCTATCGCGAGCTTGTGGAAGCTGAGCTGTACGACGAGACGGCGGCGGCCAACATATCCAGACTCCCGCTCTCGTGGTGTCCGACGCAGCACGTGCTCGCGGACGTTCCCACCAAGAGAGTGGACGGTACAAAAATACGAGCAGCTTTGGATGGTTGGGCGATGCTTCATCAGGATACGCCCCCGGAGGACATTGCGACAACGATTCCTTGGTGAACTCATGGGCCACGAGCTGGGAGAAATGGATTTGGTGGTGGTGGGAGCTCCTTCTGATATTCAAATGCCTACGCCATGCGCTACTGGGAGCTCCTGGTGGGGCTACTTTCATGCCCACGCCTGGTGCGCCCTTCTGCTGTTGGCTTTGCTAGCTCAGTTTGGGCAGATTATGGTATCCGCATTCTGCGCCATGTTTCATTACACTTGGCTAAGTGTGCGTACGCCTGTCTCTGTGCTTGTGTACAGTAGGTGCTGTGCCTGTTACATACGTGTTTGCACGCGCGTGTGCCTTGTGTGTGCTATATGTCATATGCTGCGCAAGCATGTGGTGTTGACTTCGTGATCGTCAAAGGCCAACGTTATCTTGGAGCTATGTTGGAACGATCGTGAATGCGAGAGCGCGTGCTTGCCATTTGTATCAGCCATGCGCATCCGTATTACATGATGGCTCGCAGGGCTCAAGGAATAACGCGACAGATAACATCAGCAACATACGTAGCACCGTATAGAAGTTGCATCTTCACAAATGGGGGGGAAGAGGCCCGAGGAGGAGCAGGAGGAATAACGTTGATGATGCTGATGGTGATGATGATGATGATGATGATGAGGAGGAGGAGGAGGAGGCGGGATATTAGAAGGATGTGCGAGGATGGGTTATCGGAGGGGGGCCTTGTGCACGCCTCTGGAGATCTGGAGATCCCGGGGGACTTCGGGAGGTTTCTGCGGATCTCGTGGAGACTTCCGCTTTTTTTGGCGGGTATTCCCAGAGGGACGAGGATGAACAGGACGAGGAGGAGGAGGAGGAAAAAAAAGAGGAGAAGGCGGGGGAAGAGGACCAGTGTGCGACGTTGAAATAGACCACCCCTTCCAGCTCCCTCTTCACAGGCCCCTACAAGGGTTCCTTCCTTCTGAAGGGAATTCCCCCTTGGGAGGGACACCGTTCTTGGGACTTCAACACCGCGGATCAGCGTATTTATTGCGCCCTGAGAATCCAGAATCGCTCCAAAACGTAATTTCTGGTACGTTAGCCATGAGAATCGGTGAAATGCTTGCGAATTGTTGCAGTGAGTGCGCGCGGCGCTTCCAGGCGAAAATTGCATTTTGAAAACGAGCCGCCCTCAAACCGTGACGCTCTTCCAACTGTTTTGAAAGAGTGCGCGCGGCGCTAAGGCGAGAGCCACATTCTGAAAACCACCCGCCCTCAAGTCGTGAAACTTTTGCATTGTTCAGCGAATGTGCGCGGTGCTTAGGAGAGAGCCACATTTTGAAAACGACTTGCTTCCAATCCTTGGAAGTACTGCAACTCGTTAGCACGAGCGTGCGCTGCGCCAAAGCGAGAGCCACAGTTTGGAAGGGACCTGCCCTCCATCTGTGAAGCTGTTGCCAATTTCGAAGCTTCAAGATCATTAGTCGAAGCGCCCGGCCGGCCCTGTCGACCGGCCCCGGGGTGCGTAAGGGAGGAGGAATCTATAAGGAGAAGGGATGAAACAGGCGCAGCAGGAGCAGGAGGATCAGGTCGGGAGCGGAAAAGAGGGGGGTGATGACTAGGGGGGGGTGGATATCATGGCGCGGGCCATGAGATTTCCGCAGATTTCATGGCGCCTCTTCTTATTTCATTACGTCCCTGGCCCCCCCGCTGGGCGGCGCACATGCCGCCGGTCATGATTTGCACACACCCCTCTTGGACACCCCCCTCTTGGCCGCTCCCGATCAGGAGAAACAGGAGGAGAGAGGAGATCCCCTCGACTACGTCCGTCCCGTTGTCTCTCCTCGCCCTCCCAGCAGGGAGGTGGCGCATTTGGGCTACAGCTCGGGCCTTCAGCGGCCGTCCGGGGCGATTCGGGTACCTTTGGGACGCTCCCGACGAGTCACAGCTACTGGATAGCACCCCGAGGCAAGAGCTCTCGAGATCCGACGAGAACGCCCGAAAACCCAGGATCAGGATAAGGACCAGGACCAGGAGGAGGAGGGAGAGGAGGAGGAGGAGGAGGAGGAGGAGGAGGAGGAGGAGGAGGAGGGGAGGAGGAGCAGGCGAAGGGGAGTGAGGGACAGGGTACTTCGAGGAGCGAGCAGGAGGAGGAGGAGGAAGAGGAGAAGGAGAAGGAGGAGGAGGAGGAGGAGGAGGAGGATTAGGGGGAGGCGGAAATGCACGAGGCGGAGGAGGCCGAGGAAGACTCCTCCTGCCTCCGGCGGCGGCGACGGGAAGCTGGGACGGCACGGGAGTGGCCCGCGAGCCCGAGGCGAGCGCCCCCGAGGAGGCGCCGAGGCCTCCCGCGGGCAGCGCAGCGGCAGCAGCCCGCGGGCTCCGGGCGAGCGCCGCCGATGAGGCACGCAGGCGTCGGGGGCGTCCGTACGGGGGGGTGATGGGGGCCTCCTCGTTCTCGCTCTCCTCCTCCTCCTTCCTCCTCTTCCTCCTCCTCCTTTGTCCTCCACCCCTACTGCTCCTCCACCTCCATCTCCTTCTCCTCCTCCTCCTCCTCCTCCTCCTCCTCCTCCTCCGCCTCCTCTGCCGCCTCCTCCTCTCCTCCTCCTCCTCCTCCTCCTCCTCCTCCTCCTCTCCTCCTCCTCCTCGTCTTCCTCCTCCTCCTCTTCCGCCTGCTCCTCCTCCTCCTCCTCCTCCTCCTCCTCCTCCTCCTCCTCCTCCTCCCCCTCCTGGCGTCCGAGGTGGGGCGCCGAGGACTACGGTCAGGAACTTTGGCTCAGCGGTTCTGGAAGGTTTTTTGCCTTTCTCGGCCCCTGGGGGCCGCATTCGGGCTTCTGGACCGTCGAAAGCAGATTCTGGGTGAAAACTGCACCCTCCTTGCGTCCGAGAGGGCGCGTCGGGGACTGCGGTCAGGAACTTTGGCTCAGAGTGTTGCGCCGCCAGTTCCGGCCCACCGCGCTCCGGAGCGACACTCTGTCCGCGTCCCCATGTCTGAGCGTCAGTGTCCCGAGCCTTTCCAAGCCTCCCGCCCCGCGGAGCGGAGCGACGGTGTAGCGTATCGCTGGGGCCGCCGCCGCGACACGTTAAGCAAACATTCCCGACCGTAGGGGTGGTGGTGGATTTCATGGCCAGGGTCATGGCACCTCCCAGATCTCACAGGCCCCCCTTCTTCCGTCGACGCATCCCCTGGCCCACCCCCTCGTCCGCGCGCATGACTCGGGCGATGATGCTCACCCCCTCCCTAGCCCCCCTCTTCGACGCACCCGAAGGCGCCTGGAGAAGGACTCGAGGAAGAGAAAACTGCACAAGCGAGCTTTCGGAGGTCCGCACTGATTTCTTGGATCTGCACTGGGCCCCCAAGGTGGCGCCTCCGGCTCCGCCCCTGGCGCGTTCCATGCGCCAGGGAGGAGGATTCAGCGCCGATCCAAGAAATCCGCGTGAGGCCCTGCAAGTTCACGTTTGTGTGTGTGTTTGTGTGTGTTCTTCCTTCTGAGGAGGTCAGTCAGTTGTGGGAAGATGCCAAGTTGTCAGAGAGCTCCAGGGCGCTGGCGGTGGAGTGGTGCGACGACAACGGCGTCGTGGCCCTGATGGAGATCCTCGAGAACAAGGAGGAGTTTGTCGAGGCGCTCCAGCTCAAGAAGTATGAACAGAAACGCCTGTTCGAGAGGCTGTCTCCATTCCGCCGGCCCTCACACGAGAGAAGTGAAGTTCGAAGTGGTTCGTAGCCAGCTGAAGTTGAAGTTTGAGTTGAAGTTGGTAGCCAGTTTTCAGGAGGGAAAAAACACACAGACACAATTAATCGTCGACTCCCAGGAAAATATGGGAAAATATGGGAAGTGGGGGGGAAGACGGAAACCCAGAAAATATGGGAAAATATGGGGGATCATCTGATCTGTGTGTATTTATTTGTGTGTCCTTGGGCCCCTTGAAGTTTGAAATTCGAAGTGGCCAGTAGCCATTCGAGGCGGTCGCCAGTCTGAAGCTGTGAGCCGTCGTGGCGTTTTTTTTTTGCGTGGGCCCGAGGGCCGTGCCGTGGTCACAGCTTGGCCTCTGCTCAGGAGGGGAAAAAACACACAGACACCCATTATTCGTCGACTCCCAGAGAATATGCGAAAATATGGGAAGTGGGGGGGGAGACAGAAACCCAGAAAGTATGGAACATGTGGGGAATCTTTTTATTTGTGTGTATTCATTTGTGTGTCCCAGGGCCCCTTCATTTGCCTCCCTGCAGGGTGTCCTCTGGGAGGTGCAGGGCAAGCAGCCATCAAGTGGCCTCTTGGGCTATCCCACCACGGTGCCTAATCAGACTGTAGCCAGGAGGCCTCCGGGGCCTCTCGTGAAGCCGCCCGGGGATCTCTCGGAAGCGCCTCTGGAGCTCGGGGGGCACCTTGGGGTTGGAGGGTTCCCAGGGCACTTCTGACTTCCCCCTCGTGGGCCTCTCTTGGGTGCCTCTTGTGGCCTACTGGGCCCCTTTGGGGGGCCTCGGGTGCTTCCTGGGACGGCTTGGGGGGCCCCTGGGGCCGTCTTGGACGCTCTCAGGATCAATAGGCCGATAATGGAAGCATCAAACGAACATGATACAACGTCCATCATTGTTTCAATGATTGTGGCCTGTGGGGCCAGCCTCCAGGAGCCCTAAGGCGTCCCAAGAGGCTCCAAACAGAGCCCCAGGACGGACTTCTTGGACCACCTGGTCCATTTTGGGCGCTTCTGCTGTTTTGGTTTGTAGAGTCTTTGGAGGCCAGACTGAGGGGCTCTTGAGAAGCTCGCGTGCCCCCCCCCCCCTCCTCCTTAGCAGGATGTTGGGGGGAGGGGGAACTGGGGCATGGGGACAGCCAAACGTCTCACACGCTTTTGGTTTGCACCCGGGGAAGCGGGGCTCGGCGGACTTAAGCAGCTCATCAAGCTCGGCGACGAGATGCTGGAGGAGGCAGAGAGCGAGCCCGAGGAGGAGGGAGAAGAGGTTAAGTACTCTGTGATACACTTGGTCTTTGGCCATCCTGCGGAGGTTGGCAAGGGCGTCGAAGCTCTCCTCGGCATCACGACTCAGGAACGCATCAGTGGAGAGGAGAAGGGGTTGGATGCCATTTGGGAGGAAGTGAAGAGTGCTGGCACAGAGAAAGATTGCGCCAACCTCCAGTACATTCTCCACGCCGTCGCGCAGGAGGAGTCGAGCCTTCCGCCCCACGTGGTCAAGGACTACAAGAACGGCTGCTACCACGGAGGGCGACTCGCGGAAGGCGACTACGATTTTGGCCACGCGGGCATGACCTTCCAGTCGTTCATGGAGAGAGAGGAGGCCAAGCTAGCGGGCCTCAACGAGCCAGAACTGTGCTCGATTCGTCTTTATACGACGAGCTCGTTCCCGCTCTTCAACAGACCCTTGCGCCAGGGTGTCAAGCCGCACCCGATGGCGATCACCGTGTATCCAGCGGCCTTCGGCCCACCCCCGCCCCCCTTCCTCGATTGTAGACGAGAGGCCTCTTGGATGCCCGTAGGGATCTCGCGGGAGGCCTCTCGGATGTCTCTCGGTGGTGGGTTGGTGGTGTTTTTGGGGGCCTCTCGGGGGCCCCTTCGGGGCCTCTTCGGGGCCTGATTCGGGTCTTTTTGGGGGCCTGCCGGAGCTCCTGGAGCTCTTCTTGGGGTCTGCTGGCGGTCTGGGAGGTACTCTTGGGGCGGAGGGCTCGAAATGTCGACTCGTGTTCTCCCTTTGGGGGGCCTCTTGGGCCGTCTTGGAGCGCCCGAAGAGGCGAGAATGCTGAACCTTCCAGGAAGCCGAAGGAAATTGACGTTGGCATCTTGGGATCCTCTTGAAAGTGCCCGTTGAGCCCGTCCTGGTAGCCTCTTCGGCCGTCTGGAGGGGATATACTCGGCGTCTTGGAGCGATGTTTCGACGACCCGGCGCCCTCTTGGGCCGTCCTGGGAGCCTCCTGGGCCCCTCTTGGCCAGCTTCAAGGCCCCCCCTGGCTCCGAGAGCTGGGGAGCCGCAGGGGGGCGCGGGAGGCACGCGGGGAGCGCCGAGTCTTCCAGGCATGTGGGAGGAGGAGGAGGAGGAGGAGGAGGAGGAGGAGGAGGAGCAGGAGCAGGAGGAAGAGGATGATGAGGAGGAGGAGGAGGAGGAGGAGGAGGAGGAGGAGGAGTGGAGTCCAGCCCCATTGGTGTCCATTCCTCGGGGCGGGGTCGGAGGATGCCAAGTCCGTGCGGGGAAAGCCCGCACGGAGTGTTCGGCCTCCGTCTGGGCTCGGCCTCTCCTGGCAGGATGCCAGGTCCGTCCGGGGCAAGTCGGCACGGAGTGCTCGGCCTCTGTCTGAGCCTGCCCCGTCTGGACTTGGCCTCTCCTGCCCGAGGACGCAGGAATCAGAAAAGGCCTGGGGACACTTCAGTTTGTGCCCGAAGCACGGTTGCGGATTTTCTGATCAACGGCATCAAAAAGCTTCGGGCGGCCGCAGCCTCAGTGTCTGTTGGTCACGCGATCGGCGATCAAAGACCACAGGGATCGGGCGATCACCCGATCGTGATGATTCTGGTCGCTATGTTACCTGCCCGTCGTCCTTGTTTCGAGCGTATTGGTCAGCAGGTTGGTCAGACGATCATCCGATCTTGCGATCGGGTGGGGTGGCAGGCCGGTCACCAAGGTCGCCGCGAGTAAGCCTGGTTTCCAGGACGAGAAGCGGCTTTACCGGGGCATGAAGAATGCGGACTTGGACCTGGTGAAGTTCAAGGCCGAAGGCGGTGCTGAGTTCGCAGCCATGTCGACGACTCCCACACTGGAGGTGGCACACAGCTACTCAAGGAGCAATCGGCCGCTGCTCTTCATGTTCCTTGCAAAGGGATACTCCAAAGGAGTGGAGATTTCATGGTGCAGCGTTTACCCAAAAGAAGATGAGGTGCTGTACCCACCTGGCACCTTCTTGCGCTACGTCAGGGACAAGAAGGACCCAGAGGGCACCAAGATCATCCAGATCGAGCCGCAGATTCCTTGAGCTGGGCCTTCGGACACACTCTCCACCATCGCATCCTGTGAAGAGTGTCATCCAAGGTGCGTGCGCTTCATGTTTTGCTGGTCGAGATCAGCCTCTTGTCGTCTGTATCCACGTGCCTGCTGTAAAGACGCCGCCGCGCCATGGGTCGGCAGCGAGTCGTTAGACACGCTTCCCTGCCTTCACGTCTGGTGGCAACGTGGCTTCTCGCCTGTGACCTCCTTGTAGCGTTCGGTATTTATCCGGCGTCGTAGCTGAAAGACTTCCCTCTGACTGGCGGCGTGGCGCAGCTTCACGAAAAAGTTTGTCGCGCCGTTCGTCGAAGCAAGGGAGCACGTATCTGCATCCGCCACTGAAAATCACTCGGGCCGCTGATGATGTCAAGCTGGAAGGGACATACCCCGCCAGGCGTGGCGGTGCCCCCCCGTGACAGTAGAGAGCTAGATGCCGATGCCACAGTATACTGCATAGCTAACTTGCAGCGCACTTAATCGTTGGGCTGAGTGTGCCAGGGTACTTGTGCCAGGCTATAAATGCATTCGCCGGTAGTCGCACACACGCGCGCACACACGCACGCAGACATCATGTTTGTTTGTTGGCCGTCCTTGTTCAATCACTGCTTCGAGTATAATATCACTGGTGTGACATGTGATGACGCACATAGACGCGTGCATACACCGTCAACTCTCACATATTTGGTTGTTACATCTACACAGCTGCTAGGAAGGGAGAACTCGAATGCTTCAGTTCGGGGCTGTCCAGGCGCATTGGAACTAAGAGGGTGAGGAGGTCACGAAAATGGCCCCAAATGGCCAAACGCGACTTCTGTAAGTGTGTACGTATGCATGCACATCTACACACATATGTATATGTATACATATACATTGGCCCGGTTGCCAGGGTTCACTCGTTCGCACCGGAGAATACGCTATTTGAAGACGCAAGGCGCGATGTCAAGTGAAAATGGCATTGACGAGCCAGAGGGTAAAGACGCTCTTCCCAGTGAAGACGCCTTCTCCTGTGAAGACGCTATTCCCTATGAAGATGCAATTCCTGTGAAGACGCTCTTCCCCGGGAAAACGTACTCCAATAGTGATCGCTGTGTGGGACGGAGTGCGGCATATGCGCCACTTCCCGCGCAGATTGTACCATGGACGAACTCGCTATTCCAATTGAACACGCTATTGCCGAACAAGAGGGTTGAAGACGCCATTCCTGGTGAAGACGCTATTCCTGGTGAGTACGCTATTTCCAGGGTGTGCGCTATTCCCAGTGAAGACGCGAAACCCGGTCGAGGCGCTATTTCTGGTGAAGATGCTATTCCCAGTGAAGACAAGTTTTGTGAAGACGATATTCCCGGTGAAAGCGCGGTTTCGACCAGGATCGTTTTTCGAGGAGGGTGAAAACGATATCTGTGGTGAGGACACGTTTCCCGGTGAAGGCGGTATTCCCCGTTTGGACGCTGGTTCCGCCGAGCACGCTGTTCCCAGCGAAGACGCATTTCCTGGCGAGAGCCATTCCCGTCGAAGGACCCACGTTTGCTTCGTGGGCGCGAGTAGCAAGCAGAAAACAGATAATGAAGGGTCGAGAGTTGGACAGGTACAGGGTATATAACTGAATCTATGCTACATGCAAAAGTGTTGGCAACACACACCTTTACAATACTTACACAAGTTATGCATTTTTACGTCCTGGGCCACACATGGGGCATGTACACTATACTCAACATCTACAACCGACACCGTATACAGCATGTACACCATATTCATCACAGATCAAATGCACACCATGTTCAACGAACGCCAGCAAACGATTTACAACTGTACACCATGCGCAACATATACAACATGTGCAACACACCATGCACAACGTTTGCATCATCGCATCGTGAAGTACGCGTATGTCATACACCGCATACAATGTAAACGACACAGGCAGTGTATACAACATTCGGGACGTCTGCAACATATATAACACCATACACGGCACCAATATCATACACGACATAAGCAACCTACATTGTCGACCCAACAATAACAAGCATGTACATATAGACAACATGTACGCCGTTCACAATCGAGTCACATTGATAACCGCTGTTCTGCCACATCCTCTACACCTGCATCATACACAACAGGCGCGGCATATACAATACACACAACATCCGCAACGCACGCAAAATATACCTCACATATAACGCGTACAACATACCAGTACGACCACCCTTCGGATGATAAGGAGATTGTGGGGGGGAGTGTGGGGGAAGATCCAACTTATGGCAACTGCGATGTTTGTGATGAGGGCGATGCTGGTGATACGCCCCCGAGTTGTCGACGACGCGTGATGGTGGTGCTGCGTCGCGATGTGATCTTTTTAGCGATCTCGCATCCGATCTCACTATCAGCCCCACTCGACCGACCTCACGGCCGATCAGTCTCAATAAATGAACCCGTCTGGCAGAGCCAGGGTGTATCGACAACAATGCCGATATCATTGTGGATCGTCCAATCGATCTCTCCCTCTCTCTCTCTATCGCGGTCGGTGTCCCTATCGCTTTCCGTCAATCGATTCCACTTGCCCGGTCGCCTTTAATCGTTGGCACTATCGGGTTCATTCGATCAATATTATTGTCGATGCCGTCGCCAGTGATGGTGACATTATAAACCGTTTGGCGTATTGGGATCTCCGCGACCTCACCCCTCAAGTCTCACTATGGACACCACCAGGAGACCATCAAGACACCATCGACACACCACCAGGACACCATCAGGACACCAATCGGGACACCAATCGAGACACCGACGGGACACCGACGGAGCACCGACGGGACATCGACTGGACACCGACGGGACACCGACGGGACACCGACTGGGCACCGTCGGGACACCGACGGGACACCGACGGGACATTTGGCGCATCGGAGTCTCTACGATCTCCCCCGCAAGTCCCATTATCGACCGCACGAGCGATGCTGGATACCACCTTCGTATACGGCCGGGACACTGCTGGGCCGCCATCTGTACACCGTACATCACCAGGGCACCATGTAGACACCACAGGGACACCGTAAGGACACCATCGGAGCACCACTCGGGGGCACTTATCGGGACACCACCAGAACACGATCGAGACACCATCGACACACCACCAGGACACTAATCGGGACACCAATCGGGAAACCAATCGGGACACCAACGGGGCACCGACGGGACACCGATGGGGCACCAACGGGGCACCAACGGGGCACCGACGGGGCACCGACGGGGCACCGACGGGGCACCGACGGGACACCGACGGGACACCGACGGGACACCGACGGGACACCAACGGGACACCGACGGGATACCGACGGGACAGCGACGGGACAACGACGGGACACCAACGAGACACCGACGGGACATCACGGCGGGACAATTCGGCCACCGCCCGCCCACCGGGGAGGTTCGGACAACTGTCTTGCCCCGCCCGCGCAACAGCGGAGTCATTCCTCTCGCCCGCCCACGCCGATGCAATGCACGTACCACGTGAAACACATACATTCATATGTCGGATCCAGCAGGGGCAGCATATACATACCTATATGACCACCCTTCGGGTGATAAGGAGGTTCGGGGGGGGAGGAACCAACGTCTCACTCGATCGGTCTCACTATCGATCTCACTATCGATCTCACTATCGGTCTCGCTCGGTCGATCTCACTCGATCGAGCTCACAATCGATCTCACTCGATCTACTTCATTCGATCGATCTCACAGTCGATCTGACTATCGATCCCACAATCGATCTCACTATCGATCTCACTATCAATCTCACAATCGATCTCACATTCGGTCTCACTATTGATCTCACTATCGATATCGCAATCGATATCTCGATCAACGTCATCATCATCAGCATCATCGTCATCAACGTCATCAACATCATCATCGTCATCATCATCATCATCATTATCATCATCGGGACACCATCATCATTATCATCACCACCCCATCACCATCATCAACATCATCATCATCATCATCATCATCGGGAAACCATCATCATCATCAGCAGCATCGGCACACCACCATTCATCATCTTCATCTCAGCATCATCATGAACAACATCATAAACATCACCATCATTGGGGCACCATTAGCATCAGCAACATCATCATCATCAACCTCATCATCATCATCATCATCATAATCGGGACACCATCATCATCGTCACCATCATCATCATCATCATCATCATCATCATCATCATCATCATTGGGACACCATCATCATCATCATCATCAACATCAGCATCATCATCGGGCCACCATCATCAAAGTCACCATCATCACCTCATCATCTTCATCAACATCATCGTCATCATCGGGACACACTCATCGTCATCATCATTATCAACATCATCGCCATCATTGGGACACCATCATCATCACCATCATCATCAACAGCATCATCATCATCAACCTCATCATCACCATCGTCATCGGGACACCATCATCATCATCTTCATCATCATCAGCGTCATCATCTCATCTTTTCATCATCATCAACAACAGCAGGATTATCAAAATCATCATCATCATCATCGGGACGCCATCATCAGCGTCATCAGAAACATCAGCATCAACAATATCATCATCGGGACACCATCATCATCATCATCATCAGCATGGCCATCATCATCACCATCATCATTATCATCAAACTCGTCAACATCATCATCATCATCGGGACACCATCATAATCACCACCATCACCATCATCATCAACATCATCGACATCATCATCATCATCATCATCATCATCATCATCATCATCATCATCATCATCATCATCATCATCATCATCATCATCATCGGGACACCGACGGGACACCGGCGGGACACCGGCGGGACACCGTGGGCCACCGGCCCCCGGAAAGGAATCATTTGGTCTGGCCGCGCCTCAGCCGGAGGCGGAACACCGGCGGGACACCGCGGGCCACCGGCCCCCAGAAAGGAATCATTTTGTCCGGCCGCGCCTCAGCCGGAGGAGACTTTCTTCTCGCCCGCCCACCCAGCTTCGCATCGCCCGCACGCAGGGCACGCACGAACACGAAACCGAGATCGCTCTCCGTTCCACTTCGATCTCACCCCCATCACCTCCGAATTAGCCACACTGCCAACACGTACAACAGCTCTACCACACACAACATGTGCAACATTACGACCGGTTAAACAGGCACACCAGATACATCATCTACACCATATGTAACGTATCTGGCGCGTACAACATATACATCATATGCAACGTGTACATGATATTTCTCATATGCAGCGTATACAAGACACGCGCCATATCCAACCCATACAGCACATGCGGCACATCCAACACATACAACATTTACCGCACATTCAATATATGCACCCCATACAACCATCCAGACGGATGCAGCGTTTCCAAGGTTACATCCGCTGAAGCAGATACAACAAACCAGCCATGTACAGCATGGGCAACACATCAGACATCTAGAGCCCATACGATATATGCCACATGTCGAACGTATACATGTTCACATCGTATACAATATGGCACACATCATAATCACCACATGCAGTATATGCATCCTTTACAACCGATGCAAACCATACCCCTCGACGGGGAAGGTGGGGGCACCGCGCGTCCGCTCTCCGCCGCCACGACAGGGCGCTCGAGCTGGAGGAGAGGCACTTCGGCTCGGAGCACTGCCGCGTCGCGAGGCTCCAGGGGAGAGGAGGGGGGACGCTAGGGGTAGGGATGATCATGCTGCTGCTGATGACGATGACGGCGATGATGATGATGATGATGATGATGATGATGATGAGGAGGAGGAGGAGGAGGAGGAGGAGGAGGAGGAGGAGGAGGAGGAGGAGACCGAGGAGGGGAGGAGACGGAGGAGGATGATGACGATGATGACGAGGATCATGGTGATGATGAGTCGCTGTGAGTATGATGCTGAGGACGATGGTAGCGATGATGAGGTGGAGAAGCATGAAGCGTGAACGCGCACACACATACTGATTCGAATGAAGATGCTGACGACGATGATGACGGCGATCACGAGGAGGGGGATTAGGTGGAAGAGGAAGCGGGCGAGGAAGAGACAGCGGGAGAGGACGAGGATGATGAACACGACGCCGAGGACAAGGGATGTAACTTCGAGGAGGAGCCTCCTCCTCCTTCTCCTCCTCCTTCTCCTTCCTCCTCCTCCTCCTCCTCCTCCTCCTCCTCCTCCTCCCCCTCCTTCCCCTCCTCCTCCTCCTCCTCCTCCTCCTCCTCCTCCTCCTCCTCCTCCTCCTCCTCCTCCTCCTCCTCCTCCTCCTCCTCCTCCTCCTCCTCCTCCCCCTCCCCCCCGCCCACCTCCCTCTTCCACACTCTAGGTAGGGCCCCCGTGCGCCCGGGGAGCGGCAGGCAGATGCTGTGCAGCATCTGTAGAGGAGCCGAGTCAGAACCCTTTTGTTCAAGTCCGCACAGGTAGTTTTGATGTTTCCTGCGTCTCCTCCTCCTCCTCCTCCTCCGATTCCTCCTCCTCCCCCCATCCAGCCTTTTGCCCAGCAGGCAGTGCATTTCCTGTGAGGATTGTGTGACGGACAGCGCATCAGTTGCAAAACAGAGCATAGGTAGAAAAAAGGGGGTGGAGGGGGTGGGTGGTGGGGGGGTTCTGTCTCTCCGCGCCGTCGGCCTCAGGAGGCCGTTTTTCGGGCCCCGGGGGGTCGCCTCGTCCCCTCTCCCTCCCGTCCTCCCGCTCCGCAGGGCCGGGCCGGGCGGGTCGGGTCTGCCGGGGCCAGGCCGCCCTCCCCTCCTCCTCCTCCTCCTCGGTCCCTTCCCTGCCTTCGCTCTTCCCTCCCTGTCGTCGTGCCGCTGCCGCCGCTTCCGCAGCCGTCGGCCGCCGCGTGTCGTCGTCGTCGTCGTCGTCGTCGTCGGTCGTCGTCGTCGTCGTCGTCGTCGTCGTCGTCGTCGGCGTCGTCGTCGTCGTCGTCGTCGTCGGGGTCGCCGCCGCTGCCGCTGGTGGCCTCCGCGTGGCCTCGTGCCGCCGCGTGGGGGAGAGCTGGCAAGCTGGCCCAGGAGCGTGCTCCTTGGGAGAGTGCGAAGCCCAGCCCTCGGAGGCATGCCGGCCGCGGCAGCCCCTCCGAGGCCAGTTGGGGTGCCCTCTCCCCCCGTCGTCGTCGTCGTCGTCGTCGTCGTCGTCGTCGTCGTCGTCGTCGTCGTCGTCGTCGTCGTCGTCGTCGTCGTCGTCGTCGTCGTCGTCGTCGTCGCCTCGGCGAGGACGTCAGGGCCAAGGGTCGACTCAGCGCATCGTCCCTTGCTCCCATCCCTCTGCTCTCAACGGGCCACAGGCCCCCGTCCCATGGGTCGCGCTGAGCCGCAGGAGGGGTGAAGGGGCAATCTCGACGGCGCGCTGGCTCAGTCCCCTCCATTATCCCTCCCCTCCTCCCCTGCTGATGCCGGTGCGCTGCTCCCCCCCCTCCCTCTCCGCAGCCGCTCTCTCTACAGTCTCCCGCATCCCCTCCGGACGCCCAGAAGCCAGCGTGGTCCGCCTCGGATTAGATCGCCATGGCCGGGGAGCAGCTGAAGCAGGAAGATGTTCTCAAATACTGGATGGACCACAAGCCGTCCCTGAAGGCAACCCTCCGGGCAGCGGCGACCAGTGAGTCCAAACACCCAGGCGCGTGCTGCTCGAAGACCTTGTACGGGCGGGCCGTAAAGCGCCAGTGGGAACTCATGAACCCCGAGCAGCAGGAGTCCTGGCGAGCCGCGGCGGCCGCTGGGGGCCCCCCCCCGTCGCAGCCCGCCCTCGCGTTCACGGTCAGCCAGGGCGGCTCGCCCCCGGAAGGCCAGGGAGGTGCGGAGTCCCGGAGCGCCGCTCCAGCGCCGGAGGCCCGGGACCAGGCGGGCGCTTGCCCTGGGGCCGGCCAGAGCCAGGACTCGAGCTCTTTCCCGTCGTGCTGCGCCTGGTGCGGCAGGGCCCCCCTGTCTCCCTTCCAGCTCAAAGAGGGGCAGGGCCCCTTCCAGCACAAGTTCTTCTGCGGCGGGTGTTGGGACGCCTGGGAAGCGGAGCCAGCAACGCCCCCAGGGAGCCCCTCTGACCTGGGCCAGGAGCAGGCGCCCCAGCAGCACGCGGAGGCCCCGGAGTCGGCTGTTCTGCCCGAGGGGGCTGCGGCCCCGGAGCAGGAGGCCAAAGGGCAGGCCACCACCGGCGGCGGAGGGCCTCAGTCCGCGCGCGGCGCTCTAGCGGCACAGACCGGTCCTGGGACGCAAGAGGCCGTGGGGCTCCCAACCTCCGGAGCAGGGTGGGCGCCCGAGCAAGGTCTCCTGCCTGTGCAGTGCGTGGAGTGCGGCGTTGTGGGCGGTCCGGTCAAGGCGGGCTACTGCGAGTACTGCTGGACCACCTGGGAAGCAACGAACACTTCTCTGGCCGCCGGCGCCGCGCAGCAGTTCACGGGAGCAGCAGGGCACTCCGAGCCAGGTCAGCAGCCCCCAGCCAAGCGGGCCAAGTTCACGGGGCTGGAGCCGGACCCCTGGACAGGCCGTGGCGTCGGCGGGGCTGAGCCCGGGCAGGGTTCGGGTGACACGGCGGCCCTTGCCTGCATGGGATGTGGGCAGCTTGTGTACGCTCTTGTGGCAACCAAAGGGCCTTCGGGGTTGCGGCTCCTGTGCGGGGCCTGCGGGCCAGCAGCCAGCCCTGCCGCCGGTAACGGGGCGCCCCCCTCGCACGCTCTGCCCCCAGCGGGTCGGGGGGGTGACGCCCAGGGCTGGGGCGCCCCGCCAGCAACCGCCGCTCCGAAGCCAAGGGCCTGCGACCCGCTCTTCCCGGAGTTCGGGCGCGTCCAGGGCCCGCCGGCTGCAGAGGCAGACAAGCACAACGTGGACAGGTGGGTACGGAGGCTCCCAGACGGGAGCCTCCCGACGGACCGGATCGTGCTGTACTGGGCCTACACTCACCCGGTGAGCGGCCCCCTCATGGCCACTGGCAAGTGGTGCCACGTCCCCAAGCGGGATCCCGTGCCGAAGGGCGTGCTCCTGCAGTTCGGGCACAAGAAGGGAGCAGCCCATGTCTGGCTCCGCAAAGGAGGCCACGTGCACGTGTCTGCCAGCAAGAAGAACGGCGTCCAGGAGGCGATCTTGGCCAAGCTCGAGGCCTGGACCGAGCCCTGGAACAATGGCACCCCGCCAACCCCCCAGCGGATTGGCGGCCCGCAGGCGCTCCCGCCTCTGCCGCCCCTGCCGCCAGCAGCATGGTCGCCGCCCCCGGCGTCTGATTGACCAGGCAGCCTAGCCTCGCGGTAAGACTTCTCGGGGGAGCCTCTACCCCTTGCGCTCTGTTTTCTCCTCCGCCCACCTCCCTCTTCCACACTCTAGGTAGGGCCCCCGTGCGCCCGGGGAGCGGCAGGCAGATGCTGTGCAGCATCTGTAGAGGAGCCGAGTCAGAACCCTTTTGTTCAAGTCCGCACAGGTAGTTTTGATGTTTCCTGCGTCTCCTCCTCCTCCTCCTCCT
The DNA here is from genome assembly GCA_963575745.1 of Prorocentrum cordatum. NCBI lineage: Eukaryota > Dinophyceae > Prorocentrales > Prorocentraceae > Prorocentrum > Prorocentrum cordatum. The sequence goes on from CAUYUJ010018142.1 coordinate 189,343, forward strand.
CCGATTCCTCCTCCTCCCCCCATCCAGCCTTTTGCCCAGCAGGCAGTGCATTTCCTGTGAGGATTGTGTGACGGACAGCGCATCAGTTGCAAAACAGAGCATAGGTAGAAAAAAGGGGGTGGAGGGGGTGGGTGGTGGGGGGGTTCTGTCTCTCCGCGCCGTCGGCCTCAGGAGGCCGTTTTTCGGGCCCCGGGGGGTCGCCTCGTCCCCTCTCCCTCCCGTCCTCCCGCTCCGCAGGGCCGGGCCGGGCGGGTCGGGTCTGCCGGGGCCAGGCCGCCCTCCCCTCCTCCTCCTCCTCCTCGGTCCCTTCCCTGCCTTCGCTCTTCCCTCCCTGTCGTCGTGCCGCTGCCGCCGCTTCCGCAGCCGTCGGCCGCCGCGTGTCGTCGTCGTCGTCGTCGTCGTCGTCGTCGTCGTCGTCGTCGTCGTCGTCGTCGTCGTCGTCGTCGTCGTCGCGTCGGCGTCGTCGTCGTCGTCGTCGTCGTCGGGGTCGCCGCCGCTGCCGCTGGTGGCCTCCGCGTGGCCTCGTGCCGCCGCGTGGGGGAGAGCTGGCAAGCTGGCCCAGGAGCGTGCTCCTTGGGAGAGTGCGAAGCCCAGCCCTCGGAGGCATGCCGGCCGCGGCAGCCCCTCCGAGGCCAGTTGGGGTGCCCTCTCCCCCCGTCGTCGTCGTCGTCGTCGTCGTCGTCGTCGTCGTCGTCGTCGTCGTCGTCGTCGTCGTCGTCGTCGTCGTCGTCGTCGTCGTCGTCGTCGTCGTCGTCGCGTCGTCGTCGTCGTCGTCGTCGTCGTCGTCGTCGTCGTCGTCGTCGTCGTCGTCGTCGTCGTCGTCGTCGTCGTCGTCGCGCCGCTGCCGTCGCAGGGGGCTGCCGCGTTCCCTCGTGCCGCCGTGTGAGGGAGAGCTGGCAAGCAGGCCCTGGAGCGCGCATCGGGGCGCCGAGGCCGCTGCCATTGGCCGCCGGGAGTCCTCGAGTCGTCGTGGGGGCAGGCCGTTGGAGGTCCTGGAAGTCCTTTCGGGCCTTCGGAGGCCCTGGGTGTTCCGTCGGGGGTCCTGATCGCGTCCCCGTTCCTCGGCTCTTGGGGTATCCCTTGTCGCCCTGTCCGGTGGCAGCTCTGAAAACTTGTGCCTTCGGTCCTGGGGGTCTCTGCCCATCCCCTTTCCCGCCTCCCTCCTTGCCCTCGTGTGCTGGCTTCTCTTCCTCCCTCCTCCCCGGCTCTAGTGAGAGGAGTGGCCAGGGGCTACATCTCAGCGTCCCTGGGGCAGCCATGGACAGCCTGCTGGGTGCTATCTGGGACGCTTTCCCGCATGAAAGGGGCTTCGGGCCTCAAGGAGACCAGGCGGCGGACGCTCTACTGCAGTTCAGGTGGCAGCAACTCCAGGAGGAGGCGCACAGGCTTATGTCCATGGCTAGGCGTGGGGAGTGCCCCCCGTCTTCTCAGTCCCTCTCCGAGCTGCTTGCGTCCCTGAGGTGGGCGTTGGGGGTCCAGGTCCTCGGTTCACCCAGCGACAGAGCCTCGCCCGTGCTGGAGGGGGTGGGAGCGAGCACCCCCTCAGAAGTGAGGATTGGCGTAGGTTCGCCGAGTACCTTGGGATGCCTCTCCATTGATGGCTCCAGGGTGCGATGGGGTGTTTTCACAGATCGCAAAGCAGGCATCTTGGAAGCGTTCAGCCGGCTCAATCTCGTCGTGTTGGGGCTGCCAGGCGCACGCCTCACTGAAGGGGTCGTCATCCCGGGGCATGCCGACATAGGCATAGAGGCGCAGGGCGGCCCCTCCTACGCCAGTGTCGCTGTCATTTGGGACAAGGTCCGGCTCCATTCGGCCAGCAAGGTAGCAAAGGTAGGTTCCAATCGTCGGCTGTGGCTGAGTACTCTCGATGCGCATGGGCTCTCGTGGTATTTCTGCACGGTCTACCTTCCACCTGTGCCCAAAAGGGGTCCAGACCATGAGTGGTTCCTCGAAGTAGACGGGCTTCACGAGGACGTGGAGGCACTTCTGGGGCCAGCACCTCTTCCAGACAGCGCTCGTGTGGTTGTCATGGGGGACATCAACATGCAGCCGGAGGAGATTCACGGGGCTCGGGAGCCATCGCGAGCCCGTGCAATCCGCTGGTCACGTTTTGTCGCCACGTGGGGCTTCTCACTCATCAACCCTCCGTCCGGCCAGGGGCCTGCCTCCAAAGTGCGTCTGCCCCTCCGGGGCCGGAGCCTCGACCTCAGACCAGGGGACACCCATCACGGTGGGAACAGCGCGCGATGCATCGATGTAGTGATTGTTTCCCGGGCGGCCCACGGTGTAGCTCGAGTGCACAACGGACTATCCTGTCGAGGGGAGGGGGGGTGCAGCTGGGAAGAATGCGTGGAGTACACGTACGGGGACCATTTCCTCATCGACTTCACTGTCCCCCTTCCTCTTCCGCCGGTGTGCGACGGTCCAGGGGCCATTCGCATGCCGCGGTGGTGGAACTCTGAGGCTGCATGGGCCGAGGGGCTCGCCGTGGCCCGCCCAGTCCTGCAAGCGTATGCGGGCATTCTGCGGCATTACTGCGAGGATGAAGAGGGCAGCTCCCGTACGAGGAAACTAGGTCTGAGAGCGGCGCAGTGGTTGGCGGACGTGGCCGCCTGGCTGCTGCATCTCATTCTGGGTCTCGTCCTGGCGGGTTGGGTGGTGCCTCAGGCGGCTGCCTGCCCCCGTAGGCGCACTGGGACCCCAGCCCTGCGGGGCAAGGTGCGGTCGGCCATCGAAGGGCCGGGCACAGCTCAGGAACGTGCAGTAAAATGCATGCGGCTCCTACGCCCGAGGGAGCCCAGGCCAGCACCCCGTCTGAGGGGACATGCTGGGGAGACCCTGTCTCTAGAAGCCTCGCGGGAGTCCTTGTGCCAACAGTTACGGGACCAGTCACAGTGGCCAGGTCCGTGGGACCTGGACTTCCATGCACATGTGCAGGGCACTCTGCCCGGGGTTCAAGGCCAAGCGCGTGCCTACCGTGGGCGCGGGTCGCACGATGCCCCGGTAGAGCTGTGGGAAGTCGAAGTTTCTCTGTCCACCATGGGCAGCACAGGGGCCACGACGCCAGACCTGGTGCCGCGTCGCGCCCTTAAGCTGGGTGACACGGTTCTGCTGACGGCTGTCTGGTCGGCCCTGCGTCTGACGGGCCCGGGGTGCCTCGCTCTTCGACCAGCGGCCTGGAGGGGCAGCTGCGCCGTCCCTCTGCACAAGGAGGGCCCGCTGGACAAGGGGGCCTCTTTCCGGCTCATCATGGTAAAATCACAGATGGGCCTGCTGCAGGAGATGCTGCTCCATCAGAGGCTCGCGCAGCAACTCCGCGCGTCCATTTTCCCAGGCCAAAGCGGCTACGTGCGAGACGTGGGAAACGCCCACCTTGTCCTCCACGAGCTCGCGGCAGGGGCGAAGGGAGCAGGCCGGCCTCTTTGGGCGGTTTTCGGGGACCTTCAAAAGGCCTTTCCCCGGACCTGGAGGGAGGTGCTCCTCTTACGTCTTCATGAAAAGGCCGGTGTGCGTGATGGCATCTTCTCGCTTCTGGCCAGCATGCTCGCTTCGGACACGATCCATGTCAACTTCAACGGAGTCTCCACTGTTTCCATTGACCAAGGGATTGCCGAAGGGGGAACGCTGGGTCCCCTGACCTTTCCTGTATACATGGACTCTCTCCCAGAAGCCTTACACAAGGCAGGCTGCGGAATCGGAATAGGAGTCCGCGTTCCGTGCGCCTGGGTCGGCTGCTCGTGGCGGGGCACAGGCATGCCCGATCCTGTCCAGACCGCCGAGCTCACCAGAGCACTCCGCGAGGGCACGCAGCTTCCTCGGGCAGCGGATCTAGAAGCCGATCTTACGCTGGAGGCCTCTGCTCTGGCCGCACTGGATGCCACCGCGCCATTGCGCCTTGCTGCAATTCTACACGCGGACGACCCGGTTCTGCTCTCTTCCACTCGGGGAGGAGCGCAGCTCGCGCAGAATGCTCTAGCCGAGTGGGCTTTTGCTCACAAAGCCAGTCCGCATACCAAGCCCTCCAAACACGCTGTTGTAGTGCATGGCTCCCCGGAGTCCCGGAGGGCAGGGGCGGCAGCAGCTCCCCTTGTGCTACCGCTCCGGGGAGGGGCGCCTATTGAACTAGAGCTCAAAGACACACACCAGTGGCTCGGGCTACTCTGGTCTGGTGACCTCGACTTCTCGAAACTGCTCGATGCAAGGCTGGGCGCCGCTTCCGCACAGTGCGCCTCCCTCGCGGGGCATGTTGCTGCCGGAGTCCTTCCGCTCGCTGTGGCGGTTCGCATCTTCGAGACCCAGATCGAAGGCGCACTGCGCTTCGGGCGCTGGATGTGGGCAGTTGCGGAGGGGGCGTCGGAC
>CAUYUJ010018142.1:198701-213280 GCA_963575745.1 Prorocentrum cordatum
CAGGCCACGAAGTGAAGTGTCCGAACGTCATAGGGCGGGAAGCTGGGTGTGGGTGGTGGCGAAGAGTCGTGTGGATATTTGGTAGAGCTTGCACTGCCCCCCCACAAAGTGGGGGTATTGGCTGGCGTCGCATGAAAACCCTGGCACTGGTGAGAACACTGAGCGTTCGGGTAAAGTGATTGTTGTTGTTGTTGTTGTTGTTGTTGAACTCTCATTTCTGAAGAATAATTATTGTTGATCCCCCCTGTCCGGTGCCCATTGGTTTTTTCAATTGAAGTGCTTCCTCCAGGGCTCGCACCCTGTTTTTTGACAGGGAAAACCTTCCGGATCAGATTGCGTTGTTGGGCCCCGGACTACAACAACAACGGCTCCCGCCTGAGACTTCCTCGCAATTTACTCAGGACCCCCGCTCCCGCCTGAGACTTCCTCAAAATTTACTCCGGAAGGGCGCTCCCGCTTCAGACTTTCTCACATTTTACTCAGAAGCGGCGCTCCCGCTTGAGACTTCCTTAAGCAGGACCCCTGCTCCCGCCCGAGACTTTTTCATAATTTACTCAGGAATGGCGCTCTCGCTTAAGACTTCTTCGCAATTTATTGCAGCATCGCGTTCTCGACGCTCAGGAACCACGCTCGCGCCAAGGACGCCCTCGCAATATACTTAGGAATCGCGCTCTCGCTTAATACTTCCTCGCAATTTACGCAAAAATCCCGTTTGAATGGCCCGCCCGCCCGACCCGCCCGTCAGGGTCCGCCCGCCCGACCGGCGCTCCCGCCTGAGACGTCCGACAATGTACTCGGGACCCCCGCTCCCGCCCAACTCTTCCTTGAGGATTACGCCCTCGCCTAGGACTTCCTCGAACGTTCACACTCTTACCCTCCTGCCCCTTCCTCCCCATCCAACCTCCCTCCTCCCTCCCCTCTCCCTCATATCCACCCTCCTCCTCCCTCTTCCTCTCTCCCCTCACCCTCCTCCCATAACCCTCCTCCCTCCTCTCTTCGCCCTCCCCTCTCCAGCCTCCTCCTTCCTCCCTCCTCTGTCTCTCTATCTCCAATCGTCCCCCCCCCCTCCTCGCCCCCTCTCTCCTGGCGTGTTCCCCTTTAGCCTCGTCCCTCCCCCTCCCTTCCTCCCACTCTCCCTCGTTCTCCCCCTTCCTCTTCTTGCAGGGCCCGCGCTAATTCCAATGGTGGGCAAATAGATGCGTGCCCCATCCTCCGAATAATTCCCCGCCCGTTCACGCCCGCTTGTCCAAGCCCGCCCGCCCCCGCAAAAAGAAAGAATCCCCCCAGAAGGGGGTACGCTCGAAGACGAAGGGGGCGGGTATCGAGGGCGTGGGTATACACGTTGTATGGCACGCGGGCAAGTAAGAGCGAACAGTCTTAAAATGATTGTTGTTGTTGTCGTCGTTGTCGTTGTCGGTGTCATTGTTGTTGTCGTCGTCGTCGTCGTCGTTGTTGTTGTTGTTGTTGATGTTGCGTTCTCCTTTCTGAAGAATAATTATTGTTGATCCCCCCACCAGTGCATATTATTTTTTCTCAATCAAAGTGTGCCCCTCGACGCTCGCACCTTGTTTTTTGACAGGGAAAGTCTTGATGCTCAAACTGAGCCCCTGGCCCCCGGGTTACAACAACAACGGCTCCCGCTTAAGACTTTCTTGCAATTTAGCCAGACCCCCGCTCCCGCCCGAGACTTCCTCGCATTTTATTCAGGAATCGCGCTCTCGCTTGGGACTTCCTTACAATTTATTCAGGAGTCGCTCTCCCGGCGCTCTGGAGTCGCGCTCTCGCTGGAGACTTGCTTGCAACTTACTGAAGAATGGCCTCGCGTTGGAATTTCTTGCAATTTGCCCAAGCGCCGCGCTCCCGACACCCAGGCACCCAGGAGTCGCGCCCGTTGTGGCCCCATGTGCATGCCCTTCGTGGCTCCGCTGTCGCCATTTGTGTCCCCCTCACTGTCCTACGTGGCCCAGTTGCTACCCTCAGTGGCCCCATAGTTGCCTTCTGTGGCCCCGCATTATCTGCACTTCGTGGCCCCCGCTCGTTCGCGCTCTTCGTGGCCCCATACGCATTCCCTTCGTGTTCCCGCTGTCGCCCTTCGTGGCCTACTTGGTGCCCTTCGTGGCCCTGCTGTCGTTCTCTCTCGCTCTCGCTTTCGCTCGTCGTCGCCGTCGTCGTCGTCGTCGTCGTCGTCGCCGTCGTCTTCGACGTCGTCGTCTTCGTCGTCGTCGTCGTCGTCGTCGTGGTCGGTCCCCTGTCCGTCCCTCTTAGGGTCGGGTCGACGGTCCGCGACCGTCCCGCCGATCAGCGCTGCCGCTGGCCAGGCTGACGGTCCGCGGCCGCCCCGCCGCTTGCCGGGGCCCGGCCTGCAGTGGAGAAAGGTATACCGCCCAAAAGGGGTTCGATCGAAGACGAAGAGGGCGGGTATCGAGGGTTTGGGAAATACGCGTTACTGGACACTCGAGCATATAAGGGCGAACAGTCGTAGAATTATTGTTGTTGTTGGTGTTGTTGGTATTGTTGTTGTTGCTGTTGTTGTTGTTGTTGGCATGATTGTTGTTGTTGTTGTTGTTGCTGTTGTTGTTGTTGCTGCTGCTGTGTTGTTGTTGTTGTTGAACATGATTACTTCTAAAGAATAATTATTGTTGGGACCCCTGGTGCGCGGCCCCCCCGCCGCGCCTAGGCCGCAGCCACATTTTCATCATTTTCGTGAGGAAGTCTCAGGCAAAACGGGTTGGTCCGGATCCGGTTGTTTTGTTACGGCCCGCTTTCCCTTGCAAAAAATAAGCTAAAGTTGACATTTCTTGTTCTAACATAACCAAACTTCAAGAATCCCTTGCAAAAAATAAGGTAAAGTGGACATTCGCGCGCGCAAGACGAAATCCTTCCAAAACCTTAGTGTTCGTAGCGATTTTAACATAAAAACATCAAAAAACCAATGGTTTTTCAACAAAAAAATGTCAAAATTTCATCCCGCGCGCTCTTGCGGATTCGTAGGAAACCCAACACTTTTTAAACATTTCTGTCAAACGGGCTTTTGCGAGCAACTTTTTCGAACTTCTGCAACAACGGTTGCGCACCTGCCAGGGCCATCATCCCTGTCAAATAATACCATGCGGGACACATTCGTTTTTTCTTCGCGCGCGCACGCCGTCGTCGTCGGCCGCGGGGCCCTGAATAGTAGCCACGGTCGTCCGCATGCCACGAAGTGAAGTGTCCGAACGTCATAGGGCGGGAAGCTGGGTGTGGGTGGTGGCGAAGAGTCGTTTGGAAATTTGGTAGAGCTTGAACCGGCCCCCCCACAAAGTGGGGGTATTGCCCGCCTCCTATGAAAACCCTGGCACTGGTGAGAACGGAGTGTCCCCACGTGCTAGTAATTGTTGTTGTTGTTGTTGTTGTTGTTGTTGTTGTTCGGTAAGGCGTTGACACTGGCCCCGGCTTGTTGTTGAGATCTTCTTCTTCTCTCAAGACTCAAGCGCTTATCCTTAAGGCTAAGCAAAGCTCCAGCAACCGAGGGCTTGCCCCACGGGGCCGGAGAAGGGGTTGGCACTGGGGCGGCAGCGCAATGTGCCCCACGGGGCCGGAGAAGGGGTCGGCATTCTTGGCGCGCTCCGAGAGGTTTCCCAAGGATTTCCGCGAATCCTTCAGGATTCCTTTGGACTCCTGAGGACCCACCCGGACTCTTTAGGATCTCCAAGGATTCCTGAGGACCCCCCAGGATTACTCGGGATTCCTCAGGAGCCATTCCGCGGGACCCCCGAGAATCCTTCAGGATCCTCCAGGATTCCCCAGGCTCCTTCCGGAGCCCCCAGGACTCCTCAGGATCCCCCAGGAATCCTTGGGATCCCAAGTGATCATCCAGGATCTCCTCATGGGGTTCTGAGGATTCCGTTGGGCCCCTCTGGATTCTTCAGGATATCTGCGAATCTTTCAGGATCCCGAAGGATTTCTCAGGACACTTCAGGATTCTTCAGGATCCACCATGTCTCCTCAGGACGCCTACGGACTCCTTCGGATTCCCCATGGTTCCTCAGGATCCCTCAGGGTACCCCTCAGGATTCCTTTGGATTCCTTAGCAGTCTGCAGGATTCCCAAGGATTCCTCAGGGCCCACAAGGATTCCTCAGGATCCCCCCGGCTTGTTCTGGACTCATCAGGATTCCGTCGTGGCCCCGGCTCGTTCGCGCCCGTCGTGGCCCATATGCATGCCCTTCGTGGCCTCGCTGTCGCTCTTCGTGGCCCCCTCTCTGCCCTTCGTGGCCCCGTTTCTGCCCTCAGCGGCTCCGTCGCTGCCCTCTGCGGCCCCCTATACGTATGCCCTTCGGGCCCCCCGCTCGTTCGCGCCCGTCGTGGCCCGCGCCAACAACGGCTCCCGCCTGATACTTCCCTACAGTTTATTGGAGAATCGCGCTCTCGCTTTGGACTTCCTCGCAACCGTACGCATGCCCTTCGTAGCCCCGCTGTCGCCCTTCGTGGCCCTCTCGCTGCCCTTCGTGGCCCCTTTTTCCAGTCTTCTCAACTCTTTCCCTTTATCTTCATTTCCATGTCGTTCGTAGTCCATTGTGCTATTCCTCAGTTCTTCGCATTCCGCCCACTCCTCCCCAGGCCATCCCATCCCACCCCAACAATCTCCACCCTTTCCCGCCCGCATTCCGCATTTCTCCTAAATTATTCCCAGTCCTTCCTCCACATTCCTCCGTGCGCCCCTCGCTCCTCCGCACTCCTCCCGGTCCCTCTTCTCCACTCTTTGCCGCTCCTCCTCCTGAGACCCTACTTTTGTCCACTCTATCCCAATCCATTCCACATCCCGCGCTCCACTCGATACGGTTGCAGTTATCACTATCCTTCCGCCCCACTCTCCCAACATCCCGTTTTTTTTTTCAGTGTTCCACGAATTTGTTTCTGACACCAGTTAGCAGCTGCACGTCCCCCCGTGGGGGTATCCACGATATGTTCTTTCAAGGGGGTGGTACGTGGCGCTGTTTATGGCGCGACCCATGGCGAAACTTATTGTAAACCTGTGTTGGAGTGGCTGGCGCAAGCCGTGGCGCAAGCTGAATCGCCACTCACAGCGCATATCGTCCTCCCTCATTATTGCCCCTCCCCTCCCTTCCTCCGATCCCTTCGTCCTCATTGTCCCGCGTTATCTGATGCCCTTCGTCTTCAAGGGCTTCACCAACCACGCGCGGCAGGGAATGAGTATACCCCCAAAAAGGGGGCGCGATCGAAGACGAAGAGGGTGGGTATCAAGGGTTTGGGATATGCATATCGAGTGACGCGCGAACAGATAAGAGCGGACCGTCTTTAACTGATTGTTGTTGTTGGTGTCGTTGTTGTTGTTGTTGTTGATGTTGTTGTTGTTGTTGTTGTTGATGTTGTTGTTGTTGGTGTTGTTGTTGTTCATGTTGTTCATGTTGTTGTCATTGTTGTCGTTGCTGTTGAATGTTAATGACTGAACAATTATGATTGCTGGATCCCCCCAGGCGCTTTGGCGCTCTCGCCTGGGCGCCGGCTGCATTTGCATTGGAAATGAGCCTCGCGCTCGACTTGGGGGGAGGCGCCAAAACGGGCCCCCCAACAACGACGACGCGCCCGCTCGAGACTTTTCCCTTCTTCGCTGAGGGACGGTGCTCGCTCGCCGCCGAAAGCTGCCGTCCCAACAAAACCAGCGCTACCTCTCGAGACTTCTTCCCGTTTTGCCTTGGACTGGCGCGTTACTCTTTCTCTCACCGGCGCCGCCCCCAGCAACAACAACGCTCCCGCTCGACACGTCCTCCTTTTTTGCTCAAGGCGGTGCTCCTCCTCGCCGCCGAAAGCCGCCGTCCGGACAAAACCAGCGCTCCCGCCCGAGACATCCTACCGTTTTACGCTGGACTGGCGCCTTGCTCTCTTTTGAATTGGCGCCCCTCCCAGCAAGAACAACGCTTCCGCTCGAGGCGCGTTACTCTTTCTCTCATCGGCGCCGCCCCCAGCTCGAGACTTCCTCCTTTTTTGCTCAAGGCGGTGCTCCTCCTCGCCGCCGAAAACCGCCGTCCGGAAAAAACCAGCGCTCCCGGCCGAGACATCCTCCCGTTTTGCGCTGGACTGAATTGGCGCCGCTCCCAGCCAAAACAACGACCCCGCTCGAGGCTTCCTCCCTTTTCACTCAGGGCCTGTGCTCTTGCTCACCGCCGAAAGCCGCCGTCCCAACAAAACCACGGCTCCCGTTCGAGACTTCCTCCCTCCTTGCTCACGACGGTGTTCCTCCTCGCCGCCGACAACCGCCGTCCCAACAAAACCAGCGTTCCCGCTCGAGATTTCGTTTTGCTTTACGCTGGACTACCGCCCTACTCTCTTCAGCATCTGCGCCGCTCCCATCAACAACAGCGGCCCTGCTCGAGACTTCTTTTCTATTCAGGGCCAGGTCCTTGCCTCGCCGCCGACAGCCCCCATCTCCACCAAGGCAATCCTGTCGTTCGATACTTCCCTGTGCCTTACCCTTGGCTGGGACTCCAGTGGCGGTCTCGCGTCGGCGCAGCAAGGCGCGGGCATGCGTTTTCGAGGCGGGATGTGTTGAAAATTCGGGCGGGATATCTGAGAATGGGAATAACGGACCCCGCTATAGAACAATAGTCCCCCATGATGGGGATGGTTATCATGATGGTCGCATGATTCGTGTGGAAACATCGCGCATGAGGGTAAGCTGATTGTTGTTGTTGGTGTTGTCGTTATTGTTGTTGTTGTTGTTGCAGTTGTGGTTGTGGTTGTTGTTGCTGTTGATGTTGTTTGTTTGTTCGTTTGTTTGTTTGTTTGTTTGTTTGTTGTTGTTGTTTTTGTTGTTGTTTTTGTTGTTGTTGGTGTTGTTGTTGTTGTTGTTGTTGTTTATTTTGCTGTTGTTGATGAGCTCTCGCTTCGCTACTGGATAATATTTTTTGTTGTTCCCCCCTCCGGTGACCATTGTGTTTTTTTCAATTGAAGTGCTTCCCCCGGGGCTCGCACCCTCTTTTTCCCTACCTAGGCTCTGCCTAGAGGGTTCTTACTTTGTTTGCTTAAAGGGGCTGGGCAGTGTAGGCCGCCCCTGGCGGTTCCCCCAGTCCCCGCCCCGCGGTTCCCCCAGTTGCGCCCCCTGGATTCACCCAGCTTAGCTTAGCTAAGCTTAGCTCAGCTAAGCTAAGCTTAGCTTAGCCTATCTCATCTTAGCTTAGCTTAGTTTAGCTTAGCTTAGCTTAGCTTTGCCTAGCCTAGCTTAGCTTAGCTTAGCTTAGCTGGGCCTATCTCATCTTAGCTTAGCTTAGCTTAGCTTAGCATAGCTTAGCTTAGCTTAGCTTGGTTTGGCTTGATTTAGCCTAGTTTAGCTTAGTTTAGCTTAGCTTAGCCTAGCCTAGCTTAGCTTATCTTAGCATAGCTTAGCTGACCTCAGCCTAGCTTAGCGCAGCGCAGCAAAGCGCAGCGCAGCATTAACACAGCATAGCATAGCATAGCATAGCCAATCATAACAAAGCATATCGTAGCTCAGCATAGCATAGCATAGCATAGCATAGCATAGCATAGTATAGCATTGCTTAGCATAGCACAGCGCAGCATAGCATAGCATAGCATAGCAAATTGCTGCTTTCCTAAAGGCTCCAACTCCTAGGTAGGGTCGCACTGGGATAATTTATCAGGGAAGGTCACTAGGCTCAAACTGGGCCCCTGGCCCCCGAGTTACAACAACAACAACGGCTCCCGCCTAATATTTCCTCACAATTTATTCCCATCGCGCGGGACTTCCTCACAATTCATGTACGAATCGCGCCCTCGCGTGGGGCTTCTTCGCAATTTATTCAAACGATGCGCCCCCGGCGCTCTGGAATCACGCTCTCGTTTCGGCTTTTCTCACGATTTACTTGGGAATCGCGCTATCGCTCGAGACTTCCTCGCGATTCACGCAGGACCCACGCTTCAGCAACCCGCCTGCTCGACCTCGTCGCCTGGGCCCGCCTTCCCGACCTGCCCGCTATGGGTCTGCCCACCCGATCTGCCCGTCTGGTTCTACCACTTGGTTTCTGCTCCTTGCCCCCCTCCTGCTAATTTCTCTCGTGTTCCATTCTTCTTCCTCCCCCTTCCACCCGTCTTCTCTTCCCTTGTTTTAGGGGCTGCGCTGAATACACGTGGCAGGTAAGGAAGGTATGTCCCCAAGGGGGTCCGGTCGAAGTGGGATATACGTATTGATTGGCACGTGAGCAGATTACAGCGAACAGTCTTAAACTGATTATTGTTGTTGTTGTCGTGGTGGTGGTGGTTGTTGTTGATGGTGGTGTTGTACTTGTTGCTGTTGTTGTTTGGGTTGTTGTTGGTGTTGTTGGTGTTTGTTGTTTGTTGTTGCTGCTGCTGTTGCTGTTGCTGTTGTTGTGGTTGATGTGTTTGTTGTTGTTGAACTGTCAATATTGAACAAATCTTGTTGATCCCCCCTCTGGGGCTCATGATGTTTTTTCAAGTGAAGTGCCCTTTCCGGGGCTCGAACCCGGTGTTTTTTCAGGGAAAGTCTTGTGCCTCAGAATTGACATGTTGGCCACCTGGTTTACAACAACACCGGCTCCCGCCAGATACTTCCTCACAAGTTATTCCCCAATCGCGCTCTCACTTGGGACCTGCTCACAATTTACACAGGTATCGTGCTCTCTCGTTTGAATTCCTTTCAATGTATTCAGACGCCGCGCGCTTGACACTCAGGAAGCACGCTCTCGCTATGGATTTCCCCTACTTTTTTTATCGCGCTATCGCTTGAGACTTCCTCGCGATTCATGCTTGACGCACGCTTCAGCAACGGGCCTGCTCGACCTGGCCGCCTGGGCTCTCATTCCCGACCCGCCTGTTAGTGTCTACCCGCCCGATCTGCCCGTCTGGTTCTGCCATGTGCTTTCTGCTCCTAGCCCTCTTCCTGCTACTCTCTCGTGCTCCATCCACCCTCCCCCGTGCCCCTTCCTTCCATCCGTCCTCTCTTCCCCTTCCTTAGGGGCTGCAAGAAATACACGATGCATGTAAGACAGCTGTACCCCCAAAGGGGTGACGGTCGAAGACGAAAAGGGCGGGTCTCGAAGTTTTGGGATATACGTGTGGAACGGCATGCGAGCAGATTAGAGCGAACAGTATTCAGATAATGATTGTTGCTGTTATTGAAAACCGGGGGCCAAGAACCCAGTTTGGTGGCATCCCAGTTTCCGTTGTGAAAAACAGGTGCGGACCCTTGGAGAAACACTTCCATTGAAACATCTAATGGGTACCTGGCCAGGGGGATCAACGACAATTATTCTTTGCATCGAGAAATCAACAGCAATCACAACAGCAACAACAACAGCAACACCAACAGCAACAGCAACAGCAACAGCAACAGCAGCAGCAGCAACAACGCAATTAGTAGAGAGAGAGATAATGAGATATAATGCGAGAAATAGAGAGAGAAATCAAGAGAACGAGACATACATACACATATATACACACATATATATATATATATACATATGTATATATGTAAAACGAGAGAGAGGGAGAGGAAGAGAGAAAGAGGGATATAGCGAGAGAGAGAGAGAGAGAGCGAGATATTCATATTGACGGCATCCGAGTGTGCTGCCTCCCCCCTCCCCTTCCCTCCCACGTGCCCAGGGTGCTGGCGAAGCTCGGCCAGGGCGACGACCTTAGCACTTCGGTCGCGTCGCTGCAGAGGGCCCTGGGTATCTTGCAGGTCGCCTGGGGCCGCCGTCGTCGTCGCCGCTTTCTTTTTGTTCCCCCTCTTTTCGCCCCCTTCTCCCTCCTCCCCCTCCTTTTCCTCCTCCTCCCTTCCCCCCTCTTTCCCCCCTCCTTCCCCCTTCCTTCTCCTTCATCGTTTTTCCTTGTACATAACTCCTCCCTGTCTCACCCCCGGACGTGTCGGTAGGGCGGGCCAGGCGTTTCGCCTGAGACTTCATCACCAACTGTGACCCTGAAGCTTAGACGATGCAACGGCTTCAAGGTTAGAGGGCGGCACGTTTTTGAAATGTTGCTCTCGCTTCAGCGCCGCGCACATTCGTCTTTACAATAACTTCAAAGATGGAGGGCCGTCCTTTTGTTCAAAATTGAGCGCCACGCATATTCTTGTTTGCATGTTGCAGCAGTTTCGAGGACGGAAGGCGCGTCCTTTTTTTACATGTGGCTCTCGCTTTAGCGCCGCGCACATTCGCCTTCAAACTTTGTACATTTTAACGGATCCGCTTGCCCTTCGTCACAGGAGTGATATCATGGTACGGATTCGGGTTACGATTATTCGCGGCGTTGAAATCCCATGAAGGGTGTTCTAGTGCGATTGCGGGCTGCCAGGACGCAGCGGTCAAGTTGAGTCGCGGGGGTGAAGTTCCAGGAAGTGCGTTTTGGCACGACTGAGGATTGTTAGGCGGTTGTTTCCCAATGGGGCACTTCCCGGGATGAAACACAACATTGTGGGGACCTTTGAAGAGGAACTTTGGAGGGAGGGTTTATTGCAACATCGATGCGTATTGTTTTCATACCAGATTTCAAACCTCGGTATGTTCGATCGTTTTTTCAATCCGATTGCTTTTGGCGTTTCAATATTGGAGCTCCCGCTGCAGCGTGGGCCTCATTGCCGTTGTTATGAATGGCGCTCTCGCCTGAGCAAAGGCCTCTTGTCTGGATCCCACAGGTCTCGCAGGTCCCACAGGTCTCACAGGTCTTGCATGGCCCCCAGGTCGCACAGGTCCCACAGGACCAACAGGTGTCGCGGGTCGCCCCACAGGTCCCGCAGGGTCCACAGAACCCACAGGCACCACATGTCCCAAAGGTCCCACAGGTCCGACATGGGGTCACAGGTCTCACAGGTCCAACAGGTGTCGCAGGTTCCGCAGGGTCCCACAGGTCCCACAAGTGTCGCACGTCTCGCAGGTCCCACAGATCCCGCAGTTCCCACAGGTCCGACAGGCCCCACAGGCCCATAAGTTCCCCAGATTCCACAGGCTCCACAGGTCCCACAGATCGCACAAGTCCCACAGTTCCCACCTGCCCCACAGGTCTCACTTTTGCTTCAATTAGGGCGCTTTGCTTGGGTAATGGAGTGACAGGTCGGCTAATTATGACACGCGTCCGCGGACAGAAAAACCATTAGCGCATTGGGAAGGGATGAGATGGGATGGATGGATCGGATGTCAGGTGTGGCGCGAGCGCGCGTACATTGATACGAATACGACTTCCCTTCTCCCCTGGCTCTGTCCGGAAGATGTCCCGCCCTCTCCGCGTCCTGTTTTTACCACGCCCGATTGTACCACGTTTTCCTAGTCCCGTGTTTTTCAATCGGGACGGCGCTGTCGTCTTTTCCCCTCCCCCGCCCCCCCCCGGTCCTCCTGCTCCTTCCGCTTCTTCCGCACCAACTGCTGCTACTGCTGCTGCTGTTCCTCGTCCTCCTCCTTCCTCATCCTTCATCCTCCTTCACTTCCTCCTGCTCATCCTCCTGTTCATCCGCCACCTCCTCCTCCAATGTACGCAGCTCCCCCAATTCCGATTGCGCATAGCATTATCAGATGTCCTTGTTGGAGTTCCAGATCGGCTATTGCACGCGTCGGGGTGTAAAGAGAAATTCAGCTCAATGGCAAGGGGTGGGTGGGAGAGGTATGGTGCGAGCCCACCTACCTTGCTCCTCCCCCGCTCCTCCTCCTCCTCCTCCTCCTCCTCCTCCTCCTCCTCCTCCTCCTCCTCCTCCTCCTCCCCCCTCATTCCCCTTTCCTCCTTCCCCCTTCTCCTCAGTTGGACAGTGTCCCTGGAGCGGATTGCTAGGCGCGTGTGTCTCATGGCCGCTGGCATCGCGGCTCAAGAAGAATCGTGAGGCAGGCGCATGTGCAATTTTCTTCGAGCAGCTGCGACACGCATCGTGCCGAGGGCGGTTGACCAGCTGCCCGGCTGTCCATCTCCGTACTCCTTGTGCCGCGAAGCCGTGGCAGCCTGTCTGCATGCAGCCCTGTGCGTCCTCCATGATCACTCATGATTGGCCGTGCGCATCTTCGGTACAAGTAGGAGGCCAAGTGGGAGGAGGAGGAGGAGGAGGACGAGGAGGTGGAAATGGAGAGGAGAATGAGGAGGTGGAGGTGGAGGTGGAGATGCAGGAGGAGGACAACGATGCTCATGATGATGATGCTGATAATGATGATGCTGCTGATGATGATAAGGATGATGACGATGACCATGATAATGATGGTGATGATGATGGCTATGACGATGCTGATGCTGATGCGGATGCTCACGACGACGACGACAATGACGACGATGATGATGGAGGTGGTGATGATGCTGATAACGATGTTGATGCTGATGCTGATGCTGATACTGGCGACGACGATAATGACGATGATCATGATGACGACGATGCCGATGCTGACGCTGGTGCAGATGCTGATGACGACGACAAAGATGATGCTGATGGGTGAAGATGTTGATGATGATGGTGATGTTGATGTTGCTGATGATGATGCAAATGCTGATGCTGATGATGACGATGATTCTGATGCTGATGATGACGACGGCGACGACGGTTCTGACTATGATGTTGCTGCTGATGACGGTGATGATGCTGATGCTGCTGATGATGATGTTGATGATGATGCTGATGCTCATGATGATTGTGATGAAGAGGATGGTGATGATGCTGATGCTGGTGATGATGATGGTGCTGATGATGATGATGATGATTACGACGATGCTGATGATACTGATGATGACGATGATGATGATGACGATGATGATGATGATGATGATGATGGTGGTGGTGGTGGTGCTGATGGTGATGCTGCTGATGCTGATGCTGATGACGACGATTATGACGATAAGGATGACGGTGATTGAATGGTGATGACGATGATGACGATGATGTTGGTGATGCTGATGCTGATGATGTTGTTGATGATGACGATGACGATGACGATGACGACGATGACGATCATGATGATGATGCTGATGTTGATGCTGATGCTCATGATGATTCGGATACTATACTGATGCCGATGCTGCTGATGATGCTGGATGATGATGAGGAGGATACTGATGATGACGATGACAATGACCATGACGATGCTGATGATGATGCTGCTGATGATGATGATCATGATGATGATGATGATGATGATGATGATGATGATGATGATGATGATGATGATGATGATGACGCTGCTGGTGGTGACGATGATGTTGATGATGCTGATTCTGATGATGCTGCTGCTGATGATGATGATGGTGATACTGATGCTGATGCTGCTGCTGCTGCTGCTGATGATGATGATGATGATGATGACGATGCTGAGGATTAATTTGAGGATTACGATGATTATGATGACGAGGGAGGAGGAGGAGAAGGAAGAGGAGGAGGAGGAGGAGGAGGGAGAAGAGGACGAGGAGGAGGAGAAGGAGGACGAAGAGGAGGAGGAGGAGGAGGAGGAGGAGGAGGAGGAAGGAGGAAGAGGAGGAGGAGGAGGAGGAGGATGATGATGAGGGGAAGGAGGAGGAGGAGGAGGAGGAGGAGGAGGAGGAGGAAGAGGAGGAAGAGTTGGAGGAGGAGGAGGAGGAGGAGGAGGAGGAGGAGGTGCTGGTGGTGGAGGAGTTTGAGGAGGAGTTGGAGGTGGTGGAGGTGGCGCTGCGTCGGCGACGTCGGCGGTGCATCAGCGACGCCAGCGCGGAGAAAGTCGGGCTCCACATCGAGCCGCATCGGCAATACAGCGCGATCCTCCGACCCCATGCTACTCGGACCCCGTCGAGGAGGCTTTTGTGGAGGTCTATGGAGACCCTCGGAGGCTTCTGGAGGTCCCCCGAGGCTCCCAGAGGTCCCCGGGGGTCGACCCGGAGGCTCGGGGGGCCGAGCGAGGGCCAACAACCTCCGAAGAATTCTTCCCTTGGGCAGGACTTGCCGCCCTCCGGTGGTGAGCGCCGCCTGGCGCCTCCGGCCGACGAGCCCCCCCAGGCGGAGTACACCGGGCGGCACCCGCTGGTGGTGGAGCTGCTGGAGTCGCTGGCCCGCGCCCACGGGGCGCTGGGGGAGCTCGTCCGGCAGAAGGTCCTCCCCGCCCCTCTACGAGGAGGGGGGGAGGAGGGAGGAGGGAGCAGGGAGGAGAGAGGATGGAGGAGGGGTGAAAGGGGGGGGAGGAGTGTCCTCGGAGTGTCCTGACACCCACAAAGGGTGGGTGCCTACCTAGGACACGTCCGAAGGGCGGGGCCTCACCTCGACTGCGGGATGCGCCTGAGCCTCCGCCCTGCGCACTCGCCCCAGGTCGCATTCGGCCGCCGCGGCAGGGACACGTCTTCCTGGGCGCAGACCTCTACGGATCCGTGCCAAGTTCTCGCGTCCTTTTCGCGTCGGCTCACATTCGCCGACCAAGTGGCGAGGGTCGGTCGTGGCGACGACGCCTGCTTGCAGAACAACCTCTTGCAGGGGATGGCGGTTCCACGGAAGGAAGCGCGCCTCCTCCTCCTCCTCCCTCCTCCTCCTCCTCCTCCTCCTCCTCCTCCTCCTCCTCCTCCTCCTCCTCCTCCTCCTCCTCCTCCTCCCATCCTCCTCCCATTCTCCTCCCATCCTCCTCCCATCCTCCTCCCATCCTCCTCCCA
>CAUYUJ010018143.1:0-213249 GCA_963575745.1 Prorocentrum cordatum
AAGACAGGCGGGTGGGCGTCAGACTCGAGCCTTCGGAGGTACGAGAACGCCCCGCTTCTAAACAAATCGGCAAGCGACCTGGCGCCAGCCCAGCTGACGCTGTTCAGCAGAGCCGATGCCGACCTCGCGGACTTGTTTTTTGGTCGCCGCCCGACACTCAGCATGCCCGTCCCGAGGGGCTGAAGGCTGGACCATGTTTTGCTGATGTCTTGAGTGGTTGTGGGATCGTGGGTCGCATGGCCCAACGCTCCCATCTCGTCGCGAAGTGCTGCGACACGATGGTCGATCCTCTCCTTGACATGACCCGCGAGGACACCTTGGTAAGTTCTTTGAACGGCATCAGGAGACACAAGGTAGTGGCTTGTTGCATCGCGGCGCCCTGCACCAGTTTCAGTGTCGCCAGAGATCGTACCAGAGTCATTCGGAGCGTGTTGGAACCATGGGGCGTCTCCCAACAAGATGACGTATCGGATGGTGACCGTGCCAGTCTCTCACAAGGAAATAAAGTTATGCGAGCTACCCTGAGAATAATTGAGGCCCTCAACAGCACCAAATCCCCTTGGGTTCTCGAGAATCCCTACACAAGCCTCATGTGGAAGCTGCCCGAAGTCCTAGAGAGTGCCTCCCAGTGCCATTCAGTTGTGATCGACTTCTGTGCTCACGGAGAGCCCAACCGAAAAAGGACGCGCCTGCTGTTTGGGAACGCGAAGCAGGAACACCTGTCTGTGTTCAACTCTAGAGTTTGCGGAGGTAGGGGACATTGCGAATTCTCAGGGCGTCCGCACATCGAGTTGACAAGTAAGCACCCCACTGCTAAAATATGCTGGGCGCTGTTCGCCCAACCCTACCCCCCCCCAGCTCGCTTCTCACATCTGTCAGCGTTTGCTTCGCTCAGCCAACATCCGAATTCGGGAATGATTCGGGTTTTCGTTTTATGTCAGGAGGCGCCATCCTGTCTATGAGGCGTCGCCCTGCAGCTCGCGCCGGCACGTTTGCCCTCGCTTCCGGCCGAGCCTCTCGAGACACATTTGCTGTGCTGAGCTAAAAGGCGGGAGCGGCCGTTGTGGCCGCATAGAAGTACTGCGCACGTCATTGTTGCCTCGGCCGCGGGCGCTCCTGCTCAAGCGCCCCGCCCTCCCAGCCCGCAGGTTTTCGTTCTATGTCAGGAGGCGCCATCCTGTCTATGAGGCGCCGCCCTGCAGCTCGCGCCGGCACCTTTGCCCTCGCTTCCGGCCGAGCCTCTCGAGACACATTTGCTGTGCTGAGCTAAAAAGCGGGAGCCGCCGTTGTGGCCACATGGGAATCAATGGTTTTGGCGCTCTGAGGCTTCGTGGACGTTCATTGGGATTTCGTTGGATGCCTCTCGAGGGCTTCTTGGAGACTCTCGGGAGTCGTTGTCGAGCCTCTTGGGGTCTCCTTCGGGCCCCATTGTCGCATTTGGGGGCCTCTTGGGGGCTTCTTGGAGCCTCCGGGAGGCCTTGGAGCGGAAGGCTCGGATTCTCGGCTCGTGGTCTCCATATTGGGCCCCTCTTGGGGCCCTCTTGGGGTCCTTTTGGACCGTCTTGGGCTGTCGCGGGGCCCTCTTGGGCGGTCTTGGGGCTCTCTCGGGGGCCTCTTGGACCGTCTTGGGGTGGTCTTGGAGGCTTCTTGGGCCGTCTTGGAGCGTCGGAAACGCGAAAAGGCGAGGAAGCCAAAAACCTTGAAAAAAAACCAAATGGAAATCAATGATTTTGGCCTCTTGGGGCTCTCTTGGAAAGGTCGGGGCTCTCTTGGGACGTCTCGGAAGCTTCTTGGGCCGTCTTGAGGCCGCGTTGGGCGTCTTGGGCCGATCGTTCGGTGATTCGGAGCCCTCCTGGACCGTCTCGGAAGCCTGTCAGGGCCCTCTTAGCGCGCTCCGGGGAGCGGGGAAGGCCGCACCCAGGAGGAAAACCATTTCTGACTTGAGTTTGCAGGGAGTGTCCTGGGACCTCGCCGGGGTACCTTCCGGCCGGGGACCCCCAGGGGCCGCTCCGCGCGCGCGAAGCATGACGTTCATTGGGATCTCGTTGGATGCCTCTCGAGGGCTTCTTGGAGACTCTCGGGGGTCGTTGTCGAGCCTCTTGGGGTCTCTTTCGGGCCCCTTGTCGCCTTTTGGGGCCTCTTGGAGCCTCCAGGAGGCCTCTTGGAGCGGAAGGCTCGGATTCTCGGCTCGTGGTCTCCATGTTGGGCCCCTCTTGGGGCACTCTTGGACCGTCTCGGGCGCCTCTTGGGCTGTCGCGGGGCCCTCTTGGGCGGTCTTGGGGCTCTCTTGGAGGCCTCTTGGGCCGTCTGGGGGTGGTATCGGAGGCTTCTCGGGCCGTCTTGGAGCGTCGGAAACGCGAAAGGCGAGGGGGCAAACGACCTTGCAAAACCGAAAGGAAATCAATGGTTTTGGCGCTCTGAGGCTTCGTGGACGTTCATTGGGATCTCGCGGGGTGCCTCTCGAGGGTGTTCTTGGAGACTCTCGGGAGTCGCGTTCGAGCCTCTTGGGGTCTCTTTCGGGCCCCTTGTTGCTTGCTGGGGCCTCCTAGGAGCCTCTTGGGGCGTCCAGGAGGCCTCTTGGAGCGGAAGGCTCGGATTTTCGGTTCGTGGTCTCCATATTGGGCCCCTCTTGGGGCACTCTTGGGGTCCTGTTGGATGCTTCTCGAGGGCTTCTTGGAGACGTTGTCGAGCCTCTTGGGGTCTCCTTCGGGCCCCATTGTCGCCTCTGGGGGCATCTTGGGGGCCTCTTGGAGCCTCCAGGAGGCCTCTTGGAGCGGAAGGCTAGGATTTTCGGCTCGTGGTCTCCATGTTGGGCCCCTCTTGGGGCCCTGTTGGGGTCCTTTTGGGCCGTCTTGGACGCCTCTTGGGCTGTCGTGGGGCTCTCTTGGACGGTCGTGGGCCTCTCTTGGAGGCCTCTTGGGCCGTCTTGGGGCGGTCTTGGAAGCTTCTTGGGCCGTCGTGGAGAATCGGAAACGCGAAAAGGCGAGGAAGCCAAAAACCGTGAAAAACCTTATGGAAATCACTGGTTTTGGCGTTCTGGGGCTTCGTGGACGTTCATTGGGATCTCGTTGGATGCTTCTCGAGGGCTTCTTGGAGACTCTCGGGAGTCGTTGTCGAGCCTCTTGGGGTCTCTTCGGGCCCCTTGTCGCCTTTTGGGGCCTCTTGGGGGCCTCTTGGAGCCTCCAGGAGGCCTCTTGGAGCGGAAGGCTGGGATTTTCGGCTCGTGGTCTCCGTGTTGGGCCCCTCTTGGGGCACTCTTGGGGTCCTTTTGGACCGTCTTGGGCGCCTCTTGGGCTGTCGCGGGGCCCTCTTGGGCGGTCTTGGGGCTCTTTGTGAGGCCTCTTGGGCCGTCTTGGGGTGGTCTTGGAGGCTTCCTGGGCCGTCTTGGAGCGTCGGAAACGCGAAAAGGCGAGGAAGCCAAAAACCTTGAAAAACATTATGGAAATCAATGATTTTGGCCTCTTGGGGCTCTCTTGGAAAGGGTCGGGGCTCTCTTGGGACGTCTTGGAAGCTTCTTGGGCCGTCTTGAGGCCGCGTTGGGCGTCTTGGGCCGATCGTTCGGTGATTCGTAACCCTCTTGGACCGTCTTGGACTCTTGTTGGGGCCCTCTTGGAGCGCTCCGGGGAGCGCGGAAGGCCGCACCCAGGAGGAAAACCATCTCTGACCTGAGGTTGCCTCCCTCCCTCCCTCCCTCCCTCCCTCCCTCCCTCCCTCCCTCCCTTGCCGGGGCACTCTTCGCCGGGGGCCCCCCGGGGCCGCCCCGCGCGCGTGACTTAGAAATATTGTGAAGTCGTGTTTTAGAAATATTGTGAAGTAGTTACCGGAGATTTTAGCGCGCCTCTGGCCCGTTGGGCCGGCGAATTGGGGTTTTTCTCCGGTGCCATCGTCCGCTCTACGGCGAGGCGCGCGCGGAGAGGTCTTTGCGGACATTGACCCCCCCCCGGCGACTTCACCGAGCGTTTGGGGGTCTCTCGAGATGTTCTTAGGGCAGCAGCCAAGTTGGTTCTTCGGCGCCTCGAGCGTAAAGGGGCGGACTCCGACGTAGAGCGCACGACGCGGTGCATGGCCTTTCATAGTGCGACGAGGAGAAAGGATTCGGCCGCGTTTCGTCGCGCCCTTCGAGCCGACCCTGCCCTGGAGGCCTCCTGCGATGGCTAATCAGTTTTGCGGCTGGACCTTTTTGGATTTCATCGGTGTCCCGGAGCTTCACAGACGAAACAGTTGGAAGCCCAACTTCTTGAATTGGAAACTGGCCAGGACCTACCTCCCCCTCGGAAGGCGGCCCTTCGCTCCAGGCTGCATGACAACTGCGGCACCCCTCGGGCCTGCGGGGGATCCCGCTTGCTGGCCTTGCTGACCCCTCGGGTGCCAAAGTCACCCATCCGACACAGGTTTGTGATCGTCTGGCTGCCCACTGGGGGGAGGTCCATAGCGCAATGAAGCTCGACACCGAAGCCCTTCTCGAGCTTGCCCCGCATGTTCAAAGGGTGCCAGACCATGTGGAATGGGAACTGCGCTACGAAGAGTTCGTGGAGTGCTTCTCCAGGATCAAGGATTCCACCGCCTGCCCAGATGGGCTGCCGTACTCCAGTTTGGGCTTCGGTCTGGGGAGTGTGGTCTGAGTGCGCTGTATGCGCTGTACCAGCAGCTCTTCGCGGGTGTTTCTCCCGATGGGCTCAACGCTGCCATTGTGGTCTTTCTGGCCAAGGTGTCGGTGCCTGAGGATGTTCTGGGGGTGCTGTTTCGGTCCGAGGAGGCGACCCGCCCGATCTGCCTTTCAGACTCTGCTAACAAACTTGTCTCGATGCGCTGAACAGAACTCTTCGATATATCTGCCAGGTGCGCGCAGTCGATTGGCAGTGGGGGGTCATTCCTAAAAGGCAGGGCGCGCGCAACATCGTCGAATTGGAGGGCAGGGTTCTCTCGCGGCATGCGCTGAGAGGCTTCCAGCCGGCGGGGTTCGACAGTCGCGCCGCCTTCCCCCCCCTCTCCATCATGAGCTCATACACTGGGCGCTTCTGATAATGGGTGTCCCCGCGGGGGTTCGTCGTGCCGCGAAAGCGCTGTATCGTGATATGTTGATTTAGGTGTCTTTGGGCGGGACTGCGGGGGCTAGTTTTCCCGTTCTGAAGGGCATCGAACAGGGATGCCCCCTCGGCGGCAGTATTTCTTCCTTCGCGCTTGACCCTGTCAGCAGGCTTTGCGGGCCTAGGCTCGCCAGGCCGCCGATGTCCACGACGCCCTCGCACTTGCCATTCCCGTCTTCCGAGTTGCTGCGGAGGCAGCACGGGCTCTTCCTCAAAGTGAAGGGGGCCCAGGTCGTCATCCTAAGCTCAGGAGGAGAAAAAACACACAGACACAATTAATCGTCGATTCCAAGAAAATGTTGGAAAATATGGGCAGTGGGGGGGAAGACAGAAACCCAGAAGATATGGCAAAATATGGAGAATCGTTTTATTTGTGTGTATTTATTTGTGTGTCCTGGGGCCCCTTCATAAGCTGCCCTTCGAGGTACGAGTTCGAGGCCAACTTGCATCTTCGCGGCCATTCGCTCGAGTCTTGCATCCTCTGCCCCCGCGGCCTGCATCTCGGCCCGTCTGTTGGGCGCGACGGCGACCGAGTTAGTCGGCCCCCTCCCGGCGCGAAATGCCTCGCTCGGTCTCGAGCGATACGGGCCCTGAATCTCGGACTCGCGCGCAGCATCTCGAGGTTTAATGTGTTTGATGTTTCGACCCTGTTATGTGTTCGGCAGCGAGTTGCCGCGTTTCGGAACTGGGGCCTGCCGCGCATCAGATTTCATGTGCCGCGCCTCGGAACGCCTTCACTTCTGACCTTCTGGGGCCCCTGTCTCTGGTCGGTTTTCCCGTGGAGGTGAGGCGTCTCTTGCAGGACGCCCGCGCTGCCCAGTATAGGCGCGCCGTTTCGTCTCCTGCCTTCTTTCGCATTCGGGATTTGATCGCGTCGGTGGCGGACGACGAAAATTGCATCATAGCCTATCGGCATAATGCGTGGCTTCAGTCTTCGATGTTCTTTCGCATGTCAACCACTTCTGAGGCTTTATCCGCGATCCCTGGGGCCCCAGCCTCTCCCGAGCGCGGGCTTCAGAGGAAGACCACTGCTGCCCTGAAGGCCGGTGATCGCAGTAGGGCGGCCGACGCCCTTGGGAGGCGCATTCGTAAATAGATGCCCTACATAGACAACATGTTGCACTGTCTTGTTTGGTCGATGTCTCGAGTCGCACGGCGCGCCCCTCCGCGCGTGATTGCATCGACCGCGCGCGCACTTGTGAATGGATGGTGCTGCTCCGGGCGTTTCTCTGACCCTATTCAGCCGTGCATCTTTTGCGGGTCTCCGAGAGATGGCCGTCTCGAGCGTTACCTTAAGTGTGATTCGCTGGGCCTCTTCTTTGTCCCTCTTGCCCCTCGTCTCCCCCCTCTTTTGTTTCGCGCCTTGGTCTTGCTCGTCGCTGATTTGTCCCGTTTCTCCCGCCCCCCATCCCTCAACATGTGTCGATTGCCATCTTTTACGATTTGATTTGTTCGAGCTACCGCGCCTGCCGCCATAAGGGCGGTTTTCGGGGTTCCAAGCTGTCACCAACTGCATCGGTTCGATTGGCCCAGCATCTCCGTCGGGCCCCTCCGCTCGGTAGCATTGTGCTCTGAGTCTCGGGAAGTTGCGGGCGTGTCTGGGGGCTGGGGCGCCCCCCCATCGCCCTGGTCGTCGCTGCCGTTCCTGCGCCTTGTGGAAAGGCCCCTGGAGGGGATGCGGATTTGTCCTGCCCCTGGACGGGCTGTCTTCTCGTTCGCTCTCTCGTCCGCTCTTTCCTCTCTTTTGGCAGTGGCGCCCCCCCCCCCCCCCCCCTTCTGCCCTCCTCCCCCGCCTCTTCCTCCCACCTATCCCTTCTCGCCCCCCCCCCTCTTCTTTGGTCTTCCTCCTCCTCCTCCTTTTCCTCCTCCTCCTCCTCCTTTTCCTCCTTCTCCCCCTCCTTTTCCTCCTCCGCCTCCTCCTCGTCCTCGTCCTCCTCGTCCTCCTCCTCCTCCTCCGTCGACTGCACTTGCACAGGATCACTTCTACAATGATTTCCTGAGCATACTTGCCTCCTCCTCCTCCTCCTCCTCCGCAGCAGCAGCAGCAATGGATCCCGATCCGCCACACCAAGCCGGCCCAAGGGAACAGACTCGAGCAGTGCCAGGGAGAGACCTTAAACAACGGGAGGGGAGGGAGGACGAAGGAGCAGCGGGAAGCACAACATCGCTGTTTAGGGTGCGGGGCGCGCGCCAACTCGTGCCAAGGAGAAGGGAGGGGGAAAGAGGAGGGATCCGGAAGAACCGGAAGACGGAGGAGGCAGGGCGCGGCCGCGTGGTGTGAGCCACCAGACCACACCGTTAGGCGCGCGTGCGCCACTGCCACAGGCAAGGAGCGGGAAAAACAACAGGGAGGAGAGGGGAAGGAGAGGGGAAAGGCGCGCGGCAACCGCCTCCTTCTCCTCCTCCTCACGGATTGATGACGGGTGGTTTTCAAAATGTGGCTCTCGCCTTAGCGCGGCGCGCATTCGGTTTTAGAAATTTGCAGGAGCTTCAGGGAGTGAGGGCGAGTCGTTTTCAAAATGTGGTTTTCGCTTTAGCGCCGCGCACATTCGTTTTATAAATCTGCAAGAGTTTCACGGATTGGGGGCGGTTCCTTTTCAAAATGTGGTTCTCGCCTTAGAGAGGCGCGCGTTCGTTTTAACATTTGCAAGAGCTTCACGGATTGAAGACGGTTCCTCTTCAAAATGTGGCTCTCGCTTTCGCGCCGCGCACATTCGTTTATACAGTTTTCAAGAGTTCCACGAACTCCCATCATCAACGTACCAGAAATTATGTCTTGGAAGGATTCAGGATTATGCGGGCGCAACGCGTACGTTGATTATTTGTGTTGAGGTCCTAGGAATGGCTTTCTGGCGCGATTCAGGATCGCCAAAGCGCAACACTCCGGTTGATCCGCGGCGTTGGAATCCCGTGACCAATGTTTTGGCACGTTTCAGGGTGTTCAAACGGGTGTCTTCCAACGAGCCAGTTCCATCAATGGAAATGAACCGTTGGGGCCAATGAAGAGGGAGCTTGGAGGGAGGGTTTACTCCACTTTTCCTCCTCCTCCTCCTCCTCTACAATTACACAATATGAAAATACTCTCCCACTTCCCCTGATGGCGTCCCGAAGATATCCGACCCCCCCCGCGTATTGTTTTTTTACGCACAGGATTCCCGGGAAACGGGTTTTCGCTTGCGTTTTTTCCCAAAATGTTGCTCTCGCTGAGGCGCCGGCTTCATTTCTGCTCCCGAATCGTTCCGAATCGTGCTCCCGCTGCAGCGTGGGCCTCATTTTCGGATCGGTGTTTGGCCTCCGTCGTTCAGGATGGCGTTCTCGCCCCAGCGCGGGCCTCTTTCTCGCGCGCCCATCCGCCCGCCACCACCGCGCCGCACCACCACCACCACCACCACCACCACCACCACCACCACCACCCCACCACACCACACCACCACCACCAGCACCACCACCACCACCACCCACCAACACCACCACCACCACCCACCACCACCACCACCACCACCACACCACCACCACCACGACAACCACGCACACACGCACGCACGCACGCACGCGCACCACACACCCACTACGCACGCGCGCGCGCGAGCCACAGGTCCGCTACGACACGCGTCCGCGGATAGAGAAAATCAGCGCCATGGTAAGGGATGGGAGGGAGGGGTAGGACGTCAGATATGACGCGAGCGCACCCAGCTTGTCCTCCTCCTCCTCCTCCTCCTCCGCCTCCTCCTTCTCGTCTTCTTCCTCTCCCCCCATACTCCACTCCATCTATCTTTCGCTCCCCCCCTGCGCCCGAGGCCGGGGCCACGCCCGCCGCGCCGCCCCCGCGGGCGCCGCGGTAGCGGCCGCACGCGCGCTGCGCGCGTCGCGCAGGCGGCCGCCGGCGACGGGGCGCCACTTTTCTTCTTTTATCCTCCTCGTCTTCCTCCTCCTCCTCTCCTCCTCCTCCTCCTCCTCCTCCTCCTGCTCCACCTCCTCTTCCCTCCGCCTCCTTCTCCTCCTCCTCCTCCTCCACCTCCACCTCTCCTCTTCTCCTCCTCCTCGCCCTCCTCTCCTTTTTCCTCCCCCTCCTCCTCCTCCTCCTCCCTCCTCCTCCTCATCCTTATCCTCATCACTTCCTCCAGCCCCCCCTCCCCCCCTTTCCCCCTACTCCTCGTTCCTCTCCTCTTTCTCCTCCCGCACTGCCCTTCCTTATAAATAATTATTTCTTGTCTCACCTGGAGACTGGTCGAAAGAGCGGGCCGGGCGTTTCGTATGAGGCTTCCTTAACAGTTATGACCCTGAAGCTTGAAAATCTGCAGCAGATCCACGGATGGACGGCGGGTGGTTTTCGAAATGTGGCTCTCACCTTAGCCTCGCGCACTCTCCTGTTAAATAGTGTTTATAGCTTAGAGACACGATGGTGCTGTTTTGTGTGGAGAGCCGCCGGAAGCACATGTCGAAATCAAAAGTCTCGGTTCGGATCAAACATCGAAAGTCGAAAAGCTAAAACCGAAATCGCATTTGAAGTTATGCTTATTACACTATTAAGGTTGAATTGAGTTGTATGGTATTGGAGTATGCTGCATACCATCGGGTGTATTGAAATGGTTTCGTATGGCATTGGATAGTATTGCGCTGTGTTGAGGTAGTGCACCAACACGACTGCATGGCATTGAACTTGTACGCACCAATATATGCGCCAGCTTCCATTCCACCGCACTGGCTAAGTTGGGTACCCCTGGCATTGCATTGCAGTGCACGGCTTTCGTTGTCACCAACTCTTGCATTGCATTGCGCTGATTGCACGGTGTTTCCTTTCCCCTGTGGCGCCTCGCTCTACATCTGCCAGCGCAGCTGTCCGGCATCCAGAGTTTGTTCCCCCTTCCCATTGTGTTTCCTTCAATTAGATGGACGATGACATCCTCGCCCTGGCGATGGCCGTCCCCATGGGAGACACGCGGCAGCAGAGATCTGCCAAGGAGCGACGGTTAGAGGCTTTGCAGCGAGGCCGACAGACCAGAATAGATAACATCCGAATCAGACGGACGGCGCTGTCATATCGAGATACTCAACCGATGGCGATCATGTCCTTGTCAGTGCCTGCCAGCGTTGTTCCTGCGGCCTCATAGAGGATGGCATCTCGACCCAAGACAAAACTCAAAGCAATGATGCAGCTTGCGCGTTCGCCGAAAGTTCGCGGCGGAGGCGCTCCCATCGAGAAGGTGCGTCGGTTGCAAGACAAGTCCGTTGCCATCGTGGGCAAAATTTATCTGGAAAGGCAGCTGCGCGGATGGCAGATCTGCATTGCAAGGGCAACGCCAGCAGCCGCAGGAGCGCGCCTCTTCGCGCTTCGTGGGGTTTCAGCCACGTGGGGCGAGGCCTCCCAATCTTCAAGGGCCCTCCTGCGGCGGCAGAGCGCGCAAGACCTCGGCCACTGCCAGAAGGTCGTCAACGCGATGGTCGTCCCCGGCGCCGTTTTCCAAGCGGTCGTGCAGCGGGGTAGCCTCCAGTCGGTCTCGGATGTCAGCCAGCTCATGCAGATCGAGTGGCAAGCATATATGTATATATATACATATATATATATATGTATGTATGTATGTATGCATGTATATGTGTGTATATAGGCTGCTGTTCGAAGGATTGCGCAAATCACTTCCCGACGATTTTGCAGACGTCATGTCGCTGGAGTTGTTGCCGGTGCGCGCCGACGCTTTCATGATCTCTCTCGCGTTGGATTCAGCCTCGTCAAATTCTCGACGCTTCGCGCATCCCCGCCAACCCTGCCAGAAATGCCGCTCAGGCGAGTTGAGGCGATCTGGGCAACGCAGGAGCCAAGAGGGGGGTAACCGTTATCGCCTGAAGGATGCGAGGACGACGACGACGACGACGAGGAGGCGATGGAGAGGGAGAAGGGAGGAGGGGGGAAGAACATATGAATGAGGAGGAGGAGTAGAATGAGGAGGAAGGGGGGAACGAGGAGGGGGGGGGGAGGAGGAAAAGAGGCGAGCAACCGAGCCAGAATCCTCCTGAATACCTTTCGGAATCTCCTCGGGTCGGGCCCATATGGACGTCGGGCCCTCTGGGGGGCAGGGAGGAGACGGGAGGGGGGAGGGGGGGGGGGGCGGCCCGAACGACTCGCACCAGGAGGCGAGACGTTCGGGCCCTTTTGGGACGGGCCCCCCCCTGGAGGACGGGCAGGGGGGAAGGGCGAGGAGGGCAAGGAGGAGGGCGAGGAGGGCGGGGGGGGGGGGCAGGAGGAGGAGGAGGAGAAGGAGGAGGAGGAACCTGATGAGGGCCAGGGGAAGGAGGACGTTCAGGAGGGGGCCGAACGATTCACAACAGGAGGTGAGTCGTTCGGGCCCCTTCGGGATTTCGGGCACCCTCTGGGGGGCGGGAAACGGGGGGGGCGAACGGCCCGCGCGCCATCGGAAGCGAGAGGGCGAGGAAGCAAATCGCATTGATGTCCGCGATGGTTGAAAGGCGTTGGCCTCTTGGGGGCCTCCTTGGGAAACTGTTCGGCCACTTGGGGCCGCCCTGGGGCCGTCTTGGAGCACGTTGGAACAGGTTGGGGGCTATCTCAAGACATCTTGTGCTATCTTGAGCCATTTCGGAAGTCGCATTGGTCTCTCTGGGGCGCCCGTGGAACCATCGTGGGCCACGTTGGTCGTTCAAGCTGCCCGCCCCCCCCCCCCCCCCCTCCACCCCCGCCCTCCGCCCCCGCCCGCCCACCCACCCACCCACGCCCCCGCGCCCCCCCCCCCCCCCCCACCACCCCGCACACACACACACACAACACACACACACACACACACACACACACACACACACACACACACACACACACACACACACACACACACACACACACACACACACACACACACATACAAACACACACACACAAAAACAAAACACACACACAAAAACACACACACACACACACCACCACCACCACCACCACCACCACCACCACCACCACCACCACCACCACCACCACCACCACCATCACAACCACACCCTACGTCGAGGCCCAGAGCGAGGGGTTAAAGGGGGAGGGGCGCGCGCCTCCCCGAATGAGAAGAACGGGATTAGAAGAGACACCTCCCTATACCTTCCATGCCCACATGGCTGGCATGATTTGACAGTCTGCAAGTTTATGTTGAGATGTACCGAACGCGCGGTGCTTGCCGCACAAGATAAAGATCAGCAGGTATTTGATAATTTCTTCGGCTGGCGTAGCTGGCATGCTTGAGCAAAATAGTTGGAAGCGGTAAACATGCTACTTCACTCGCTGCAGCAATCCACGACCACGCCAAGAGAAATTTCGTGATCCGCTATGGGGTGCCCGAGGGGCACAGCCGAGCATTGCGTGCATTAATGGATGTATACGGCATAGACGGCGATGCAGGCTTGATCTTTCAAAGCGCCCGTTCGGCCTCTCGCGGGGCAACTGGATTTCATGGCGACCCGGAAGAACTGCGCGGCAAATCCACGGTCGACATTTCCGCGGGAGCTCGGGTGCATTACGTGCCGCTGGCGACCAGCTCGGCGAACGGGCCCCGGGTCGACTTGGGCGAAGCGGCGCAGCACATCTCGACGCCCCTCATTAAGTGTACCGTTGGGCGAAGGTGGGAAGTAGTTGCCCTCTCGCGATGGACAGGTGTCACGCGGTGCCTGAAGCATGTTTTGATGGGTGTCCATGCCTAACAATGTTGCGCCAACAACTCCACCGGCGCTGTCTTCCAACATGGAAATGACCGAGGCGAAGCTGGGGGCAGAAATGAAGATGCCCATGGACAGCACTGCCGTTGGCGAGGAGGCAAACGCGTTCAACCTCAAGAACATGACCAGGGTGATGAAGGCATCTAAACGAGCAGGTGGCAATAGGTGCATCATTGATCGGACGCGCCCAGATCGAGAAGCTCCATTGGCTCGCGCTCGGCCGCGGCAGAGAGAACAAGCGCAAGGCGAACCTGACCGACATGGTCGACCCGCAGGTGAGCATCATCAGGCAGCCCCAATCACAGCTGCTCCGGTTGCTGCAAATGTAGAACTTGTCAGACGCCAGTCCATGGCGGCTGCTCGCATTCCTAGCTTTGGAGGACCTTCGTGCCGCGGATGTCAGAGCGCTACCGGCCAGTTGCAGTCTGCCCCAGCGCCTGGAGGCCCCATGTGGCAACGACCATCGCGCCAACGCCGAATGCTTGGCTGTTGCCGCTATGGCGCATGCTTGATTCGTGAGCTCACCTGGCGCGGCTGCGCCAGGTGGGCGAACGAACCAGTCGCGAGCCACCGCTGCAACGGCCCTACCCAGGTTCCACATTCCACTTGGCCCTACAAGCTGCAGTGGCTCATATCTCCGAACGTTTCTGACAGAGACAGGGAAGTCGCCATCCAGGAGTTCCTCGATGCGAATGATTGCTGCATCGGCCATGTGGGTCGTACGTTCAGGCGCCGATTCCCGACGGGCCGCGCGCTGCCCCGCCGCAAGGCCGCAGCGACGAGTTTGTTCTGGCAGAGGGAGCTGATGTTCACGACCGCCCCAGCCGAGTGCGAGCACGAGGCGATGGCGGGGGAGATGGCGCCCAGCGCCACAGGGCTGGCGCAGGGGGCCAGTTGTTAGGCGGGCGGTGCGTCGACGCCTCGGAAAAGGCCCACGGAATCAGGGGCGGGCCGTCGCGCTCGCTGCCGCTCCGACGCCCTGCTCCAGAGTCGCAGGCCGCGCTCGGCCAAGAGAGGGGCCTGCCCATCGGCGCCATCGCGGGCCCGCGCGCCGAGCCCCTCCTCCAGCTGGCTGACCGCCCTGCATATGCAGCGGGGGATGGCGACTCGGCCGAGATTGGCGACCAATTCGACGGCGTCGACTTGGAGGAGCTCGCCAAGGGCGGTAACCCGACGATGGCCTGCTCGAACAGCCAAGTCCACTGGAGGAGGGAGTTCCTCAATCGACCATTGCAGAGACACGAGGTCGACGCGGAGCACCGGAGAAACTGCACGGAATATGACGAGGACGAGACCATGCGCGCGATGGACGGCTCTGTTCGTCGCACGGCAGCGACAACGCAAACGATTGCTACGGGTGCCGGCAGGGCCCCGATCATCGGCGACGCCAGAGGAGACGCCCGGTCAGCCAGCGTGGCCAGAAAGCATACAGGGCGGTGACACCGTCGAGGGTGTCCCTATCACATCCACAGTGCTCGCGAACTACCATAGCTCGCTCAGCCCAGAAAGCA
Source organism: Prorocentrum cordatum (assembly GCA_963575745.1). NCBI lineage: Eukaryota > Dinophyceae > Prorocentrales > Prorocentraceae > Prorocentrum > Prorocentrum cordatum. Next base: position 14,303 of record CAUYUJ010018143.1, read on the forward strand.
TGGAGAAGCCAGCCGCCGACGCGAACCCGTTCGTCGTCGCGCAAGGGCATGGCCTGCAAGACCGCGTCTCATCGACGGAGTCGCTGCGGGGCCGCGGCGGCGAGCGGCACAACGTTTGCACCAAGATGCCGGCCCGGCGCAGCACCTTGCGCAGGTTCGACGTCGCTAAGGCTCCCGTAGAAGCGCTGGTCGACTCCATAGACAAGAATGCAATCAAGAGCAAGGATTGATTGTTCCACCTCTCCACGAAGCGGACGGCCAGCGACGGCAGGGCCCTGCGCGCGCGGGCCGCCATCAAATGTCCGATGTGCAACCCCAGGGCCTAGTGCTTCGTCAAGTGTCGCCCTGTCGCGGTGTCGGATGCCGACGTTGTGGAGGGTGGATTTGCACTTCGGGCTCCTGCCCAGTACCCGTGCAAGTTGAAGATCCTGCAGTCCAGGGGCCGCCTGCGTTCGCCGCCGGCGGTGGGCCCCTTCGTCGTCGCGGACAGGGAGGCGCCAGATGAGTTCGTGCTGAAGCTGCTCTGTCGGACGCCGCTGCGAGTTGCACGAGTGGACTACGACGAGGCAGTTGGCGACGACCTGTTGCGCGCCAGGGGGCAGCGGCCGACTTGGCTCCGAAAGGGAATCAGCGCGTTGCGTCGGCAGACGCGTTTGCCGACCTCCAGCTGCGCCCGACTAGCTCAGCGATTAGCTTCGGCACCACGTCCGCGCGCGAGCCAGGGGCGGGCGCAGGGGCGGCCGCCAGCGCGCCCGCCAGCTGCGATGGCGGCGGGCACGCCCACAGCGTCTTCGCAGACGGCCTCGACGAGTTGATGGCCGACTTCCTCGCAGAGCACTTCGAGGGGATGTTGCGGGGGCGGCCGAGTTCATCGAGGACAATCTTGTCGGCGGCATCGCCGGGGAGGGCGCCGACGGCGACGACGCAGACTATCTCGACATGGGCGAGCCCGACGGAGGGGAGGAGCCCCCCCCCCTTCGCATGCGCACCATCGCGGCGAGGGCGGCACTGGCCCAGGCCAAGACGACCCGAGGCGTCGCGACGCCTTGGACGTCGCAGCCGCCGGCGCGGCCAAGGTGCTCGGGGGCCCGCCCTTGCCCGTGGCGACGCTTGCCGCCGACCCAGGTGGCGCGGGCGCTGCGCGCTGCCGCGTGGACGAGCGGGGGGTGGTGGCGGGGCTGGATCTGCACCACAATGCCGTTCCAATTGTTGGCTTCGTCGGATACAGGGGCGACCGCACCAACATCTGTGCGAACTGCCACTTGCGCCGAAGTGCAGTGCCAGCGCTGGCATCATGCGGCGCCACGCGCCGAAGGAGCACATGGCGGAGCGACTGATGCTCAGCGAGATGGTGGGTAGAGAGCTCTCCATGGAGCAGCGGCAGGCTGCGGGGGCTCGCCATCGCGCCCACTGGGTCAGGCCGCATTGAGAATTGAATTTGGTTGTTGCTTCGCACATGCGTGAGAGTGCAGAACCGCTCATCGTCGTGAGCCACTCTCCTCCGCCATCCCAATTCCTTTCTTCGGCCCTGACGTGGCGCGATCGCGGCCGCTGTGGCCGCGTCGGTTTCCACGCAACGAGCGCGGGCAGACATTGGGCCCCAGAGCCAGGAGGGGGGCGCGGGCGATGGAGGACGCGGGAGGGGACATGGCGCAGGAGGAGGGGGGGGGAGGAAGATCGGGGAAGAGCGTTGGCAATTACTGACGCTTCGCCTGTCCCCGCCAGCCCATTCATAAACAATGCAATGGCGAATTGAGGTGTTGCCAGAGCAGTTCTCGGATGTCTCGTGGAGCCAGCTTGGGGCTCGTTGGTGGTCCTCTCGGGATATTCTTGGGGCCCTATGGCCTCGGGGCCCTCTTATGGCTTTTTGTTCGGTGGGGTCTGGGAAGCCTCTTGGGGCAGTCTTGGACACCGCTGCTCAACAGGAGCGGCTGATAGGCGCTCTGAGGCGCTTTGGGGGGCCCCTTGCAGCCCTCTTGGGCGCGCCCTGGGGGCTCTTTCTTGGGCCGTCTTGGCGCCGCCGCGACGCTTCCGAAGCCCGTCGGAAACGAAAAGGCGAGAACGCAACCGCCGTTCTTTTTTCCTTGTGGGTTTGGAGCGATGTTGGCCACTGTGGGTGACCCGTGGAGGGCTCGGAAGGCGTTCGAAGCCATCTCGGGGCCGCCCCGCGGCGTCTTCAACGCGAAGGCTATGTTGAACTGCGTTCAACATCTAGGGCCAGGCCATCGTGGACGTTCTGACCGCTGACTAGAGCCACCATTGCGAGCTCACCTTTATGTGTGTATGGTCTGTTCTGCGGTCACTGGACCTGCGCAGCGGGTTCGATCTGGGTTCGTTGCGCCGTCTTTGCTGGCGGCGCTGGTGCCGCTCGGGCCGGGGGGGTCCGCCAGATAGGCGGTGCTGGCCGCCCTTTTCACCGCGCTCGTGGCCGCCTCCTCCTGTTGCGCGGCCGCGGGGCGCTGGGCCATGCATATACCGCCGGAGCAAAACTGGGGGCGGCCCCACTTCTGGGCCTGGCGAAGGCGAATGCGCATCCACCCTGTTTGCTAATCTTCTACGGCTTGTCGACCCTAGGCTGCCCTCATAAGGTCGTCACTTGTAGTTGAGCATGCCGATCGCCGAGAATGCGGTGACGTTAACCTGGCCGGCCAATCGAACACGATCGTTCTTTGTTGTGGACGGGTATAGCCCCCATGAGGGGAAGCGGATTTGCCGTGGGGGTGGGAAGGACAACAAAAACGGTTTGCCCAACACCTCAGAAGTCCCGAAAACTCTTTGCGCCCGTGGCCGCCCCTGCCCCCGCCCGCTCTTAGGGCAGACGAGGCCGACCACAAAAACATGCAAACCGTTCGAGACATCCTCATAAGCTGCGTTGAACGCAGGCGAGTCTGGCCAGGAAAGCACGCAAACCGGTCGAGACATCCTTAAAATCTACTCCGACAGTGGAGGATGTTGAGCATGTGAATAGGCAAACCGCTTAAGACATCCCCGCAATCTGGGCGCGAACGCAGGAGTGAGATACCCCTTGGCGGCCCCCCGGGCGGCCCCTTGGACGTGCTGAAAATAGCGCCTCGACCGAGACATCCTCAAAATCTGTTCCGTCACCATCATCACCATTATCATCAGGAGCATCATCATCGGCATCATTATCATCATCACCATCATCGTCATCGTCAGCATCATCAGCATCATCATCAGTACCAGCATCATCATCATCGCAATCAGTATCATCAAATTCCCCAAAGGCCCCAGACAGAATCCATATGAGGCCCCCATAGATCTCCAGAGTCCCGAAAGTGGTGCCAGAGGCCTCTCAGAGATCCAACCATGTCAAGTGTAATTTTAAACGCCTTCCCCCGCAGGAAAACGCAAAAATGCACCTTCGTGTGGCAATCCGGGCTCCTTGGTCTGGCAACTACGGTCGTGGCCCAGCTGGGCATCTCAGGCTGCACTGGCCGCCATGATCCGCCCGTGTAGATGTCCACTGCGTTGTGCGGGCCCTCGGGCCCAGCTGCGAGTGCAACAGCAAGCCTCGCTGACTGATGAAGCTACTCCTCCTCTCTTGGCCCCCCCCGTCGAGAGTGCCGAACAGGGGTGGGGAAGAGAAAGAGGAGGATGAGGACGAGGGAGCACTGCAGACGGAGGCAGAGGAGGAAAGAGGAGCAGGAGGAAGAGCAGCAGGAGGCATGACGAGAATGACAGCGTGCACGGGATGGTGCATCGATTACGATATATTATTGCCTTGTCCTCCCAATCTCAACTAGCATGCATGCTTAGTGCGGTGTTCTATCGCTCGCGTATGAACGGAGCAGAGCTGCATGGTAGTGGCCGTGAAGAAAAGATCGTGTTTCTCTTTGTTGCTGTTCGTGGTGAACGAAGTATGCCGTGTGCGTCCCAATCATTGACGTGAGACGCGCGACTCCGTAATATGCAGTAAGGCGTCGCAGTGCAGCCCCAGAACAACGCGACGGTAGCATTGCGAGAGTCTTTGCCAAAAATGCGCTTGCACCTCTCCGCCTCGGATTGCAGGCCGCGCTATCTGATTCAGCCGATCGTTCCGCTCATGCGTGTTGCCGTCCCCCATTACGTTCATCTTTTCTTCGACATTCTTTCTCGATGTTACGAATGTTTGTGACGTGAGCCCCCATGGGATCTCGACTCAGTTCTGAGGGCGAGGCTTTCTCCGCAGCTCGGTTTTTGATGGCCCCAGACACCGAAATCGGTTTCCGGAGGCTCAGATCGTAGAGAAACCAGCCGCCTCAGATCGTAGAGAAACCAGCCGCCTCGATCTTTTCGTGGCGCTGGATGCCTGGCGCCGTCGATACCTGCTCCGCGCGCCCGTGCGCACCGAGGAGTTTTCTGGCGCCTGGTCGGCGAAATATCGCCGTCAGCAGCGGATTGTCGGGCGCCCCGATCGTCTCTCGCGGGCCCGCATTGGCTTCCAGGGGCCGCATCAGTTTCCAGAAGTCGATGCAAAAGTGGTTTCGGAGAGCGTAGCAAGGTATGGCGTCTCGGCAGGGACCCACAACATCACTTGGGCAGTGGGTGCCGTGATCGTCCTTCCTCCTCTTCCTTCTCCTTTTGCCTTTGCCGTTGCTCCCGAGTGACAAGGGATTCAGATGGATTCAGTATCACGTCCAAGTTTCGGTATTGTTCTTGCGCTTCTTTTGGTTTCAAAACCACCTTTTAATTTCAGTATCGCTGCCCTTGGTTTCAATATTAGCTTTTTGGGTTGCCATACCCCTCGCTCTTGCTCTTCGCGCTCCTACCACTACTTCCCTCCATCTGAAACAAATGCTGTTCAGACTCTGGGGCGCCCCCAGACTCTGGGGGTTGGGGGTTGCTCCGACTTTGTCTCTCGTTGTCCGACTGTGTCTCCTCGCTCATACCCCCTGCCTCCTTCTCCTGGTCCTCCTCTCTGTTTCTCTTCCTACTCCCTCTTCGCCTGCTTTTCCCAGTCCTTTTCTTCCTATTCCTCCTTTTCCTCCTCCTCCTCCTCAACCTCCTCCTCCTCCTCCTCCTCGCCCCCAGTGCGCCCAGGAGGCTTTCAAGATGGCCCCATGACGGCCCAGGAGGCCCCAAAGACGGCCCCAAGAGGCCTCTAAGACGCCCAAGATGGCCTCCAAGACGGCCCTGAAGCGCCTCAAGAGGACCCCACATCGGTTCAGAGAGGCCCCCAAGACGGCTTCCGACGGCGTCAGACCCGTCAGACGGGCTAGGAACGATTTAAGACTGCCAAGGAGAGGCCCCCAAGACGCCCCCACGGCCCCCAAGAGGCCCGTAGGCGTCTTGGATCCGCCGCCCCCTGTGCTTGCCACAGGGTTGGACGGCGTGCCAGACATTTTGCTGAGATTCTGATTTTCAAACCCTTCCCAGTGGCCTTCGGCCCAGACCGCCTGCCCCTCGGAAGGACCAGAAGGTGTGGCCCACATCGCCACCAAGACGGCCCAAACGGCCCAATATGGTCACCAAGATGCCTCCAAGGCGGCTAGGATCGCTCCAAGAGAGCCCAAGACGGCTCCAATATGTCTCCAAGACGGCCCAAGATGCACCCGAGGCGTCCAAGATGGCCCCAAGATGGCCCAGGACGGCCCCAAAGGCCCCCAAGAGGCTTTTAATGCAGTCCAAGAAGCCTCCAAAGGGATCTGCAGGAAGGCCCGAAGAGGCCAAGACAGCTGATTTCCCGTGGGCTCTTGATGGATTTTGACGTTTTCGGCCTGCCGACGGCCCAATGCCGCCGAAGAGACCCCCAAGATGGCCCCAAGAGCGCCCAAGAGGCCTCCAAGACGGCCCCATGACGGCCTCCAGACGGTCCAAGAGGCCCCCAAGGCGCCTCCAAGACGGCCCACGAGAATTCCAAGGCGCCCACGATGGCCTTCAAGACGGCTCCAAAACGTCCAAGATGGCAACGATACGATTCGACATAGCCCCAGGATGTCCCAAGACAGCCACAGAGGGCCCCAAGGGCCCCAAGGGGATCCAAGGGGCCTCCTAGACAGTCTAGGAAGTCTTCAAGAGGACCTCCAGGAGAGCCCGAAATGCCCAAATGGTTGTATTTATTCCCTTCAATTGTTGAATAATTTGGGCGCGTTTTCTTTTTCGGCTGTCCGACGGCCCAAGATGTCCACAAGATGGTCCCAAGACGGCCCAAGCTGACTTCAAGATGGCCCCAAAAGGGCCCCAAAGGGCGAGGAAACAGTCCAAGAGGAAGAGCAAGAGGAAAGGACGGAATCAGAGGCCCGAAGCGGCTCCGAGAAGCCTGCAGCTCAGCGCGGGCTCGTCTGCGGACGCCCTTGCCCCCCCCAGGAAAAACATATCACCCCGAGGCCCGGTGATGTTTTGTGGGGCCGCCATCTCAAAGCCCCACGGCCAGCTTTTGGGTCGAGGAGGAGGAGGGGCAGGAGGACGAGGAGGTGATCAACAGGAACCAGAGGAGCAGGAGCAGCAGGAGGACGAGGAGTTTGAGCAAGGGGTCAAGGACGGAATGATAGGCCAGAAGCGGCTCCGAGACCAGACCGCGCTGAGCTGCAGGGTTTTCGGAGCCGCTTAAGGCCTCTCATTTCGTCCTTGTCCCCCTGCTCAACCTCCTCGTCCTCCTGCTCCTGATTCTCCTGGTTTTGCTCCTCTTCTTCCTCGACCCAAGAGCCGGCCGTGGGGCCTTGAAAGGGCGGGCCGAAAAAATGTCACCGGGGGCCGAGCTGCAGGCTTCTCGGAGCCGATGCGGCCAAAAAGAGGCTGCCCTGCAGGCTGTCTCGGAGCCGCTGCGCCAAAAGAAGGACACCTTGTCGGTTTAACTACTAGGTCGCTTTGTCGGCTGATTTCGGGCGCGTCGTCATCGTGGTCGTCGTTGTCATCGTCGTCGTCGTGGTCGTCGTCGTCACCACCATCGTCGTGGTCGTCGTCGTCGTCGTCGTGTCGTCGTCGTCGTCGTCGTCGTCATCGTCGTCGTCGTTGTCGTTGTCGTCGCCGTCCATAAGATGGCCCCGAGAGGGCCCTAAGAGGGCCCCAAGAGAGCCCCAAGAGGGCTCCGAGAGGGCCCCAAGAGGGCCCCAGGAGTTGTGCAACAACCCAGCGGCCGCTGGTACATAACTCCTGGGGCCCTCTTGGGGCCCTCTGAGGGCCCTCTTGGAGCCCTCCTGGGCCCCTGGTTGGCCCATGAGAGGGCTCCAAGAGGGCCCTAAGAGGGCCCCAAGAGGGCCCCAAAAGGGCCCCAAGAGGGCCCCAAGAGGGCGCCAAGAGGGCCCCAAGAAGGCCCCAGGAATTATGTACCAATCCAGCGGCCGCTGGTACATAACTCCTGAACCCTCTTGGGACCCTCTGAGGGCCCTCTCGGAGCCCTCTCGGACCCCTGGTTGGCCCTGTAGGGCCCCAAGAGGGCCCCAAGAGGCCCCAAGAGGGCCCCAAAAGGGCCCCAAGAGGGCGCCAAGAGGGCGCCAAGAGGGCTCCAAGAAGGCCCCAGGAATTATGTACCAACCCAGCGGCCGGTGGTACAGAACTCCTGGGGCCCTCCTCCTCCTCCTCGGCGACGACGACGACGAGGAGGTGTAAACGCACCCTTACCCAGCCCCTGCAGGACCAGGCAGCGATACTTGGACCAAATTTCCTGGCCCCTGTTTCGACCCCAGAGCTCTCGACCCCGTCCAGGAGCTCCCGACCCCAACCCGGAGCTTTCGGCCCCATCCTGGAGCTCTCGACCCGCAGACGACGGCGACGACGACGACGACGACGCCGCCTCGACCTGGAGTGGTAAGTTTTGCTGCTGCTTTTCCCCAGGGGTTTGGAGCCCTCGGGGCCCAGGGGGGCCCCGAAACGGATCCGAAGCCTCAAATTTTTCCGGCCCGCGACCGACGACCGGCGACAACGACGACGACGACGACGACGACGACGCATAAGTTATTTGGCGCCCCCCCTTGGGAGCATCGGGTAACTGGGGGGTGCGCTCCACACCCCCCACTTACCCGGTGTCCCCCAGGGGACATCGGGTAACTCGACCTTGCAGGGGGGGGTGTTAGGCACGGGTTACCCGGTGGCGAGGGGGGGGCATCGGGTAACTCGACTTTGCACGGGGGGGAGTCGGGCATGAGTTACCCGGTGTCCCCTGGGGGACATCGGGTAAGCGGGGGGTGCGCTCCACACCCCCCACTTACCCGGTGTCCCCCGAGGGGCGTCGAGTAAGTCGACCTTGCAAGGGGCGCATTCGGCATTATTCAGTAAACCGGTGGACCCCCATGGGACATCGGAGTTACCCGGTGGTCCCCGTGGGACATCGGCCCGTGGGACATCGGAGTTACCCGGTGTCCCCCGGGGGACATCGGGTAACTCGACATTGCAAGGGGGGTCTGGGCATGGTTACCCGGTGGCCTCCCGTGGGACATCGGAGTTACCCGGTGTCCCCCGTGGGACATCGGAGTTACCCGGTGGTCCCCGTGGGACATCGGCCCGTGGGACATCGGAGTTACCCGGTGTCCCCCGTGGGACATCGGAGTTACCCGGTGGTCCCCGTGGGACATCGGCCCGTGGGACATCGGAGTTACCCGGTGTCCCCCGTGGGACATCGGAGTTACCCGGTGGTCCCCGTGGGACATCGGCCCGTGGGACGTCGGAGTTACCCGGTGTCCCCCAGGGGACATCGGGTAACTCGACCTTGCAAGGGGGGGTCTGGGCACGAGTTACCTGGTGCCCCCCCGTGGGACATCGGAGTTACCCGGTGTCCCCGTGGGACATCGGAGTGGGACATCGGCCCGTCATCGGAGTTACCCGTGGTCCCCGTGGGACATCGGCCCGTGGGACATCGGAGTTACCCGGTATCCCCCGTGGGACATCGGAGTTACCCGGTGGTCCCCGTGGGACATCGGCCCATAAGATGGCTCCAAGGGGTCCCTAAGACTGGGCTGGTACATAACTCCTAGGGCCCTGTTGGGGCCCTCTGAGTGCCCTCTTGGAGCCCTCTTGGGCCCCTGGTTGGCCCTAGGAGGGCCCCAAGAAGGCCCCAGGAATTATGTACCAATCCAGCGGCCGCTGGTACATAATTCCTGGGGCCCTAAGAGGGCCCTCTGAGGGCCCTCTTGGAACCCTCTTGGGCTCCTGGTTGGCCCTAAGAGGGCCCCAAGAAGGCCCCAGGAATTATGTACCAACCCAGCGGCCGCTGGTACATCACTCTTGGGGCCCTCTTGGGGCCCTCTGAGGGCCCTCTTGGAGCCCTCTTGGGGCCCGGGTTGGCCCTAAGAGGGCCCCAAGAGGGCCCCAAGAGGGCTCCAAGAGGGCCCCAGGAATTATGTACCAACCCAGCGGCCGCTGGTACATAACTCCTGAACCCTCTTGGGGCCCTCTTGGAGCCCTCTTGGGCCCCTTGTTGGCCCACATGATGGCTCCAAGAAGGCCCTAAGAGGGCCCCCAAACGGGCCCAAGAGGGGCCCAAGAGAGGCCTCAGAAACCGCTAGTAGGTGTCATCGATCAGCGCGTCTGGATGAGACCTCTCAGTGGTCTCTGGGGCGCGTCTTGGAGCCCTCTTGGGGCCCTCTGGAGCCCCCTGGGTGCTCCCAAAAAGGTTCCAAGGGACATCCGAAGGGGTGGAGGGGGAGTTGGACGGGGAGTGGAGGGGGAGGTGGAGGGGGGGCTGAGGTGGGTGGTGGAGGGGGGGGTGGAGGGGGGGTGGGGGGGTTGGTGGAGGGGGAAGGGAGAGGGAGAGGGAGAGGGGTTTGATTAGGAAACTGGAAGAGGTTTGACGACCACGACGACGACGACGACGACGATGACGACGACGACGATGACGGCGACAACCACGATGACGAGTGGGCGCCTTGGAGTTCTCGTGGGCCGTCTTGGAGGCGCCTTGGGGGCCTTTTGGACCGTCTGGAGGCCGTCGTGGGGCCGTCTTGGAGGCCTCTTGGGCGCTCTTGGGGCCATCTTGGGGGTCTCTTCGGCGGCACTGGGCCGTCGGCAGGCCGAAAACGTTAAAATCCATCAAGAGCCCACGGGAAATCAGCTGTCTTGGCCTCTTCGGGCCTTCCTGCAGGTCCCCTTGGAGGCTTCTTGGACTGCATTAAAAGCCTCTTGGGGGCCTTTGGGGCCGTCCTGGGCCATCTTGGGGCCATCTTGGAACGCCTCGGTTGCATCTTGGGCCGTCTTGGAAACATATTGGGGCCGTCTTGGGCTCTCTTGGAGCGATCCTAGCCGCCTTGGAGGCATCTTGGTGGCCATCTTGGGCCATTTGGGCCGTCTTAGTGGCGATGTGGCCACACCTTCTGGTCCTTCCGAGGGCAGGCGGTCTGGGCCGAAGGCCACTGGGAAGGGTTTGAAAATAAGAAGAGCAGCAAAATGTCTGGCACGCCGTCCACCCCTGTGGCAAGCACAGGGGGCGGCGGATCCAAGACGCCTACGGCGAATCACCGCCGCCCCCAGCCTTTTTGAGAAGCGCCTATGTGGCCAAACGTTGGGCCCCAGCTTGGCCAAGCTATCTGATTATGTATTCCCCCAGCCGCTCCGGAAACTCTTCGGGGAACACTTGGGGGAGGCTGAGGGGGAGGATCAGGAGAGGGAGGAGGAAGAGGAGGAGGAGGAGGAGGAGGAGGCCTCTTGGGAGCCTCTTTGGGCACTCTTGTGGGCCTCCTGGAGGCTTCCCGGGGGCCTCTTGGAAGCCTCTTGGGGGCCTCCTTAGGCCTCTTGGGGGCCATGGGGGCGTCTTGGGGGCCTCTCCTTGGCCGTCTTGAAGCGTTCCTGGCCCGTCTGACGGGTCTGACGCCGTCGGAAGCCATCTTGGGGGCCTCTTTGAACCGATGTGGGGTCCTCTTGAGGCGCTTCAGGGCCGTCTTGGAGGCCATCTTGGGCGTCTTAGAGGCCTCTTGGGGAGGAGGAGGGGGAGGAGGAGGAGGAGGAGGAGGAAGGAGGAGGAGGAGGAGGAGGAGGAGGAGGAGGAGGAGGAGGAGGAGGAGGAGGTTGAGGAGGAGGAGGAGGAGGAGGAGGAGGAGGAGGAGGAGGAGGACAGGAGGAAGAGGAAGAAAAGGACTGGGAAAAGCAGGCGAAGAGGGAGTAGGAAGAGAAATAGGGAGGAGGACCAGGAGAAGGAGGCAGGGGGTAGGAGCGAGGAGACACAGTCGGACAGCGAGAGACAAAGTCGGAGCAACCCCAAACCCCCAGAGTCTGGGGGCGCCCAAGAGTCTGAGCAGCACCTTTTTCAGATTCCGTTCTTCCGTCGTATCTCCACGGAATCTCCTTTAGTGTATATTTGTATGAGCCCATCTTGTTGCACGACGCGCCACTGGAACGGGCAAAGTGACCCATCGGCATCTTGACATTGTTTACAATGTAAGATAACATGTCCAATAGGTTCACCGGCTTGAACAGCAAATATGGATTTGCCGAAGAGGACATTATTTTTTGGATTGCCAAACGTATTGCGTACTCTTTCTTCGAATGTTTTCCCCATTCCAACCTCATCCCGATCATTTGTGTTCATTGGGTCGCCAATAGGAAACCACCGTTGTGCCGCTAATATGGAACCATATTCACTTTCTTCTTCATTGATGTCTTCGCCCGTAGGTTCCTCTTTGATGTCTCTGCTCGCAGGCTCCTGGGCTGCGGAGCTCGTATTCCGAGCAGAGGCGCGCGGGTCCGCCGAACCACTTCCGCAGCCACTGCTAGACGATCAAAGGCCTTGGCCGTACGTCGCACCATGGCCTTTCACGGCGATCTCCAGATCGACTTGTTCTTGTGGCGACAACCCGCGTTTTTGCGATATGGCTCACAACCGCTTGGCCGTATTTTTACCCATTGCTGATCGGATGTGCAATGGGAGATCTTCGCCCCCGTAATCTGGATTTCCTGGATAGGGCGTCGTTCCGTACCAGGCCTGGCAATATAATGCGGCGGGTGCTGGTTCGGTGCGTGCATGTGCCACGCCCAGCTGCCCTCCGGTCCAGCTGTTCCCATTTCGATACGCCCGTTCATATCTCTGTTCGTACTAATTCCAAGTATTCCTTATCGAAGCTCTCCTCCCGGCGTCTCTTCCGTTGCTCAAAATATCGTTGCGCCAGTACTTATTGTGTGTAGCGCTGGGCGGTTATTTGTTCACCAGTTCCTTCACGTTGAGGCCCTTCTTTCCGGTACCGATCAATTTGCTGATTGCATTCTGCCATGTATTCTTGTTGCGAGAAGTTTGGGCTGTAATGCGTGAACTAACGCATTTTTGCTTTTGAAAATACATCCCATGGTGCAGCAATCGTTCCCACAACAAGTGAAACGAAATAAGCAAGCATATTCATATTCAATGCAAGTATGGAAGACACTTCAAGTAATTGAAATGTGAAGTATCCTTCGGCCGAAATGGCTACGGAATGAAAATTGTTTCAAACATGTCTTCCGTTCTTACGTGCATGTGCGTCCACATCTGCATTCCACGTTATATGCATTACCACATGCTGCCCGCCTATGGGGAAGAACGGCCCCATTCACGTAATTAGTCTGACGGTTTTTGAACAGTGTGTCGGCCCACTCCAGTCCGCAGACGTTTCATGGTGTCTGGAGCGCGACGCGGAAGAGCACCGGGAGTGGGCCGACGCATTGCTCAAACTTCTAGGGTTCTGCGAGATACCACAGCCACAGCTCACCCACCGAACAACCTTGGGGACCTCTCGTCTAGACCGGGCGTATGTGAATACCCACTTGGTGGAGCAGCTATTCTCTTCGTGGAGTTGCGCTGGGCTGGGGGCCAGGCTTCTCCACGCATCGGCCGATTGAGATATCGCGCCGCGTGCCGCGGCCCGAGGCGACGCGGCGCCGGCCTGTCCCGACGGCCCCATCCAGAACGCAGGGGTGGGATGCACGAGTGGAGCTGCGATGGCCGACACGTCGAGCCCCCGCCTCCTGCTGATGAAGCGCGCCATATCCCAGATCAGCTTTGAGGACAGCATTCGGGGGTCGATTGGCGAGGCCGCAGAACCAGCGGACAGGCTAGGCGCAGCTATCCGGTGCTTGCGGGCCGCGGAGGCTGGCAGAGTATTGGCTGTTCAGCGTGCGCTCCGGGAGCTTCCGGACATCTCGCGACGAGTCGTTGTCCATGACCTCCTCGAGGGCACCACAGAATCCATCGGCAGCCTGAAAGAGTACATCTTGGAGCTGGCGAGGGCGGACATCCGAGGCGACGCGGAGGCGCTTCACCGTGATCTACCCGATCTCTCGGACGCGGCTGTTGCGGCCCGGCGGTGTTCCATCGCGGATAAAATACGTCGTCAAGAGCCGGGTTCTTCTACGCAGCTGAAGGCCACGAGGGGCAGGTGGGCTGGTGACGACAGACCCGGCGGCCATCGCCCAGGCTTTGGCGAGCCACTGGTGCACGACATTCCAGGAGAGACACATTGACGACGCCCGGTTGCAGAGTTGGCTCCGCGAGGCGGCGCCTACATGGCAATCGTCGCCGTTGCCTCGGGGGGAGGGCCGTTGGAAGGTTGCCATGGAGGACGTGGAGTGGGCCATTCGCACTGCCAAGAACACGGCGCCAGGCCCAGACGGCATCCCAGCGTGTCCGTGGCAACGACTTGGGCGCCTGGGGGTTGACGTGTTGTTTGACGCGGCCGCAGACCCTGAGCGCGACGCTGCGGCGGGCGACATCCGCGAGGCGTACAGCGACGACGACGACGACGGGATAGACGCTTTCAATATGAGCATACTCTGCTGCATTCCCAAAAAGACGGACGACGTCGATGCGGTCGCGGGCGCAGCGTGCGCCCCGGGAGCCACGCGGCCCCTGTCGTTGGCTGATGTGTCTATCCGTTTACTTGCCTCAGCATACAAGCACAAATGGGAGCAATGTTTGGGCTCTTGGGTCTCAGCACCGTAAAGAGGATTCTTGCCAGGGCGTTCGATGCTGCTCAACGTGCTAGAGATCGAGGCGAAGGCTCTCTCAACAGCAGCCACGCGCAGGCAGGGGATGGTAGTCTTGATAGATTTCAAGGCTGCGTTCCCAAGCGTGGCGCGCCGCTTCCTCACAGGCTGCCTCCAAGGCTTCGGGGTGCCGAGCGGGCCGCTCTCCGTGCTCCGGGCTCTCTACGACGGCGGGGCGCGCAAAGTGGCGGTCGGAGGCTCTCTTTGGCCAGGCTTTGAAATGCGATCGGGAATCCGCAAGGGCTGCCCCCTCTCGCCCCTGATCTTCGCAGCGTGCATGGACTTGCTTCTTCGCGTGCTGGAGGTCCGTTTGGGCAACGCATGCTTGGCACACGCATTCGCAGACGACGTTGGCGCGGTGCCGGAGGACGTGGAGACGCAACTTCCGATTTTGACGGCAGTTTTGGAGGAGTTCGGGCAGCTGTCTGGCATGCAGGTCAACGTCGAAAAAACAGTGGGTATCCCGCTGAGCGACGACGCGCACGCTGACATGCAGGCGTTGATCGCGCGCGCGGTGCCGGGGTGGGGCGCCTTGCCGCCCCGCTCGGAGGCAACGTACCTGGGTTGTCTCATTGGCCCTGGCAAAGTCGACAAGACTCGGGGGAACGCCGTGGCGCGGTTTCGTGACCGCGTGGCCGGCCGGCAATGGTCGGCACTCGGGCTGCACTTCGCCACTTTTGTATACAACGCCTACGCCTTCCCGGGCCTGAGCTTCACTGCCCAAATCACCGACGTGGACGAACGTGTCCAGCAGGCAGAAGAGTGGGCTCTCCGTCGCGCTGTTCCAGGACCGGGAGGATGCTTCGTGGCATTTGGACACGCTGGCCGGGATGCCTTGCGCCTTCGGAAAGTTGGCCGTCTCGGCGCCGGTGGCCCAGCTCCGGGCGGCCGCGCATGAGACCCGCGGCTTCGGAGCAGGAGGCCTCCACAGGCTTGCGCGGCGAGTTCGCGACGAGTGGTCGCAGTCTCCATGCATGCTGCGCGCGGCAAGGATGTTCAATTGGTTGAGCTGCTCCTTCCCGATCGTGCTGCAACGCAACGAGGGCCACCTCTGCGGCCGTGGTATTCGCATCGAGGACATCGTCGCCGAGCTGGCGGGCGCGCCCCTGCAGCCCCTGACGCTCGACCACTGGCAGGCTGGGCGGCACCGCTTGCAGGCGACTGCGCGAGCGCATCTCCGCAGATTGGACACGCCAGCAATGGACATGCGCGCGCGCCACAAGCTGGGGCTCGCTCGCTGTCCTCCCCCAGGCCATGCCCCGCGCGTCGTGGCCAGCAGGTTCCTGGAACGCGCCCCGCTGCTGCGGAACCAGGCCCCGCCGAGAGCGCGCGCGGCTGCGTTTCGCACAGCGTGGAACGCACGGTGCAACGCACGGCGGCATCAGCAGCGCGATGGCCCACGCAATTTCTGCATGCTTGGTTGTGGCGGGATGGCGCAGGGCAGCTTGGAGCACTACGCGAGGTGCCGGGTCGTCCGGCGCGCCCATGCCACCGCGCTGAACATCACGGATGAATGGCTTCTCCCGTGGTGGCTTGGCGCCCGCGACAACCAGCGCAGCGACCGACTGCTGGCGTTGGGGGCGATCGGCGCCCACGCCACGTATCGCGCCACGAGCGCAGCCCGTCGCCAACGTGGATTTTCGGTTGCCGACGGCGAGCGGGCGCTGCAGCAGCCCATCCGCGAGGCAGTTGGGGGCCGCGCCAGGGCCGAGAGGGTCGTGGCCGATGTCTGGCGCGACCGGTCGGGGGCACGGCGATGACCCGAGCGGCCTCGCAACAGAGCGCCGGCGGTCTAACCTGCCGCGGCGCTGGCGGCTCCTGCGCGCCGGGGGGGGGCGTAGAGTCATGAAGTCGTGCCTCGGCGTCGATGGCGCGTTCGTTGTCTTCGCCATGGGCGCGGGCGTCCTGGCCCCCGGCTCCGCCGCAGCTCATTGCCCGTCTGGCCCTTCTTGACCAGGGGGCGGGCTGTTCGCGTTGCTCCTGGCATACTCCTTGTCCGACCTCGCCTGAATGCGTTTGCCGCAGCCCAGGCTGCGCCTGCCGCCGTCCGTCCGTGGACTATGCCGCGTCTTGTTTCCTTTGCTCCTCCCCGTCTTCCTCCTCCTCCTCCTCCGCCTCCTCCTCTTCCTTCTTCTCCTCCTCCTCCTCCCCCCCTCCTCCTCCTCCTTCTGGCCCTGACCATTTGTGGATTGCGACGGCAGGCGCCGCGGCTGGCAGCCAGGCGGCGCCAGCCACAAGCCGCCCCCTGGGGGCCCCGCGCCCTGGTGGGCAGGGGGCCGCCCCCTTCCTTCCCCTTCCTTCCCCTTCCATCCCCCCCTCCTCACCCGTCGTCGTCGTCGTCGCCGCCGCCGCCGCCGTCTGCGTCGTCTTTGCCCCGCCGCCGCCGTCGTCGCCGTTGTTGTCTTCGTCGTCGCGCGGCGGCCCCTTGCCCTCCCTGGGCTCGCGGCCCCCCCGCGGGGGCGGCATTTAACGAATCGGTCATGAGAACGCTTAGGGTGGCGCATTTTCAATCCCAAGCTCTCTGCCGACGCACTTTAGCCCTCTATCGTGTCACGGCTTCCGCCCTCGATCGCGTCGCGGACCCGGTGCGGCAAGGACAGATTCCAGGGCCACTGCAGATCTTCGGCTGTCTCTGAGGCCTGCTTGGGCGTTCAATGTCAGACTGCAGCGGTTCCGGCGCCCTGCCTTTTTTGGCCCGGATCACCGGAGGCGGCCGTTCAGGCTTCCACTGGACCTCCTCTCTCGCCCCCCTCCTCCTTTCCGCCCCCCTGCCCCCTTCCCCTTTCTTTTCAATTGCGCGCCAGCCCGTCCAGGCCGGTTGGGCGGCGCATCCGGGTGCGCGACGCTCGTCAAGGGCGACCCCCTCCCTTCCCTTCCTGGCCCTCCGCCCTCCCCCGCTTGTTGTTCAGCGTTCCTCCCCGATGTCGGCGCACAGATTCGGTGCATTTCTAGCTTGCATGTTGTTTTTTGATTATTTTCTGGGTGGCGCTGCGCCGGAGGGTGCTCTATTTTCGCGCGCACGCCATCGGCTCGCTGGCCAGTCGCGTCCGCGCGGGCGGCGCCGGCGTTCCGCCAAGCGCGCTTGCCGGGCGCCTCGCCCCGTCTTTCCCGGCTTGCTGCGGTTGGCCTCCGCGCGGGCTCGCGCTGCTGCCCCATCTGGGTCGGTGTTGCCCTTCTTTTTCTCCCCCCCCCCTCCCTCCCCTCCTTTCCTGCCGCTCCCACTGGGTGTCCCACATTCCGTTTCATGTCGAATTCCTTGATCGCGGCCGACCGCTTATGGTTTGGCCCCTCTGCTTCCGCAGGAGGCGTTGTGCAGGTAGTATCGGCAACACCCCAACATACTTATACTATATGTGCGTCGCCCCCCCAGGGGCGACGCGCGCACCGAGAAATCTTCTAGTATATGCGTCGTGGCGGGCGCTTTCTGGCCACACCGCTCGGGAAACGATATACTACAAGATGGGTATACTATATGTCTGGGTCGGACGCGCGCCTCCAAGGATAACATGTAGTACTAGTACGTTTTTGTGCATCCCATAGTATGTTCTGCTTCGTCCGCTTCCGCCTTGGTCGCCCTCTTCTCATCGGCTTTTTGTCCGCGATGGGAAAGTGCGCGGGCGCCGCTGGCGAGGCCCCGCGAGCGCACGCGCGCGCGGGACTCCGCGCTTCGCTCGCCGCTTCTGTCCGCGAGGGACATGGCGCGAGCGCCGCCGGCAAGGCCCGGTGAGCGCACGCACGCGCGGGACTCCGCTTTTCGTTCTTGTTTCGTCGCTGTCTCACAATCATCTTTAGGCGCCTGAAGTCCCTGTTTCGTCGCTTTCGTTCTTGTTTCGCGCGTCGCACGCACGCGCGGGACTCCGCTTTTCGTTCTTGTTTCGTCGCTGTCTCACAATCATCTTTAGGCGCCTGAAGTCCCTGTTCCGTCACGTTCGTTCCGTTCGGTGTCTGAAGTTAGGCGCATATCGCGCTCATCCGTTTCACTTCGTCGGGCCGGGTGCAGAGCAGAGCCCAGGTCTCTGAGTGGCTTTCGCAATGGAAAGAATAGTGCGACGGTTCTTGTAGAAGGGCAATAAACCAAACCATAGCTCCAAAGGGAAATTTGCGGTAGCGTACACCCACGGCGCTCAATGAGAATGTTGTTTTTTCGTTTCAGCCCCTGCGGCCACGTTCAGCGCGCCAGGGGCTGCCACTTTATTACGGCCCAAGTTGTTTTTTTAATCGTCGGCGCCCTTCCAAAACCGCCGCGGAGGCTTTTTGATTCGCTTGTTGTCAGTGACAAGCGGGGCCCCACATGCACCCCCAAAATCAAAATTATCCCGGCGCGACCCTACCTAGGAGTTGGAACCCTTAGGAAAGCAGCATTAGTAGTAACAGCAACGCTAAGCTAAAGATAAGCTAAAGTTAAGCTTAAGCTAAGCTTAAGCTAAGCTTAAGCTAAGCTGAAGCTAAGCTAAAGCTAAGCTGAAGCTAAGCTAAAGCTGAGCAACAGCTAAGCTCAAGCTAAGCTAAAGCTAAGCTAAAGTTAAGCTAAACGCTGAGCGAAAAGCCAAGCGAAACGCTAAGCTAAAGCTAAGCTAAAGCTAAAGCTAAAGCTAAAGTAAGAACCCTTCTAGGCAGAGCCTAGGTAGGGAATCACATCGTTTCCATGCGTTTTTGTTCATTCGCAATTGCGTCGGACTTCATGGCGCGCGCGGCCCCCCTTGGCAATTTGCGCCAATCTCTGGATTGCCTGCGTTGGTTTTCGTTTAAATGCGATGGCGATTGGTTGCGCCAAGGCGCGCCCCAGGACGCCGCGCGGCGGCGTCGACCTTTGGCGCGCTGCGGTTTTTGCTTTTTCGCGATTGCGCGTGGCTGCGCCAGTGCGCGCCCGAGGGCGCCAGGCGACGGCGCCGACCTCTGCTTTGCGTGATGTTTTTTCTCCCCCAACCATCCTGTGGTGTTGGGTCCTCGTTTTGAAGAGACGGTGCCCCGCGTCTCCTCCCGCTGCCCCCTCCCCCCCCCCCCCTCCCTCCCCCCTGCGTTTCACCCACCCAGTGCAGCGCTTCGTGGCCCCATAGGGAGCTCCACCGAAGGCCCCAGTGGCAGGGTTCGCATGGCGGCCCCGCGCCATTTTGGCGCACCCCTCACGCGGTTCGTGGCCCCATAGGGAGCTTCACCGAAGGCCCCAGTGGCAGGGTTCGCATGGCGGCCCCGCGCCAGTTTGGTGCACCCCTCACACGGTTCGTGGCCCCATGAGGAATTCTCTTTGCTTCGTCCCACCTGCCCTGCGGTTTTCACATTGCGCATGGTTGGGTCCGTCGCCTGGATAATGCTTATTTGCGATTACGAGTGGCTGCGCCGGGGCGTGCCCCAGGACGCTAGGCGGCGGCGCCGGCCTCTGGCGCGCGCTGCCCCAGTGCCCGCCGCCAGGCGGGCGGCTGCTCCAGTGGGCTCCGCAGGGCACCAGGCGGCGGCGCCGACCTCGGCGGCGGGCCGCGCGGGGAAGCCTGGCGGCCGCGCCCCCCCTGGCTCGCTGGCGCTGGTTTTTGATTATTTGCGATTGTGTTTGCCTCCCCCACGGCACCGTCCAAGGACGCCTGTCGGCCGCGCGCCCCCCCTGGCTCGCTGGCGCTGGTTCCCGATTGTTTGCGATTGTGTTTCGCTTTTCCAGTGCCCGCCCAAAGACGCTTGGCGGCCGCGACCCCGCTGGCTTGCTGCTGCTGGTTTCTGATTATTTGCGATTGTGCTTGCCCCCCCAGGCCCCGTCCAAGGACGGCTGGCGGCCGCGCGCCCCCCTGGCTCCTTGGCGCCGGTTCCGGAATAATTGCGATTGTGCTTCGCCGTTCGAGAGCCCGCCCAAAGACACCTGGCGGCCGCGCCACCCCTGGCTGGTTTCTGATTATTCGCGAGCGCGATTGCCCCCCCCCCCCCCGCCCCAAGGTCCCGCCCAAGGACGCCTGGCGGCCGCGCGCCCCCCCCTTGGCTCGTTGGCGCTGGTTTGCGATTATTTGCGATTGTGGGCCCGCGCAAGGAAGCCTGGCTGCCGCGACCCCCCTGGCTCGCTGGCGCTGGTTTTTGATTATTTGCGATTGTGCTTGCCCCCCCTCCCCAGGCCCCGCCCAAGGACGCCTGGCGGCCGCGCGCCCCTCCTGGCTCGTTGGCGCCGGTTTCTGATTATTTGCGATTGTGGGCCCGCGCAACGAAGTTCTGATTATTTGCGATTGTGCTTCCCCTTGCAGGTCCCGCCCAAGGGCGCCTGGCGGCCGCGCACCCTTCCCTGGCTCGTTGGCGCTGGTTGCTGATTACTTGCGATTGTGGGCACGCCAAAGGAAGCCTGGCGGCCGCGACCCCCCTGGCGCGCTGGCGCTGGTTTCTGATCAATTGGGAGCGTGCTTGCGGCCTCCCCCCCCCCAGGTCCCGCCCAAGGGCGCTTGGCGGCTGCGCGCCCCTTCCCCTGGCTCGTTGGCGCTGGTTTCTGATGATTTGCGATTGTGGGCCCGCGCAAGGAAGCCTGGCGGCCGCGACCCCCCTGGCTCGCTGGCGCTGGTTTCTGATTATTTGCGATTGTGCTTGCCCCCCCCCCCTTCCCAGGTCCCGCCCAAGGACGCCTGGCGGCCGCGCGCCCCCCGCTGGCTCGTTGGCGCTGGTTTCTGGTTATTTGCGATTGTGGGCCCGTGCGAGGAAGCCTGGCGGCCGCGACCCCCCTGGCTCGCTGGCGTTGGTTTCTGCTGATTTGCGATTATGTTTGTCCCCGCCCAGGTCCCGCCCAAGGACGCCTGGCGGCCGCGCGCACCCCCCTGGCCGGTTGGCGCTGGTTTCTGATTATTTGCGAGTGTGGGCCCGCCCAAGATAGCTTGGCGGCCGCGACCCCCTTGGCTCGCTGGCGCTGGCTTCTGATTATTTGCGATTGTGCTTGCCACCCCCAGGTCCCGCCCAAGGACGCCTGGCGGCCGCGCGCCCCCCCCTGGCTGGTTGGCGTTGGTTTTTGATTATTTGCGATTGTGGGCCCGCGCAAGGAAGCTTGGCGGCCGCGACCCACCTGGCTCGCCGGCGCCGGTTTCTGATTATTTGCGATTGCGCTTGCCCCCGCGGGTCCCGCCTAAGGACGCCTGGCGGCCGCGCGCCCACCAGGGGGGCGCTGGTTTCTGGTTATTTGCGTTTGTGGGCCCGCGCAAGGAAGCCTGGCGGCCGCGACGCACCCTGGCTCGCTGGCGCTGGTTTCTGCTTATTTGCGATTGTGCTTGCCCCCCCCCCCCCAGGTCCCGCCCAAGGACGCCTGGCGGCCGCGCGCCCCCCCTTGGCTCGTTGGCGTTGGTTTCTGATTATGTGCAATTGTGGGCCCGCACGAGGAAGCCTGGCGGCCGCGACCCCCCTGGCGCGCTGGCGCTGGCTTTTTGACGATTTGCGATTGTGCTTGCCCCTCCCCCAAGTCCCGCCCAAGAACGCCTGGCGGCCGCGCGCACCCCCCTGGCCGGTTGGCGCTGGTTCCTGATTATTTGCGATTGTGGGCCCGCACGAGGAAGCTCGGCGGCCGCGACCCCCCTGGCTCGCTGGCGTTGGTTTCTGATTATTTGCGATTGTGCTTCCCCCCCCCCCCCCAGGTCCCGCCCAAGGATGCCTGGTGGCCGCGCGCCCCCCGCTGGCTCGCCGGCGTTGGTTTTTGATTATTTGCGATTGCGGGCCCGCACAAGGAAGCCTGGCGGCCGCGACCCCCCTGGCTCGCTGGCTTTGGTTTTTTGATTATTTGCGAGTGTGCTTGCCCCCACCAAGTCCCGCCCAAGGACGCCTGGCGGCCGGGCGGCCCCCCTGGCTCGTTGGCGCTGGTTTCTGATTATTTGCGATTGTGGGCCCGCGCAAGGAAGCTTGGCGGCCGCGATCCCCTTGGCTCGCTGGCGCTGCTTTCTGATTATTTGCGATTGTGCTTGCCCCCCCAGGCCCCGTGCATGGAAGCTTGGCGGCCGCGCGGCCCCCCTGGCTCGTTGGCGCTGGTTTCTGATTATTCGCGATTGTGGGCCCGCACAAGGAAGCCTGGCGGCCGCGACCCCCCTGGCTCGCTGGCGCTGGTTTCTGCTTATTTGCGAGTGTGCTTGCTCCCCCAGGTCCCGCCCAAGGACGCCTGGCGGCCGCGCGCCCCCCCCTGGCTCGTTGGCGTTGGTTTCTGATTATTTGCGAGTGTTGGCCCGCGCAAGGAAGCCTGGCGGCCGCGACCCACCTTGGCTCGCCGGCGCCGTTTCTGATTATTTGCGAGTGTGTTTGCCCCCCCCCCCCCCAGGTCCCGCCCAAGGACGCTTGGCGGCCGCGCGCCCCCCCCCTGGCTCGTTGGCGCTGGTTTCAGATGATTTGCAGTGTGGGCCCGCACGAGGAAGTCTGGCGGCCGCGACCCCCCTGGCTCGCTGGCGCTGGCTTCTGATTATTTGCGATTGTGCTTGCCCCCCCAGGTCCCGCCCAAGGACGCCTGGCGGCCGCGCACCCTTTGGCGGCTGGTTTCTGGTTATTTGCGGCTGTGGGCCCGCGCAAGGAAGCCTGGCGGCCGCGACCCCCCTGCTCGCTGGCGCCGGTTTTTGATTATTGCGATTGTGCTTGCCCCCCACCAGCCCGCCCAAGGACGCCTGGCGGCCGCCCCCCCTGGCTCGTTGGCGATTGGTTTCTGATTATTTGCGAGTGTGGGCCCGCGCAAGGAAGCCTGGCGGCCGCGACCCCCCTGGCTCGCTGGCGTTGGTTTCTGATTATTCGATTTGCGCTTGCCCCCCCCCCCCCCCCAGGTCCCGCCCAGACGGCCTGCGGCCGCGCGCCCCCCCCTGGCTCGTTGGCGCTGGTTTTGGATTATTTGCGATTGTGGGCCCGCACACGGAAGCCTGGCGGCCGCGACCCCCCTGGCTCGCTGGCGCTGGTTTCTGCTTATTTGCGATTGTGCTTGCCCCCCCAGGTCCCGCTCCAGGTCCCGCCCAAGGACGCCTGGCGACCGCGCGCCCCCCCCTGGCTCGTTGGCGCTTAGTTTTTTTTATAATTTAACGATTGCTGCCCCCCAAGGAAGCCAGGCGGCCACGACCCCCTGGCTCGCCTAAGCGGCTGGTTTCTGATGATTTACAATTGTGTTTGCCCCCCCCCCTCCCCCCCAGGCCCGCCCAAGACTCCCTGTGGCCGCGTGCCCACCCCCACCCCCCCTGATTATTTGCGATTGTTAGCTTGTCCCCATCCCCCACCCCCCCCCCAGCCCCGCCCAAGCACGCTTGCGGATTTGCGATTTGCTAAATTGCAGGGAAACTGGCGGCCGCGACCCCCCTGGCTCGCTGGCGCTGGTTTCTGATCATTTGCGAGTGTGTTTGCCCTCCCCCCCCCCAGGTCCCGCCCAAGGGCGCCTGGCGGCCGCGCGCCCCTCCCTGGCTCGTTGGCGCTTGTTTGCGATTATTTGCGAGTGTGGGCCCGCGCAAGGAAGCCTGGCGGCCGCGACCCCCCTGGCTCGCTGGCGTTGGTTTTTGATTATTCGCGATTTTGCTTGCCCCCCCAGGGCCCGCCCAAGGACGCCTGGCAGCCGCGCGCCCCCCCCCCTCCCTGGCAAGTTGGCACTGGTTTATGATTATTTGCGCTTCTGGGCCCGCGCAAGGAAGCCCGGCGGCCGCGACCCCCATGGCTCGCTGGCGCTGGTTACTAAGTAAATTTGCGAGTGTGATGCCCCCCCGCCATGTCCCGACCAAGGACGCCTGGCGGCCGCGCGCCCCCCCCTGGCTCGTTGGCGCTGGTTTATGATTATTTTGCGATTGTGGGCCAGCGCGCCTCTTGCTCGCTGGCGTTGGTTTTTGATCATTTGCAATTGTGCTTGCCCCCCCCCCCAGGTCCCGCCCATGGGCGCCTGGCGGCCGCGCGCCCCCTCGCGGCCCGTTGGCGCTGGTTTCTGATTATTTGCGATCGTGGGCCCGCGCAAAGAAGCCTGGCGGCCGCGACCCGCCTGGCTCGCTGGCGCTGGTCTCTGATTATTTGCGAGTGTGATTGCCCCCCAGGTCTTGCCCAAGGACGCCTGGCGGCCGCGCGCCCCCCTGGCTCGTTGGCGCTGGTTTGTGATTATTTGCGATTGTGGGTCCGCGCAAGGAAGCCCGGCGGCCGCGACCCCCCCGGCTCGCTGGCGCTGGTTTCTGATTATTTGCGATTGTGCTTGCCCCGCCAGGTCCCGCCCAAGGACGCCTGGCGGCCACGCGCCCCCCCCGGCTCGTTGGCGCTGGTTCCTGATTATTTGCTATTGTGGGCCCGCGCAAGGAAGCTTGGCGGCCGCGACCCCGCAAGCTCGCTGGCGCTGGTTTCTGATTATTTGCGATTGTGGGCCCGCATAAGGAAGCCTGGCAGCCGCGACCCCCCTGGCTCGCCGGCGCTGGTTTCTGATTATTTGCGATGGTGTTTACCCCCCAGGCTCCGCCCAAGGACGCCTGGCGGCCGCGCGCACCCCCCTGGCTCGTTGGCGTTGGTTTCTGATTATTTGCGAGTGTGGGCCCGCGCAAGGAAGCCTGGCGGCCGCGACCTCCCTGGCTCGCCGGCGCTGGCTTCTGATTATTTGCGAGTGTGCTTGCCCCCCCAGGTCCCGCCCAAGGGCACCTGGCGGCCGCGCGCCCCCCCCTGGCTCGTTGGCGCTGGTTTGTGATTATTTGCGATTGTGGGCCCGCACAGGGAAGCCTGGCGGCCGCGACACCCCTGGCTCGCTGGCGCTGGTGTCTGATTATTTGCGATTGTGCTTGCTCCCCCAGGTCCCGCCCAAGGACGCCTGGCGGCCGCGCGCCCCCTCCCTGGCTCGTTGGCGTTGGCTCATGATTCTTTCCGATTATGGGCCCGCGCAGGGAAGCTTGGCGGCCGCGACCCCCCTTGGCCCGCTGGCGCTGGTGTCTGATTATTTGCGAGTGTGCTTGCCCCCCCAGGTCCCGCCCAAGGACGCCTGGCGGCCGCGCGCACCCCCCTGGCCCGTTGGCGCTGGTTTGTGGTTATTTGCGATTGTGGGTCCGCATGAGGAAGCCTGGCGGCCGCGACCCCCCTGGCTCGCTGGCGCTGGTTTCTGATTATTTGCGATTGTGCTTGCCCCCCCAGGTTCCGCCCAAGGACGCCTGGCGGCCGCGCGCCCCCCCTGGCTCGTTGGCGTTTGTTTTTGATTATTTGCGATTGCGTTTTGCCCCCCCCAGGGCCCGCCCAAGGACGCCTGGCGTCTTGGGGCGCGCTCTGGCGCAGCCAATCGCAATCGCACAAAGGCAAAAACCAACGCGGGCCGGAGGTCGGCGCCACTTGGGCGAGCCAGAGGTCGGCGTCTCCGTTGTGCGTCCGCGCGCCCTGCGCTGCCACGCGCAATGGCGCGTGAGCAAAATCCAACGGACGCGCCACGGCATTGAGAGCGCCGGCCGGCTAAGAAATTGCCCCGGAATTTAGCCCCCATTTTCTTGTGTTTTCTGCTCCCTTGCTCAGCCCCAGAATTTCTTAATATTGGCCGGGGGTGTATTTGTTGTTTGGTTTCGTGTTCTTGTGTTTGCCCTCAGACAAGAATTATCTCAGTGCGACCTTACCTAAGAGTTGGTGGATGTTGTGTTGCGTTATTATATGTTGTGGTCTGCTATGCTACGCTATGCTATGCTGCGCAATGCAATGCTGGGCTAGGCAAGGCTATGCTATGCGATGCTATGCTGCGCTATGCTATGCTATGTTATGCTTTTGTTGTTGCCTTTGCTTTTGCTTGGCACCCAGGGAGCGCATCTGGGGGAACCGCGCGTTTGCTTCTACCTTTGCTGCTGCTTATGCTGGGCCCCCAGGGAACCGGGGGAACCGCCCGGGGCGATTTGCATTGCTCGGGCCCTTTAGGGCAAGCAAGTAAGAACCTTTCCAGGCAGAGCCTAGGTAGGGAAAAAAGTGGAGGACGGTGGGGAGGAAGAGTAGGAAGAAGAAGTGGAGGAAGCGATTAAGAAATAAAGGAAGGAGGAAAGGGGGAGAAGAGGACAATGCCGAGAGAAGCGTCGGAAACAATTAATCCCGGCAAAGCAACCTAACAGCGATGTGTAGGAGCAGATTTGGAAGCATTCCCTTTAAGATTCAAATGAGAATCCAGTTGCAGAATTCTGCTGTTCTCGCTGTCGTAGTCGCATTCGCGATGACAGTCGCAGTGGCAACGGCAGTCGCAGTCACAGCCTCAGCCTCAGCCTGCCTCAGCCTCAGCCTCAGCCTGCCTGAGCCTCAGCCTGCCTCAGCCTCAGCCTCAGCCTGCTTCAGCCTCAGCATCAGTCTGCCTTCAGCCTCGGCCTCAGCCTCAGCCTGCCTCAGCCTCAGCCTGCATCAGCCTCAGCCTCAGCCTCAGCCTGCCTCAGCATCAGCCTGCCTCAGCCTCAGCCTCAGCCTGCCTCTGCCTCAGCCTCAGCCTGCTTCAGCCTCAGCCTCAGTCTGCCGTCGTCCTCGGCCTCAGCCTCAGCCTGCCTCAGCCTCAGCCTGCATCAGCCTCAGCCTCAGCCTCAGCCTGCCTCAGCATCAGCCTGCCTCAGCCTCAGCCTCAGCCTGCCTCAGCCTCAGCCTCAGCTGCTTAGCCTCAGCCTCAGTCTGCCTTCAGCCTCGGCCAGCCTGCTGCCTTCAGCCTCAGCCTGCAGCATAGCTGCCGTCAGCTCATCAGCCTGCCCAGCCTGCCTCAGCCTCAGCCTCAGCCTGCTTCAGCCTCAGCCTCAATCTGCCTTCAGCCTCGGCCTCAGCCTCAGCCTGCCTCAGCCTCAGCCTGCATCAGCCTCAGCCTCAGCCTCGCCTCAGCCTCAGCCTGCCTCAGCCTCAGCCTCAGCCTCAGCCTCAGCCTCAGCCTGCTTCAGCCTCAGCCTCAGTCTGCCTTCAGCCTCGGCCTCAGCCTCAGCCTGGCTCAGCCTCAGCCTCAGCCTGCCTCAGCATCAGCCTGCCTCAGCCTCAGCCTCAGCCTCAGCCTCAGCCTCAGCCTCAGCCTGCTTCAGCCTCCCTGCTTCTGTCTTCAGCCTCGGCCTCAGCTCAGGCTCCTCAGCCTCAGCCTGCTCAGCTTCAGCCTCACCTCAGCATGCCTCAGCCATCAGCCTGCCTCGCCTCAGCCTCATCCTGCATCAGCCTCAGCCCAGCCCTGCTCAGACCTCAGCCCAATCTTTCCTTCAGCCTGGCCTAGCCTCCGCTGCCTCAGCTCAGCCTGCGTCAGCCTCACCTTGCCTCAGCTGCTTCAGCTCAGCCTGCCTCAGCCTCAGCCTCAGCCTGCCACACCTCACCGTCACCTGCTTCACCTCAGCCAGCCTCAGCCTGCCTCAGCCTCAGCCTGCATCAGCCTCAGCCTCAGCCTCAGCCTCGGCCTCAGCATCAGCCTGCCTCAGCCTCAGCCTCAGCCTGCTCAGCCTCAGCCTCAGCCTGCTTCAGCCTCAGCCTCAGTCTGCCTGCAGCCTCGGCTTCAGCCTCCGCCTGCCTCAGCCTCAGCCTGCATCAGCCTCAGCCTCAGCCTCAGCCTGCCTCAGCATCAGCCTGCCTCAGCCTCAGCCTCAGCCTCAGCCTGCTCAGCCTCAGCCTGCTTCAGCCTCAGCCTCAGTCTGCCTTCAGCCTCGGCCTCAGCCTCAGCCTGCCTCAGCCTCAGCCCTCAGCCTGCCCTCAACCTCACCTCACCTTCCTTCATCTCCGCCTTAGTCTGCCTTCCAGCCTGGGCCTCAGCCCATAGCCTGCATCAGCCCACAGCCTGCCTCAGCCTCAGCATCAGCCTGCCACAGCATTCAAAATGTGGCCAGGGAATGGAATTCTGGGAACTCGAAGAACACGAAGTGGCCTACAGTTTGCTCCGGGCATTCAACATTTTAAAATCATTGCCAGAATGGAGTTTTGTGACTCGAAGACCACGCCGAACTCTAGGGAAAACGCCGGCATTTCAAAATCATGCCCAGAGAATTGAGTTCTGGGAACTCGAAGTACCACGAAGTGGGCGTACAGTTTGGCTCCGGGCAATCCAAAATCATGCCAGGAATGGGGAAAAAAAAAAAAAAAAAAAAAGAAAAAAAAAAAAAAAAAAAGTCTGGGAACTCGAAGAACACGACGTGGCCTACAGTTGGCTCCTGGCATTCCAAATCATGCCCAGGAATGGAGTTCTGGGAATTCGAAGACCACGAAGTGCGTTACTGTAGGCTAAAAAAGGAGTCCCCGGATTCCCGCGGCACCCGTCCGGCATTTGCCCAGACCCCCTTGGGGAGTCATGATGCTTTCGTTTGACCCCATTAGAAACCTATCAGTCTTCGTTGTTAGGTAACACTTGCTCTTCCACACCGTGCCGGCATATATGTTTGTGCTTGCACGTGTATCGTCTAGCAACCGCTGGCGTGGTGTGGCCGTTTCCTGTCACAGGTTCGCCTGGAGGCCGCGCCGGCGCGGATGGCCGGGGCGCTGCCCTTCGCGTTCGGCGTGGTGGGAGACCTGGTGCACCAGGCGGGCCTGGCGGTGGTGCTCTGGGCAGGGCGCCCTCCGCCGTGCCCGCAGTGCCCGGCGTGCCCTGGCTGCCCTCCCTGCCCAGGCGCGCCTGACCCTGGGCCGGACTGGCGCTTCCAGCCCGAGGCCTCGTCATCGGGCTGGGGCTGGTCGGCGCTGGCGGCAGCGGCGGGGCTTGGAGGCGTGGCCGGAGCCCTGCTGTGCCGCCGCTCAGCAGCAGCCGCGCGTTCGGCCGAGAGCCCCAAGGGCGAGGATGGCGGGACTCCCACTGGAGTGGGGGCACGCGTTGTTCAACGACCCCGCGGCGCCCCCGCCCCTGCTCTGGCACCAGCGCCTCTGCCACGGGGTGGTGGCGTCATTGGGGACTGAGGAGGTGGTGATCACGTCGCCCGACGGAGACACCTACGTGGAGGACTACAGGGCGGCGACTGGCGACGTGATCGCCTTCCGCAGGGCAGCTGGCCGCTGGCCGCCCCCCGCCGGGCTCCCGCGCGGGCAGTGCTACCGCTTCCGCGCGGAGCCGACGCCGGCGCAGCTGGTGCGGTGGCGGGGCGAGGCGGAGGCTGCTGCGCGGGCCTACCAGGCGGCGCAGGCGGCGGCCCGCGGGCTCGCGGTGCTGGCGCCCGGCGCCCCGGCGTTGCTGCCGATGCCGCCCGCCGGCGACGCCGGAGCCGCGGCAGCTGGTGGGGCTGCGCCCGCGGGGGCTGGGGCTCTGGTGGCGGCGGCCCTGCCGCCGGCTGCAGCGGCGCCAGCGGCTGGAGGAGCCGCGGGAGGCGCGGGCGCGCTGGTGGCGGCTGCAGGAGTGGCGGCGGCGACCCACCACTGGGTCAGCGTGGAGACGCGTGCTGGGCTGTCACGCGGCGACGCGGTCGCGCTGAATGGCAGTGAGATCGTCCTGGGCGAGCGTGCGCTGATGGAGCATCCCGTCGGCGGAGGCATCTGGATCTGCTTGGCCCTGGTGTCGGTGACTGGCACGGACGAGTACAAGGGAAGGGAGGCCGCCGCGGACGCGAGGCTGCTGGAGGCGTCCAGCTCAGCGGGCGGCCGCCGCAGCCGGCTCTGGCGTGACGGCGTAGAGATGCTGAAGGAGGAGACCTTCCCCGACTTCCCGTGCCAGGCCCACGCACGATGAAGTGGGCGGCCGAGTTCCTTAACAAGAAGACGGGGCCACGTGAACATCACAGGTGGTGGGTGAGCGTCCCACGGCTCTACAATGACATGTGGGGCGTGCAGGAGCACGAGCTCATCATGCAGGTGCTGGAGCTGTTGGTGACCCACGACGGAGTGGATGTCACCAACCTCGCAGGGGCCGAGCTGCTGATTCGCAAGGCTCAGATGATTGAGTACTCGTACTCGGAGGCAGGGCCAGCTGGCCTCGGAGTCACCGACGGGAACGAGGGCGGTGGCAACGCCAAGAAGAACAAGGGCCGCGGGAAGGGCGGCCGCTCCGCGGGGGTCTACGATGAGACGTCGATCTTCATAGGGGGCGCACAAGGAGTTCGGGGACCTGCTTCTGGACCCGCAACTCCTCGACTACGCGGCGAAGGAGGTGGAGAGGGACGCTCAGATCATGAAGCAGGTGCGAAAGGCGCGCGAGGAGAGAGTCCTCGCGCGCAAGGCCGATGCCTGAGGACCTCCCGCGGCGGTCTGCCCCCTGGGCCGCCGTGGAGGGGAGGAGGGGGGCGGCGTCTGGAGTGGGCTGGGGCGCTGACAGTTGTGGAGGGCAGCCCACTGATGATTGGCGGGTGCCACGTGGTGGTCGGCAGCGCGACTTGCTGCCGCTCCCTCGGCTTCGTGAGGGGACCGCTGATGCACTGAGTTTTGTCTCGCATGCTGGAGCCCGACCTTGTCGAGCAGTGCGGCGACGTGCAGAACGGCGGGGTCACGACGACTACTGGGCGAACTGCATGATCGACACGCTGAACGAGATGGCGGGCGGTCCTGCGCCACCGGGCGCTGGGCCAGAGGTTCCCTCGGCGGGCCAGGCGCGCTGTCTCGAGCGCCTGCGCACCGCTGCGCGGGCTGCGGGACCTCCTCCCGAGGGCATGAGCGGCGAGGGGGCCCTGAGTGAGCTCCTCGCCAAACGAGGGTACGGCGGGGAGCCCGCCACCCTCGCGCCCCTCGTGCTTGACCTCCTCTCCGTGCCTCCGGAGGGCCACAGGCCGCGCGGCCTTGAGGAGGTTGCTGGAGATGTTGGCGCGCGCATCGCCGAGGGGTTGAAGAGCAAGATCCTGCCCAAAGAGGAGGCAGGGAGGAAGCGTTAGGAGTGTGGTGTGAAACGTTGTTACAGCGATCCTCTGCTGCGAGACCGACGACACTACGCGCGCCTGGTGAGGCACCTCGCCAGCAGGGGACTCATTGAGTTCAAGCGGACCTGCACCGAGCAGGTCGGCATCTTCTCGGTATGGAAGAAGAGTGGCAAGGTTCGGCCCATCATAGACTGCCGGCTGCCCAACACGCACTTCGACGAGCCCGAGAACGCGAACCTGGCCACGGGCGCGACCATGGGCTCCATCGAAGTGGACTCGGCCACGCCGGTGGCGCTGGGACAGGTGGACATCGCGGACGCCTTCTATGCGTTGGCGCTGCCGTCGGATCTGACCCGCTTCTTCGGCCTGAAGTCTCTGACGGCTGGGGAGGCGGGTATCTCGCACTGCAGCGGACAGCCTGTCGGCGTCAACGATGTGGTGGTGCCGTGCTTCGCGGCGGCGCCGATGGGCTGGTCGCTGGCGCTGGGCGCGTGCCAGAGCGCGCACGAGGAGATCGCGCGACGGGTGCCGGGGCTGCCCGACTCGCAGCGGATGGCCGACGGCCGACCGCCGCCGCCGCTCGTGCCGGTCAGCCACACGCAGTACGTGGACAACTTTGCGGCGTTCTCGCAGGACTTTGCGAAGGCGGAGGCTGCCGCGATCGCCGTGGACGCGGGCATGAAGGCGGTGGGGCTGCCGACGCATGGCGTGGAGGCCAGCGTGGGCGGCGTTTGCCTGGGCTGGCACTTTGACGAGGAGGAGGCGATCGTCGCGCTCAACCCTGTCAGAGTCTGGCGCCTGAGACTTGGAGTTCAAGAGTTGCTTCGACGACCTCTTGTCTACGGTTGGCAGGTCGAGGTCGTGGTGGGGCACTTCACTTTTGCTGCCTTGATGCGGAGGGAGTTGATGTCCTGCTTCGGGGCTGCGCATGGCTTCATCCACGCTCATCGTGACGATCGCGCGGCCCTCTGGCCTGCAGCGCGCCGGGAGCTGTGGTGGGCGGTGAGCCTGCTACCGCTGGTGCGGCGCGACCTGGCTGCGGAGTGGGGCTCGACAGTGATGGCGTCGGATGCCTCACCCTGGGGCCGCGGCGCGGTCGAGGGCGAGAGGGCCGAGGCGCTGGTTCGGCGAGCCGGGCGCGTGAATGAGAGGTGGCGCTTCAGCAAGCACGGCGAGCTCAGCGCGCAGGCTCGGCTCCACGCTCGCTGTCGCCCCGATGGAGAACACCTGACTGATATGATCCAGGAGTCGCAGCTCAGGGGGCCGTCGTCCGAGACTGACTTCGACGAGGTGCCCGCCGAGCTGATGAAGGGCCCCTGGCGCACGGTTAGCGCGGCCCGCTGGCGGCAGCGCGAATCCATGCCTATGCTTGAAGCGCGCGGAGCGCCCTGTGGGCGCTGAAACATCAACTCCGTCGGCTCCACAATCATGATCGTCGTCTCCTCTTCATCGTCGATGCGATGTCGGTGGCACTGATGATGAGCAAAGGGAGGTCCTCGGTCAAGGGGATGAACCGCGTGCGCAGGCAGTGAGGGGCCAACTGTGTGGCGCCAGGAGTTTCAGCTTCAGTTCGATGGGTGATGTCAGAAGATAATCCCGCTGACGAGCCCTCCCGTCTTTTTCAGCCTCCTGGGCCCGAGCTTCATCAGGCCTTCCTGGGGGTCCGCCCTGCCGCGCCCAGTCGCGGCGATGCTGTCGCGGAGCCGCGCGGGGAGCCGCAGCACAGGCAGCCGAGCCGCAGCCGCGACGGGCCTGCTGCCCCGTGCCGAGGCCGCGGCGGCGCCGGGCGCGATGCGCAGGAGGCCCGCCAGCGCGCCGGCCAGGCGGCCGCAGGCGGAGGCGCCGCGGCGCGAGGATCGCGCTGCAGCGAGGCGCGGGCGGCTTGCGGAGGCTGCGGAGAGCTGGGGCCGCGGGCGGGCCTTCCTCGAGTCGAGGTCAGTGGCCGTGACACAGGAGAAGCTGCACGAGAAGATGATGACGGACTTCCTGGCGTGGGCCGCTGCTCACCGGCTGCCGCTGGAGACGCTGGCCGAGAACGACGAGGCTCTGGTGATGAGGGGCGACGCGATGTACTTCGAGGGGGCCACGGCGGGGGACTTCAGCAAGCTGAGGGCCGCCGCGGCTTTCTACTGGCAGCTGGGGCGGGCCGGGGCGGAGCTGAAGAGGGCCACCCGGGCCCAGGTGGGGTTCAACAAGATCGCCCCTGCCGCGACGAGGCTGCCGATGCCGCTCGTCATCACGCACATGATCTTGAATGCCATGATGTATCTGGGGAGCCCGTGGGAGATGTGCATGTGCGTTGCCCTGATGCACGCGCTGTACTTGAGACCCGTGGGCGCGATCAAGACGCGCCCGGAGGACCTGGTGGCGCCGCTCGCAGGCGCCGGCGCGGGGCACGCGTGCTGGAGCGTGGTGCCCCACCCCGCGGAGGGGGTGCAGCCGTCGAAGGCGGGGCTGTACGACGAGGCGCTGGTGGTGGACAACTCGGAGTACTTCGACCTGCTGCCGGGGCTGCAGCTGCTGCGGCGAGGCGCGGGGCCGCGCCTCTTCCCCTTCGAGTGCACGGAGCTGGCGAGGCACTTCGGCGCGGCGGTGAAGCTGCTCAACCTGGAGGTGATCGGCATCAACCATTTGTACCAGTGCCGCCACGGGGGCGCTTCGCACGAGATCGCCAGCGGCCAGAGGGACCTGCAGGGCGTGCTGCGTCGCGGGCGCTGGGTGAGCGTGAGGTCGCTCCGTCGCCACGAGAAGGGGGGCAGGCTCAACCAGGTGCTGGCGCGGCTCTCCAAGGTGGCGCTCGAGCACGCCAAGGCCTGCCGCGTCCGAGCTGGACAGCTCCTCGCCAGGACCTGCTCAGCGCTGCCGCCCGTGCCCCACGGGGCCAGGTGGCCCTTGAGCTCTTCAGCGGCACGGGACGCTGGGCGCAGGCCTGGCGACACGAGGCGGGGCTCAAAGATGTGCCGGTCTTCGAGTGGGACCTGATCCACGGAGAGGAGTACGACTTGACCCGCCCAGGCAACCAGAGGCTGATCAGGGGGTGGCTGCGCGGCGGCCTCATCTGCGCAGTGTGGATGGGCATGCTGTGCTCCTCCTGGTCAATGGCGCGGAGGGGCGGCACGACAGGACCGCCCCCGCTGCGCAGCAAAGATTGTATCATGGGGCTTCCTGATCTCTCGCCCCTCGATGCACGAAAGGTTGCCATGGGAAATCATCCCATGCGTTTTTGCGCCAGTCTGTTGCAGCCATGCATGCGTCTTCACATCCCAGTGGTACTTGAGAATCCGCACTCGTCTCGGGTGTGGTCAGCGCCTCCCATTGCACGTATTTTGAACCATGCCAATGCCAGACAGACCGTCGTAGATTTCTGCCTCTACGGTGTCCCGTGGAGGAAGAGAACCAGGCTTCTCTCTTTGTGGGTCGATCTCTCCCCGCTTCGTGGTTTGTGCTCGTCGTCCAAAGGGATGTGCACCCGCACGAATCGCCCACATGTTGAGTTGACAGGTAAATGTAGAACATCAGAGAATGAGCCTTTGCGGTTTATGACGAAGATAGCTGAACCATACCCGAGACCTCTGTGTAGGGCCATCGTAAAATGCTTTCGGCAGGCCCTCGCGTTTAAAGTTTGTCAGGGTTTCTCCCGATGGGTTTTGAATGCTTGGTAATTTTTGATCGACGGCCCAAAGGGGCCAGTTGAACTCTTTGGGATTCGTTGTTTTGGGGCAGGATCGGCAAAGCCGCGATCGCTAGCGCAGGTTGCCTCTCGTTCGAGCTGCTGCGCTCGCCCGCTGCTCCCGACGCCGGCTCGCTCAGTCAGAAATCAAGATCGTCTGGCCCCAGCGGCGGGAGCGGGATGATGTTTGTGCTTGCACGTGTATCGTCTAGCAACCGCTGGCGTGTGTGGCCGTTTCCTGTCACAGGTTCGCCTCCCTCCCTTCCCTCCCTGGCTCAGCCCTGTTTCCAGGGGCAGGATCGGCAAAGCCGCGATCGCTAGCGCAGGTTGCCTCTCGTTCGAGCTTCTGCGCTCGCCCGCTGCTCCCGACGCCGGCTCGCTCAGTCAGAAATCAAGATCGTCTTGCCCCAGCGGCGGGAGCGGGATGATATATATATATATATATATATATGTGTGTGTGTGTGTGTATCAACGGGGCTTCTTTTCCAACGGATAACATATGTCTCGTAGAAACCACGCGCGTTTTGGCGGCTGCGACCCGGCAGCCGAAGGGATTGGGCCAGCACCCCTGGACCGAGCCTTAAAAAGTTCCTGGTGTGGGTGGGTGGGCCGAAACAGCAGACTTGAGAGAGAGAGAGAGACGTTGCGGACGAACCTCGTTTTAAAGCACGCCGAGTTTCACCAGCCCCCTGAAGATAGTTATGTGCACGCACCCCTCTATCAACGCACAACCTCCTCGGATGAATTTGGTTTTACGTATCATCGCGGATCCTTCCAACTGGTGATGCTTACAACCAGTCGTACTGCAAAAAAAAAATCCCTGTACAGAGGCGTATCAAACTGACCTGGTCTTTTTTGGGGATTCCCCCGCAAATAAAACGAGCGCGTTTCCTCCAAGGAGCGCCAAATTGGCAAAAATCGCTCACCACCACCTCGACTCCTTTCCAAGACAGCATCGCTTGCACCTGCGGGATCATCCACATCTTAGACAAGTGTGGATTCTCGAGAATCCACTGAATCTTCCGAGCATGCACATATTTGTTTCCAGCATGAACCAGGTTGGACGACAAGCACCGAGCTCGCAAAAGGGCTCGCTCGCGAAACGCGTGTCTCAGCTCGCGCTGAGACACGCGTTTCTTTGCACCAGCTTTACCGCATCCCGTGTGCTGCACCAGGCGACTCCCCAAGGTTTTCTTTTCGTTCGTATGACCGCGGTGCGGTCTCTGGCAACCGAAAACGTTTGACAAGGAGGAGCGAACATGGCTGTCAGGAGACGGCCCTAACAGGCGATTTGGCGGATACACCTGAGCACAGGCGGGCGGGTTCAATCACCCTGGGGCCCTTCTCGGACGTCCCAAGTCCGCGCAGGCACACCTCGTCGGCGGTTGGCGCGGGCGACCCCGCCTTCGCCCGAGAAAAAGTCGCCGAGATACTGGCCTTTCAGTGCCGCCCCATGCCGCTTACTGCGCGGCTGGCGCCCCGCAGCAGCAGCTCTTCGAGGCGCACGTCCAGCACCTCGCAACGCGTCCGGGTCGCCAAGGGAAGGTCGTGCCATGCCTTGCTGAGCCTCGCCGCCTTCTCGTACCGAACGACCGACTTGTGGCTTGCCCAACGCTTTTTTTTGTCGCAATCATCAGCTTCGAACGCGTCTATCAAGGCACGGACCGGAAAACTTGGCCGAGGTGAAACGCACGTTGCCGAAGAACGAGCGCCCAAGCAGCGTCACAGGAGGAGGAGGAGGAGGAGGAGGAGAGGAGGAGGAGGAGGAGGAGGAGGAGGAGGGGGCAGAAACGCGCCCGCGCGGCTACACTACTTCGAGTTCGTCGAGCGGGCACGTGGGCTCCAAGTTCGTAGTGGGAAGGTCGGCATATTCGTGCAGAATTGTATGCGCCACCGCACGTTGTAATGTGATTCCCAACATGCCCCACCACCTGTGCAGGAGCCCCATAGTAGTCCCCCGGCGTATTCGCACGTGTAAATTTCTACACCGTTCGCGTGCGAGCGCGGGTACGAGGGCCACATTTTGATTCCCCCATCTTCCATGTACTTCGCACCCAAGACATTGTAGAGAGCCCAAGCCAGTTGAAATAACGTCCCCGTACGTGATGTTATTGTCTCTCGCCGCTCTTTGTAGTAATCTTCCGCCTCTGTTACTGTTCCCTGCTCTGGGCGCCCCATTCCTACTGATGGGGGACACGATGGTGTCATCGCAGAATAGTGTGAGGCCATGTGCGATATTCAACCCGGGCACAACCAAATCCAATCGTCTATCATTTTGTGGTGGTATTGGGATGTGTGTATGCCGTGGTAACCTCTCCACGTTTCTGTCAGGAATCGTACCTCCTGCCTCGGTTAAGACTTGGCGCCATGCGGTGAGTAGCCACGTGTGGCTGGAATTTAATCTGCCGCTCAAGTTGGTAGTCAGTGTTGAATGGCCATGTTGGTCCCCTCCATCATACCGCACAGCGATGCCGAGCCGGCGTCGGATTACACAGGACGTGTATGCATTGTCTATTATCAAATTATCGTTGCGGGGCAAATTGTCAACCACGTAGAAGCGTATGGGCCCCTGCAAGAGTACAGCCGACTTTTGCCCAATTGTACCTGCATTGCAGCGTGCTCCCGGGCCGCCCCCTAAGGTTGGCAGGAGGTTGGCGTATGATGTTTTTTCCAGGGCATCCGAAGCGTGAAATTGCCAGCCATGACTCCACTCGCCCAGGGCCAGGGAGTCTTCCGGAGGGTCCAGGGGTCTCGTTCCCGCGGCTATGGCATCCCATGTTGGTCGTTCCGT
Organism: Prorocentrum cordatum; assembly: GCA_963575745.1. NCBI lineage: Eukaryota > Dinophyceae > Prorocentrales > Prorocentraceae > Prorocentrum > Prorocentrum cordatum. Next base: position 51,285 of record CAUYUJ010018143.1, read on the forward strand.
CCAGCCAGCGTCGTCGCATGTACGCCCAGCATGTTCGGCTGCCACCAGACAATGAGGTAGGTCTCCGTATTGGTGCGCCCCCCCCGTGCCAATCATCGTGAAGTTGTGCAGGATGTCCCGCCCGACACTCGGAAATCCATCTATCAAGCTTGGGAGGGAGTCTGCCCAACTGGCCCAGCATGCTGCGGGCGCAGTGCGTACGGAGTCCCGAAGCCCGAGTCCGCCCAGGCGGAGAGGTAGCCTCGATTGTGTGACCCATGTAGTGTAAGAAACGCCGTGGAATATATCATCCCATCTTTCTGGACTGTGGATCCCGAAAACCTGTTTGAAGGTACGCAGCACGTTGTTGTCCTGTGCTTCAGCTGCTGCTCGGGATTGCGCTGGCGGGGTCGTCCGGAGCAGGTGGTTGAGGCGCGGTACCGCGCAGAAGTACAGCATCAGCCATGCCGCTTGGAGAGAAGGGAGCTGGGGAAGTAAGTTGAGTAGTTTCTCCTTCTCCTCTGCGAGCGCGGTGCCAAATGCTCGGACATATGCGTCTGTACCGAAAGGTGCCCTCAATATCCGGATCCCCTGTTGTTGCTGTGGTCGGTCGTGCACCCATGCATCTGGAGCGCGCTCCGCCATTCCGGGCGGGCATGCGTTCGCTTGTTTACTCCAGGCTGCGAGTTTTCCAACATTGGCGTCGATGTGGCATACCTCCTCGAGCGTTGTGCGCATGTTGTCGGATATGGGTGCAGCATCCACAGGATTGCAAACGATGTAAATGTCGCCTAAATAGGCAATAACTTCAGATCCCGCTGGGAGTGTTGCGCGGATGCGTTCAAGAGCTGGTTTCAAAGCGAGGCAGAACAACGCCGGCATCAGAGCGTCTCCTTGTTCACCGCCGTCTCCTTGCAGGATGGTATGTACGCGTCCTTTGTCATCCCGCCATTTGAACCGTGATTGGACTTCGTACCATTGTTTGACAAAGGGTATCAAACCATGAAGCTCCGCACGTGCCAATAATTATTCGAACATCCGTGCCCTGCAGATGTGGTCGAATGCGCCAACGCCGTCGATACTTAGGATGAGTTTGTTTGGGTCCATATCTGTAAGGTACCTGAGGAGATGGATGGCGAAATCCGTACCGCATCGATCGTGCAAACCAAAATTGCCAGGCCATATTGCACGTCGTAGTTCATTTTGAAATTGTCGTGCGATACACTTTGCAACTAGGCGTCGGAACGTGTCTCCGCTGGAGATGCCCCTGATCCGAGAGTTTGGCTTCAATAGTGCTGTGAGGGATGAAGTGAGCAACACGTCCCGGATCATTTTTGGAATTCCGGCCCTCGCGAGCCTTTGAGCCACGGCAAACAGGGTGTCGAACGTTGAATCGTCTTCCAAGCACATCTTGAAGTATTCGTAGCGAAAGCCCGACAATCCACTGCTTAAGCCTCGCCAGCATTCGCGGAGGACCATGGCGAAGACTCCCTTGTCTAGTTCTGGCGGCTCTGCAGGTTCGAATGCACGAAGCTGGTCTGGAAGAGGTTCTGCTGGCCTGGCAGGTCTAAGCGCACTGTCTGTTAGTTCGTCGTACGTGGCTTGACTCCCACGTGCCAATCCCCTCGACGTCAACAGCTTCGCTGCATGGCTCAACTCCTTTTTTGCACGAGAGCGATAGCCTTGTCGATATGTTGTGAAGCCGGCTCAGCTTGACGATCCCTCCTCCCGCTCGGTGTTCTTATGGATCTCCATGATTTTTCCAATAGTTTGTCACATTCCCCAGAATCGAACAATGCGATTCGTCGTCGTAGGTCTCGTTCTCCTGCCTCGCCCCCATGCCTGGCGGGGTGGAGCAGCAAGCGGGGCAGCAAGATGAACAGTATCCAAGCCCGGGCGCAGTCTCCTTCTGAATTGTCGTTACGGTCCCAACACAAGTGTGTTCGTTCGACTTCGGCTAAACATTGCGTCAGGATTCGAAGGAAAGGCCCACGTATGCATTTCTGCACTTTCTTCATGGTCCTGACGTCGAGGTCCATTTCCGCTCGGATGTCTATAGCGTCGATGTGGCCCCATCCATTTGGTACTCTCGCGATGCCTGGACGCCCTCCCCGTTGAATGGATGCTTGTGTTGGTGGTCGCGGTGTTAGGGCTGGTGTTGCACCATTGCATGGTCCGTTGGGGCGCGGCGGTGGTTGAGGCCGCACGTGTCGAGGGGGCGGAACTGCAGGGCCCTGTCGATGCTGGGGCCGCTGTGCCGCATCATGCAGGGCACCGCTGGGACGCCGAGCCCCGCGCACGTCTCCTTGAACTTTCTCACCAGCTCTGGGCGCGTGAACGCCCAGACGGGCTTGCCCTTGGGAGCTCCCGCCAGCGCAGACTACAGCGGCGTCAGCTCCAACTGCCACTTGCAGCCCAGTACCACGCTGTCGTCCATCGCCCCCGTCTTGGTGGTGATGCCCTTGTTCTGCGGGCAGATGATGAGAGACCAGTGCCCCGACACCCCCCGCGCTGGGGGGGACAGGTCCTCGGGCTGAATATTCATCAGCTCGTGGGGCCGCAGGTAAGCCACCGCGCCCAAGAGGACGGCCGCGGCCATCAGCTTGCGCCCCCGCAGGCAGAGGTCTGCGGCGATCGCCTTCCGCACCGCCCGAGGCAGAGGGCGCCTGGAACGGCCGGGCGCGGGGCGGCGCCAGCCCCGCAAGCAGCGCCAGGCCCGGGGAGGCCGACGCTTGCCAGCCTTGCTGAAGGCCGGGTGGCGGTCGGCAAACGCTGCCAACACCTTCCCCCCATAGTCTGGCTGCCGGCCAGAGAGGAAGCTCGCGTTGAAGAACTTCGCGACCCAGTCGCCCACGTCGTCGTCGTCCGCAAGCATTGGGTCTAGCCCCTCTGCGAACGTCTCGAAGTCCTGGAGGTGGCTCGAGTAGTACCGCCGCACGTTGGCCGTCACCGCCTTGTTCTCCAGCAAGCTCAGGCCCTCCAGCCGCCGCCGCGACCGCCTCGCTAGCCCCCTTGCCCTTCCGCCGACGGCGTCGGGCGTGGGCTCGGACGAGGAGCTGCCGCTCGAGCTGGAGCCGACAGGAACCAGCGGCGCCTGCCCCAGGGTGGCCAGGCCGTCCAGCAGGTTGGGCCCCGTGGTCGGCGGGCGGTGCGCCAGGTCGCCCGGCGCGCCCAGCGCCCGGGAAAACCGTCTCGGCGCCGTCGGCCCGAGAGAAGCACCCCCAGCTCTGCCGCTCGAAGGGGGCCGCAGGACTCGCCGACGCTTCGGGCTCGGCGCGCCCTGGGGCAGTGGCCGAGACAGAACGCGAGTCCGAGGAGCTGTCTGGCGAGGCGGCACCCGAGAAAGTTTTGAGCCGAACTAAGCACGGAGGAGAAGGGTGAGAGCAGCAAATTGGCCTCTTAGGAAAATCGGGGTCGCGTCGACGCGAGGGCTCGTCCGCTGAATTCAACTCACTTGGAATCCACCTAAAAGAGAAAGCTACATTGCGAGAGAGGCTGCACGCCACGGCCCGACGGATATGAATGAGGAGCCGGAATTCGCGTGACCAGGACCGTGCAAAGGCCAGAACAATGTTCATATTGTCGCTAAGCATTAGAGCCTTACAGTGACACCCAGGGGAGTTCAAAACAAAACGACGGACCCCCAGACCCAAGGCCGGAGCCTCGAGAATGAGGATGTCCTCGGCGAAACTCCATTTGCCCCAGACGCGAGGGGCCCAGAGGCCTTTGTTGAGGAGCCCCGCTGGGACCTCGGGAAAATCAGGCGCGACAGAAAACTCGGCGCTCTCGTCCCCCGGGGATTCCCAGGCACCAGACCGAGGGTCTCGAACGAGGCCGGCCGCGCTGAGGGCCGACTCGCGAGCACGGTGGCCCTGGAGCTGAAACCTGCCCCTCTCCAAAACACGGCCGACGGAGGACACGTGCGCTTGGCGCCAGAATGACGTGCAGACTCCATATCCCTGCTCACTGGCATCACTCTCGGTCACGAGCTCACTCCAACCACGGCCCCAGTTCTGAACCAGAAAAATCATCAGTCCCTTCCAAGCTCGGATCTCGTCACGGACGGAAGGCCACAGAAGGGCGACTTCCGAGTAGTGGGCGCAACATAATCGATAGCACGTGTGGAAGACCGACAAGAGGCCCCTCTGGATCAGACTACGGAAGGTAGCGTGGCCGAGCCAGCATTCGAGAGACCAACCTGCGCATTTACCCCGACGGAGTATTTCCTCACTAGCAGCCTACACCTTCCAAAAACGTTCGGGCGCGGCGGCGGCCCACAGCCGCTGGCCGTCAAGCTGGCAGCCCAGGGCGCGGATGTCCCTGCTCACCACCTCCCCGCCGTGGAGTACCTGGCCGTGGTCAGCGAAGCTCGCCTCCCACTCGTGGACCGCCTGCTGGGCCAGGCCCCGGCCCTGGGCGAAGGCGCCCAGGTTGTCCACGCACGCGCAGTGGCGGGGGCGGCCCTCGGTCAGCACCAGGGGGGGAGACCTGTCGTGCAGCAGCGTCGGCCCACGCAGGCTGGGCGCTGCAGCCGCCAGCCGCTCGTCGGCCCTCTGGGCGAAGTACAGCGACCGAGCGAACCCCATGCACATGGAGGCGGAGGTGGGCCACGCAGCGTCGGTGGGCCTGAGCCGCACTCCGTCCAGTTCGCGCAGCCCTAGCACCCGCGCGGGCACCTCCGGCCAGGCGAAGTAGGGCCTGAGCCAGGCGGGGGCCTTGAGGCGGTGGAAGCAATCCTTCACGTCAGCCATGCCGAGGCGCAGCCTGACAGCCTCCAGGCCCGCCAAGACGCCGTCGCCGATCTCGATATTCGCGAAGGCCTCCGAAGTGCATAAGCGACGCCTGGCGGGGCACGGAACCAACAGTTGCTCCTCCGAGCGTCGATGATCAGCTTGAGACGTGTCTTGTTGCTCTTCCAGACGAAGAAAATCCCGACCCTCTCCAAGGGCTTGAGGGTGGCGTCCAGCAATCCAAGATCCCAGAGCCGTCTGACGAAGCCGTGGTAGGCCTTCTTATTGTACAGCAGCTTTCTATCGGTGTAAGGCGTCATCCCACGTGTCTCGAATTCAATGCTCTGTCAGTAGCGGGCCGCAGAATCAGCTCGTGACGGGCTTCCAAGTAGCGAGAGACCTCGGCGTCCAGCAGCGATTCGATCGGAAGGGGGCCCCGACGCGTCGCTCGGCAGGGACACCAGGTCGGCGTCGAAGGCCGCGAGGTTCGCGGGGCTGGTCTCCAGCTCGCACAAGGACCGGCCATGCAGGAGGTCTCGGAGGGCCTCCTGCCCCGAGAGGGCCTCAGGCATGGGCTCCCAGTGCTTGACCAGGCCTTCCACGCGGGCCATCAATTCGGGCGTCAAAACCCTCGGCGTCGCAGGCTCCTGAGAAGGGCCCCAGGTGTCGTAGCCAGCGAGCGAGTTCAGTCCGTGGACCGCCTCTTGCACCATCCTTGCGCGCCGCGTGGCCTGGCCCCATGCAAGCCTTCTTTGCCGAACGAGTCGAAGTGGCAGGGCCTGCAGGCATGGCAGGAACAGGCAGAGGGAAGAAGTCCCTCCGAGGACGGCCACCTGGGGAAGGAACCCAAGCGCCCCGCGCTTGCCCGCCAAGGGAGGGGCGAGTCCCCTTGGCGGTGTTGCCGATCATTGCGGATCGGCGGCAGCGGGCGCGAGCCCCCGCTGGCCTCGGCCGCCGCCGTCGCGCCCCCCGCCGCCGCGAGCTCACGTGCTCCGCGACCTCCAGCGCCCGCCGCGACGTCGTCCGCGTCGGCGCCCTCCGCCGCCGCGGCGGGGCTGCCGCGGAGCCCCCGCGCGCCACCCTGGCCCGGAGCTGCAATCACGTCGGCCGGATAGCGAATGACTGGAGGGCCGGGCTCACGGGGCTCTCGGGGGTGCCAATGCCCATTTGCAGCTTGGCGTGCTCCCAGGTGACCTTCTGCGGGTAGCGTGCGCGTCGATGATGATCTGGATGCGGCGGCACGAGGTCTCAACTGATGCGAGGGCTCCAACGCTCAATTAATCATAAGCCCCCGCAAAGTACAGAGCGCCGCACAGCACCTTCATCTCGTGATAAGTCCGATCGGACCCATCGATTTTGCGCTCCCTCAACGACATGAGGAGCCACTGCCGAGGGTCGCCGCCGTGGCGGTCGAAGTGCTTCGCCAAGAACAGGGCGGTGCCTGGGCCCTCCAGGGGCGTGTCCGCGAACGTCTCCTGGGTACTCTCGCGGGTCAGGTCCCGCCAACATTTGAATCTCAACCCCCTGGTTGTCGCGGTCGATTCTGAACGTGCGAATGTCGGCGGCGGGATCTGCACCCCTGGGAACAGTCGCACCGTCGGCCTCCAGGCCCAGCGCGTCCCGCAGCGAGCCATGAGCGCGCGTCTCCGCCCCTCGCCGCCCTGGCCTCGTCGGCCTCGGCGGCAGAGGGGTCCGCCAGAGGCGGGGTCGAGGTGCCCCCGACGGCCGCGCCGTCTCCAGGCTGCCAGCGAGCCCGCTCCTTGGCCAACACGTTGCGCACCGCTTCCGGGCGCGTCAGCCAGCAATGGACGCAGGTCGACCCGTCCAGCACTAGAGCGTCGCGGTCGCCAACCGCAACGAAGCCTTGGCCACGCAGCGCCACCTCGTCGCCCGGCGTGAGCGACTCGCCGTGCCCCATCGCGCGCCAGCGAAGGCCCGGCGGCGGCGCGCTGGCATCCGCCGGCGCCGCGGGCGGGGCGGCCGGCGGGGGCGGCAAGGGCAGCCCGCGCCCCTCGGGCCCAGGGGCCGAGGTCCGTCTCGCCCGCGGGCAGGAGCACGTCGTCCAGCGCAGGAGGCGCCAGCCCAGAGCCAGGGTCGCACGCCACCGCCGCCCGATACCCACGCTTGATCATGTCCACGAGCTCCTCGCAGCAGGCGGGCTTCGAGCCGTCGTCAGGCAGCGGGCGCGTTCTGGCGATGTCTTCGTCCATTCCCGTCGCCGCCGCCTCCGGGTACTCATCCAAGTCTGGCGCGGCAATGAACCAGACATCCTTCTCGGGGGTGCACAAGCGAAGCAGCAGCCGCTCGTGGTCCACTGCGTCCCCGCGGTACTGAACGCCGATCGTCTGGCCTGGCTTCAGCTCACTCCACCGCGCCCCGCCGTCCTCGAACATCAGCAGCGACATCGCGAGGAGGGCGGTCCTCGACCGGCGCCCGCCTCGCCGCGGGCCGGCGCCCCCTCCCCGCAGCCCACGCCGCCGCTCGCCAGAGGCCTCCCGCAAGCAAATGCGCGGCCACGCGCCGAGCAACTCGGGCAGACTGGGCAGGCTGGCGCCAAGGAGCAGCCGGGGCACCCCCACGCCTGCAGCCCCTCGCAGGTGGGGAGAGGCGGCAGAGGAGTTGGGGCCGTTGTGACGGCGGGCCATTCGAATTCGAGCAGCTCCATTCCCCAGAGCCCGCTAACGACGGCCGCCAGGAGCGCCGCCAGCGCCGAATGGGCCAGGCGGGGCCCGGGAGCGTGGGCGGGGCCGGGGAGCGCGAGAGGCATCCATGTTGCGGACGAACCTCGTTTTAAAGCACGTCGAGCTTCACGAACCCCTTAAAGATAGTTATGAGTACGCACCCCTCTATATATATATCTATACGACCACCCTTCGGGCGATAAGGAGGTTCGGGGGGAAGGGACATCATCATCATCAACATCATCATCATCGGGACACAGTCATAATCAGCATCATCAACATCAACATCATCATACTCACCACCATCGGGACACCATCATCGTCATCATCATGATCATCAACATAATCAGCATGATCATCATCATCCCCATCACCGGGACACCATTAGCATCATCATCATCGTCATCATCATCATCGACATCATCACCATCCTCATCGGGACACCATCGTCATCATTTCATCATCATCATCATCCTCATCATCATTGTCCTCATCATCATCATCATCAGCAGCATCACCATCATCATCGACGTCATCATCATCATCAGCAGCATCATCATCAGCATCGCCATCAGCATCATCATCTCTCATCATCATCATCATCATCATCGCGGGACACCGCGGGACACCGGCGGGACACCGCGGGGCACCGCGGGACACCGCGGGACTTTCGCGGGACACCGGCGGGACACCGCGGGCCACCGGCCGCCCGGAAGGGAGACATTTGGTCCGGCCGCGCCTCAACCACACGGGACTTTCGCGGGACACCGGCGGGACACCGCGGGCCACCGGCCGCCCGCAAGGGAGACATTTGGTCGGGCCGCGCCTCAGCCACAGGAGACTTTCTCTCGCCCGCCCACGTAGCTTCGCCTCGCCCGCACGCACGGCACGCACGAACACGAAACCGAAATCGATTTCCCGGTAGGGGGGCTCTCCGTTCCACTTCGATCTCACCCCCTCACCTCCGATATATATATATATATATATACACACACACACACACGTCAGCGATCGGAGAATATCGTTTTGGCCGCGATCGAGAACGCTCCGATTAACACGGAAACGGTGGATACGCTCCGTGGGCGCCTCTCGATTTCAAATGCTCATCCGCATTAGTTGGCGTAAGCCGTTTCACGGAATTAAATTTGATCACGCACGCGCGCAATGATATTAGAAGTGATGAGTTCGATATTGAAAACAAGTATAAAAGTGTTCATGTTCCGAAACCTAAAATTGATACCGAAACATGTCGTAAATGCTGAATCCAATGTTGGTTGTTCCGTTTGCTTCTTTGACCTTGGTGCCGTTTCGGCCCAGGTAGCGCACCAGCACGAAGCTCGAAACGCGCGGTTTCTGCAACGGCGCCGAAACGAACTTGGAAGTAAGGAAGAAATTCCTAACGGCAATGTGGCACAGTGCGTGGGCAGGTGGGGATGTTGCCCTGTCCCTCCTCCTCCTCCTCCACCTCCTTTGACGCTGCTTAGGCTACCGGCGGCGCCCGTGGTTTCACCCAGGCCTTTTTGCGAGTTTGGCGCTTGTCGTCCAACCTGGTTCATGCTGGAGCGCAAGAGGAAACAACAAAAAAAAAAAAAAAAACTGCGACGCATCCGGGACCCAAACCGCAGTTGCGACCCGCCCGCGATCCACCCGCGATCCATCTCACTCAAAAGTTTCGGCGTTTGCGGCGGGGTTCTTCTGCATTTGTGCTAAGTGGAGAAATTGCGGCACACCCGCGACCTAAATCTTCTTCCGGTTTCTTTCCGTCCGCTCGGCGCGCATTTGGCGTGCCCAGGCCAGGTTGGCGCCCATTTGGCGTGCGCGTAATCATCTGCTCTCGCGCGCATTTGGCATGTCGTTTTAGTTTTCCTTGCCCACGCGTTTTTGGCGCATGCTTGTTTCGTTCGTTCGTGCACATTTAAATTTCGATGCCAATGGCGAAATGTTATTGAATTTTTTTCCAAATGGGCGCGGGGAGCTCGCAGCCCGCGGCCCACCCGCGACCCAAATTATATTCATTGAATCATCCAAGATTTCGGTATTTGCGGTGGTTTTTTGCCCCCACCGCATTCAGCGTATAAATCGAAATTGTCGGCGGTTGCGGCGGGTTGTTTTTGAATTCTCCCCAGATAGAGGTGGAGAGCCCGCGACGCATCGACGACTCATTACGCCCACTGAACGAACTAAAATTTCGGCGCCGCGGCGGGCTAGCGGCATGGAGGCGAATTTTCTGGGAGGCTGGTGGGATGGTTTCTGACCGCAATGTCGAGCGACAACTACGACACACGAACATTCGAAACCCGTTTCACGATCAACGGCGTTTGGGCCTTGTAGTATTATGCTTAAGCTTGGCTCACGGATTGCGACATCATGGTGTTTTCCTTCATTTCTACGAATGAACGGGCACGGAGAGGGACTAGCAATGCAGGTGGTAGCTTCTTGCAAAGTGCTAAAAGGTGCCGTCGCTCAGCCCTGGCTCGTGAACGGTGCCGAGCTCTGCCGGCAGCCATCCGACGGGGCACGTGGTTGGGTTTATGTTTTAGATGGTGGGGTAATTATGTTAGGAATGGCAATGCAATGGTCGGTAAAAAATATGGTCATGCATACATATGCTACCGTACTATCATCCATTTGGAACCAACTTACCCCCGGGACGAGCTCGAGGTCGTGGGGGGCCACGTTCGGCCGTAAGCGCAGTGGCCGTGCCCTCCTTCCTCGTCCTTATCCTTTTCCTCCTTCTCATCCTCCTCCGACGATGCTTAGCCTGCTAGCTGCGCCGCAGTTCACCTATACTCAGTTTTCGGGCGTACTCTTTCGAAATCGTCTATCGTGTTCGTTGTTGCTGCAGGGGGCCCCGGAAAAAAAAAAAAAAAAAAAAAAATGAACTGGGGAAGTTGGAATGTCTTTGAATGGAAATGTACGGTAACTGGGATGATGACATTCTCCGCTGAGTCAAAATATGCATTTGCTTTTTACCATGCTCGAGCTCGGCAAATACCGCTCGACCTCGGCCGAAAATAGGTTTGAATATGCCGCGCACGCGTGGATGCGAGGAGAAATCGCATTTTTTACCTAGTTGCATTCGATCGACGCGCCGCCTTCGAAATTGCTGCTGCCATGGCGGGCCACACGCGTTGCCCTAGCAATGCAGACAAAAGGCGCAGCTTGCTTGATTACCGTGGCTGCGCCCACATGCACAATGGCATTGCTTGCGCTTTGGGATTTACTTACCATTTGCGGACGACCGCAAGGAGGTCCAGCGGGCAGACGGGTTCCATTTGGGTGGTGGGGAGGTCGGAGTGGTCGTGTAGGATTGCATGCACCACAACCCTTTGCAACGCAATCCCAAGAGAAACCCTCAAATTGGAAAATACTTACATATCGGGTGCTATCCGCCGACGTCTCGGCATTGCAGTACGGTACGATGGTGATGACCCGCATGGGCATTATGTATTGACAACAAATTTAGGAGCGCGCTATAATACCCGATACACGTCGATGCTGAACGCATGGTGCCAGGTATTCACGGAAGCGGGCGGGCTGATTCCAGACAGGAACGTGGAGAGAATGTTTCAAACCCATATTTTTGTGACGCCAGGTGACACAATAATACTAGATTTGACTGTGCCTGGATTGCAAATTGCGCGAGGACTCCCACTGTTTTGCGATGTTACAAATGTTACTCCAATCAGTGGGATAGGCGCACCCCGATCTGGGATAAGTAATAGAAGTAGTACAGTCCTGGAAACAGCTGAGCGGCAAAACAACAACGATCACCACGACATGATATCGGACTGGATTCGTTGCAATGTCTTGGGGCGGAGGTTTACGGTATATGGAGCAGACAAAGTGTACAACTTGTCCCGGCACTGGCACGTGAACAATGCCAGAATTTACACGACAGAATCCGCTGGGGCACGCCATTCGGACTTCTACACAAATAGTGGGGTGTAGCAGTTGGGCAGACAATCAACCATGTCGCCGCATAGGGGCCCATGCAAGAATATATTCTCGCTTTACCCACCGTGGCCGCATTGCAATGGGCGGCGGGTCCCCCACCAAGTGTTTGCGATAACGTTCAATGTTCCGATTTTTCAATCGGGTCGGACGCGTGAAATTTCCAGCCAATCGACCACACGCGCAATGCCATGGAGTTGTTTTCAATGTCTGGCAGTCGGGCACTCGCACCCAGATCATCCCACGACAGTCGGTGAGCCCACCCTCCATTGTCACACGTGCGCCCGGCAGTTTCGGTTGCCCGGAAACATTGAAGGATGTTGTGGTCGTGCAGGGCATCCGCGTCACACGCCACGTTCAGATTGTACAAGATGTCGCGACCTGTATTTGGAATTTGGTTGATCATGCTCGGGAGGGAGTCCGCCCAATTAGCCCAATACACGGCTAGTGATAATCGCACGGAGACCCTGAGTCCTAATCCTGCTAATCGAATGGGAGCCTCGCTTGAGCTACCCATGTGTTGTACGCCACCCCATGGACCGTGGCATCCCAAATACCCTCTTCTGAGATTCCAAATATCTTTTTGAACGTGTTCAACACATTCACATTCCTATCATGTGCCTTAGCGGTTGCCCGGATCGGCTCAAGCTGGGTAGTACGTAAGAAGTGGTTCAACCGCGGAACCGCGCAGATTTAAAGCAATAGCCAGGCCGATTGTACAGAAGGGAGGTGTGGAAGTATGTCGAGTAGCTTCGCCTTTTCTGCAACCAGATTTGGCCCGAATGTTTCAATGAATGCGTCAGTCCCCATTGGCGCCCCCAAGATGCGTAAACCTTGTTCTGGCAGTGGTCGGCCATGCACCCATGGGATACATGCTTCAGGGGCCCTCTCTTGCAACCCAAGAAGGCTTAGGTTGGGGTGTTTGCTCCATGCTGCCAGTTTGCCCACATTCACGTCCACGTGGCACACGTCCCGGAGCGTGGCACTAACATAGTCGTACAGAGGGGCGACGTCGGGCGGATTGCACACGATTTAGATATTGTCCAGATATGCGATGATGTGAACTCCTTCTGGGAGTTCGTCCCGGATGCGTTGCAAAGCTGGCCGTAATGCTGAGGCATCACCTTGTTCTCTCCCATTTCATTGCAGTATGGCGTGTGCATTCCCAATATCCTCTCGCCATTTGAACTGCGACTGCACAGCGTACCATTGCCGCACAAAAGGTACTAGCCCATGAAGATCTTCATTCACTATTAAAAATTTTCGAACATCCGGGTTTTGCAAATGTGGTCGCAAAATCTCCATTTGGAACAAATGCAAAATAAGCGCGCCGCAAGGGCCAAACATTTTGAAAGGATCGCAGGGTGGATCCCGGGTGGGTCGCGAGGGGGTCGCAAAGGGATCACGGGTGGGTCGCGGGGTGGGTCGCGGGTGAGTCGCTAGCGGATGTGTCGCGGGGTGGGTCGTGGGTGGGTCGTCCGGTGGGTCGTGGGTGAATCGCGAGAGGGTCGCTGAAACCAAATGACAAATCTTAAAAAAAAACAGCAAGAATTCGCATCGCGGAACTCCGCTTCAGCTACACACCTAAGGACAACAAATTATTGTTCGACTCGATCCCCTCATTTTGACCATAGATCGGTATTGGTGAGCGTTAGTCCGTCGGTAGACGGTGATGCGATGCATTATAGATTGGATTCTAATATTTCTTGGATTCCCCTCTAAATTTCAGACTGAATGACAAGCGGCAAATTCGTTTGCATATTGGGCAATACGAGGTTACGTTTCAAATGATCATGAAATTTGTGTTCCAATACGTTGGTGTGGCATTACCACCCATGGCACCACTCACCGAGATCTGTATCTGCGGCATCAAGGATAATCGAATACGCCCCCGCAACTAAGTGTGGCCAGGCTGGAACGTCCGTCCACCCAACGGCATCGCATTGACGACCTGCCATGTTTGCTAGAATTGAGCATTTTGGATTCCCATGCACATTAGCTTGGAGCGGGGTCATCCTTGACGCGATATTTCTGGTCACATTTAGGAATATAATGGTTACTTATTGGAGCACGTCAATCTAATTCACCCAATATGCCCTGTTAACGGACTTGAAACCCCGTAGCTTATGTAACCCGCGTGTTATACGATATTCCGCGCTTTGGAAGCATTTCGCGCTCGGCGGCGTCGTGCACCGCCATTTGCCGAATGCGACATTCAAGCGGCATCTACCGTCCTAAGGCAAAAATCGCAGACACGGACTCCGCGCGCAATTTCAATTTGGCGTTGATTTTGAAGAACACGGCCTAACATCGGCATGCGCCCCACACAACGGGCGCCCGCATGAGGAGCGACATGCTTTTTACATGGATCTTCAGGCGCACGCCCTATACTGTTTCAAACAAGCATTTCTAATTGAATTGCGCGCGTCTTGGCAAACGTATACCATGATATGCAAATTGTTTATGTGGATCTGGGCGTCAGGGCACGCATTCGTTCAGATAGACCATGCGCCTCGCCACCGCAATGTATTACATATTTTGCACGATATTTGGACAAGCAAGCAGGATGCTTTTAACGCGCATCATTATCTCACCATTGTTGTTTCCAAGTTGGCCTTCAAGTTCAACGACACATCAAACAAACAATTCATGGGCAAGGCAAAGTATCAACGGAATCGATTCCGACACGCTCCGCATTGCCAACCGTTCCAATGAATGTTCATGCAATTTTTTTTTACGCACGGGTCTTTGAACTTTGAACAGCAAAATCCAACATGGTTTTGAAACAGCTTCTGAAACTTTGCCCAAACGGGAATTGACTCCTAAGCAGGCGTGGACAAGCGGACGCACGCTCGATCTAATCGAACACAGAGAAGCCGCTCATACAACTGGAGACCATGATATCGAACATCGTCTTCATGCATCAATCCGTAAATCTGGAACGCAAGATCGCCGATAATGGCTTGACATGTTACTGCTAAATGGTGGTTGAGAAGGGGTTCGCTATTTGAAAAAGCCGAGGAACATAAAGCATACGACGGTCAAGCGGCCTGATGGATCACTCGCAGACACGGCTGATCGGCCAGATGTATTGGCAGACTATTTTGAAGACGTTCAATGGTAAGTTCGGTTTCCAGAGCAAACCCCACAAGCGCATGCACCCATAGGACAACCACTGCAGATCGACACGGAGACATTCAACATGAAGGAGTTGACTGATGCGTTGCGCCGCCTTCGTCTTGGGAAAGCTGCCGGGCCCGACGGTATCCCCCAGCTTCCTGGAAGATCTTGGGTTCGCACCGGGACGCTTCTGCCATTATGCTTCGCTTATGTCAGAAGTGCCGGGGTCAAAAAACCATTCCGGACTCTTGGGGGCGCACGAACGTAGTTATTTTATTCCCAACCCTCCTTGGTTGGGTATTCGTTTTGAATAAAGCAGCGTGGTCTCCGCTCCCTCCTTCCCGTCCCGCCTCCCTCTTGCCTCCTCCTGTCTTGCCTGCGGGGGGGCCGCGCCAACCGCGTCACTTTCGACGCCAGCGAAGAACATTTTCATCTATTGTCGCGTGCTCGCCCTGCTGGCGATGCTTTTAAGATCTTAGGTGTAGTGTTCGATCCAAAACTCGTGATGGTTGATGCGGTTGAAAGCTGCGTCGCAGCGGCGCCGCGGAGAATTCTTAGTATAATACGCACGCGCCGCTTCTACAACGATGCGGAACTTGTGAACTTGTGCAAATCCCACGTTCTGTCATTTATTGAATACCGGACCAGTGCAATCTATCACGCTTCAGCTTCAGTTCTCGCTCCTCTTGACGCGCTCCAGACGCGGTTCTTGCGTTCTCTGGGCATTTCCAAACAAATGCCTTAGTGCATTTTAACCTTGCTCCGCTTGCCACACGCCGGAACATCAGTATCATAGGGGTCGTTCGTCGCACTATCTTAGGTCTTGGGCCGGTTTGCTTTTCTAGTTTCTTTCGCCTCGACTCGTCTCCGCCCCCTCCTCGGGCACCCCTGCGCCACGCGCGACACGTGGTGGAGCCGCCATTTCCCAATCCAAATTTCTTGTTGCATTCCGCGATCGGCACCACGCGGGTTTACAACTTGCTCCCGCATTACATTATCCGTGCTCATGCTGTGCCGCCGTTTCAAAAACGCCTGCAACACATTCGTTCTGGACCGTGCCAGGGCGTGTGAGGATTGGGAGTCGTCTGTGTCGCCTCGCCTTCCGCTTGCGTCCCACCCGCTGAGGAACCACAGGGAATGGCGGCCAAGGTCTTGAGTTTGCTACTTGGCAGACGTCTTCTGCTTCCTCGTCCTCCCTCCCCCCCTCTCCTCGTCTCCCCTTCCTTTCCCCTCCCCCCTCCCCCCTCCCCCCTCCCTCCCCCCTTCCTTTCCTTCTTTCGCCCTGTCTGCTGCTGTTGTCTCCCGCCGTCGGCCTTCGTGTGTTGTCCTGCTTGCTGCTGTCGTCCGTCGTTCCCGCTCCTTCTCGCCTTCTCCCCCCCCCCGGTCCTGAACGCTGTGTGGTACGCGGCAAGGACTTTTTCAAGCGCTGCGCGTCCGGCGCTTCCCGCCCCTTCTCGTCCTCCTCGCTCTCCTCCGTTGTTGTGTTCTGCTGCTCCTTTCTCCCTCCCCCCTTCCCCTCCCCCCCCTCCCCCCTCCTCCCCTTTCTCCTTTCCTCTCTTCGCTTCTGGCTATGCGTTTGGCAATGACAGTGACGCCACGGGCAGACTCAAATTAGACCTCGCCATCCTTGGGGGGCTGCGATCTGTGAAACTGTCGCCACTTTCGAGGCCCGCTGGGGGGCCCAGCACAGTGACGCCACGGGCAGACTCAAATTAGACCTCGCCATCCCTGGGGGGCTGCGATCTGTGAAACTGCCGCCACTTTCGAGGCCTGCTGGGGGGCCCAGCACAATGACGCCACGGGCAGACTCAAATTAGACGTCGCCATCCCTGGGGGGGGCTGCGATCTGTGAGCCTGTCGCCACTTGCGAATCCCGCTGGGGGGCCCAGCACAATGACGCCACGGGCAGACTCAAATTAGACCTCGCCATCCCTGGGGGGGGGGGCTGCGATCTGCGAAACTGTCGCCACTTTCGAGACCTGCTGGGGGGCCCAGCACAGTAACGCCACGGGCAGACTCAAATTAGACCTCGCCATCCCTGGGGGGCTGCGATCTGTGAAACTGTCGCCACTTTCGAGGCCTGCTGGGGGGGCCAACCACTGACGCCACGGGCAGACTCAAACTAGACCTCGCCATCCCTGGAGGGGGGCTGCGATCTGTGAACCTGTCGCCACTTTGGAGGCCTGCTGGGGGGCCCAGCGCAGTGACGCCACGCGCGGACCCAATTAGACCTCGCCGTCCCTGGGGGGCTGCGATCTGTGAAACTTTCGCCACTTTCGAGGCCTGCTGGGGGGCCCAGCACAGTGACGCCACGCGCGGACCCACATTAGACCTCGCCGTCCCTGGGGGGCTGCGATCTGTAAAACTGTCGCCACTTTCGAGGCCTGCTGGGGGGCCCAACACAGCGACGCCACGCGCGGACCCAAACTAGACCTCGCCATCCCTGGGGGGCTGCGATCTGTGAAACTGTCGTCACTTTCGATGCCTGCTGGGGCGCCCAGCACAGTGACGCCACGCGCGGACCAAAATTAGACCTCGCCATCCCTGAGGGGCTGCGATCCGATCTGTGAAACTGCCGCCACTTTCGAGGCCTGCTGGGGCGCCCAGCACAGTGACGCCACGCGCGGATCCAAATTACACCTTGCCATCCCTGGGGGGCTGCGATCTGCGAGAGTGTCGCCACTTTCGAGGCCAGCTGGGGGGCCCAGCACAGTGACGCCACACGCAGATCCAAATTAGACCTCGCCATCCCTGGGGGGCTGCGATATGCGAAGATGTCGCCACTTTCGAAGCCTGCTGGGGGGCCCAGCACAATGGCACCACGCGCGGATCCAGCTTAGACCTCGCCATCCCTGGGGGGCTGCGATCTGCGAAACTGTCGCCACTTTCGAAGCCTGCTGCGGGGCCCAGCACAGTGACGCCACGCGTGGGCCCAAATTAAACCTCGCCATCCCTGGGGGGCTGCGGTCTGCGAAACTGTCGCCACTTTCGATGCCTGCTGGGGGGGCCCAGCACAGTGACGCCACGCGTGGGCCCAAACTAGACCTCGCCATCCCCGGGGGGCTGCGATCTGCGAAACTGTCGCCGCTTTCGATGCCTGCCAGGGGGGCCAGCACAGTGACGCCACGCGCGGACCCAAATTCTTGACGCTTCGCGTATCCCCACCAATGTCCCAGCCTCGTTCTTACCGCTCTCTGGACTTTTCCTGGCGGGCCGCGAATCAAACACATATCTCCACCAACCCATCCAGAAACGATGTCCAGGCACGTTGAAGAGATCAAGGAAGTGGGGGAGCAACGAAAAGGACAGCCGATCCGTGCAAAGGATGAGGCGGGAGAGGAGGCCAGATGGATAGATGAGGGGGTGGCGATGAACCGAGCGAAGGAGGGATGAGGAGAATGATGACGCTGGGTGGATGGATGGTTGAATGCCGCTCGGATGCCTCTTGGAAGCCTTTTGGAAGCCTCGTCGGGCGTCTTGGGGGTCTCTTGGCGGTCAATGGGGGCTCTTGGGCGTCTTGGGTGCTTCGGGGGGGCCTCTTGAGGCCGCTTGGGATCCTTTTGGGGTGCTCTTAGGGGCCTGTTGGAAGCCTCTTGGGGGTCTCTTGGAGCTTCATGGCGGCCTCTTGGAGCCTCTTGGAGGCCTCTTGGAACCATCCTGGGGGCCTCTCGGGCCCTCTTGGGGGCCTCTTGGGGCCATTTTGGGGCCATCTTGGCGCCTCTTGGGGCCTCCTGGGCGCCTCTTGGGGCCATCTTGGAGGATATCGATCAAAGAAGAGGGTTGGGTCAATTAACGCTGCCCCCCCAAGAGGCCAACATAAGGCCAAAACCGTAGTAAAACCAATGATTTTGGCTTCCTCGCCGAAACCGTTTTGGACGCTCCAGCTACCAGCGAACCCCCCTGTCCAGGTCCAGGGGAGGGGGTTCGGGGAGGGGTAAACCCCTCCCCGAAGGGGAAGAAGGAGGGGTGGAAGAGAACATTCCCTAAACCACCAACGCCCAGATGGCTGGTGGGATTCGACCTCGCCATCCTTGGGGGGCTGCGATCTGCGGAACCGTCGCCACTTTCGAGGGCTGCTGGTGGGTCCTGTGGGGTGAGGCACCGCGCGGACCTGAGCGGGACCTCGCCATCCCTGGGGGGCTGCGATCTGCGAAACGGTCGCCACTTTCGAGGGCTGCTGGTGGGTCCTGCGCACCACGCGGACTTGAGCGGGACCTCGCCGCCCCTACGGGGCTGCGGTCTGCGAAACTGTCGCCGCTTCCGAGGGCTGCTGGTGGATCCTGCGGGGTGAAGCACCGCGCGGGCCTGAGCGGGACCTCGCCGTCCCTGGGGCGCTGCGATCTGCGAAGCTGTCGCCACTTTCGAGGGCTGCTGGTGGGTCCTGCGGGGTGAGGCACCGCGCGGACCTGAGCGGGGCCTCACCGTCCCTGGGGGGCTGCGATCTGCGAAACCGTCGCCACTTTCGAAGGCTGCTGGTGGGTCCTGCGGGGTGAGGCACCGCGCGGACCTGAGCGGGACCTCGCCGTCCCTGGGGGGCTGCGATCTGTAAAACTGTCGCCATTTTCGAAGCCTGCTGGGGGGTCCTGCGGAGTGAGGCACCGCGCGGACCTGAGCGGGACCTCGCCGTCCCTGGGGGGCTGCGATCTGCGAAGCCGTCGCCACTTTCGAGGGCTGCTGGTGGGTCTTGCGGAGTGAGGCACCTCGCAAACCTGAGCGGGACCTCGCCGTCCCTGGGGGGCTGCGATCTGCGAAACCGTTGCCGCTTTCGAGGGCTGCTGGTGGGTCCTGCGGAATGAGGCACCGCGCGGACCTGAGCGGGACCTCGCCGTCCTTGGGGTGGGGGGGCTGCGATACGCGACATGTCGCCATTTTCGATGGCTGCTGGTGGTTCCTGCGGAATGAGGCACCGCGCGGGCCTGAGCGGGACCTCGCCGTCCCTGGGGGGCTGCGATCTGCAAAATTGTCGCCGCTTTCGAGGGCTGCTGGTGGGTCTTGCGGGGTGAAGCACCGCGCGGACCTGAGCGGGACCTCGCCGTCCCTGGGGGGTTGCGATTTGCGACATTGTCGCCACTTTCGAGGGCTGCTGGTGGGCCCAGCGGAGCGAGGCACCAGGCAGATCTGAGCGGGACATCGCAATCCCAGGGGGGCTGCGAGCCTCGCTAATGCCGCTTGCAGGAGTAGATGTGCCCATGTCACGTCATCACCTCCGTATAACGTATCCCAAGCTACTCATGCCCCGTGTTGCGCAGGGGTTGGGTACGCCGCCAGGGTAATTTTAAAAAGGAAATATCGCATTGCCAGAAAACTACAGGCCGATTTCGCTATTACAAATTGGGTATAACATTATCGCTTCAATGTTACATCAACGGCTGATTCGCGGCGGTGCAAAGAGCCGCATGCCTTATTCTCAATTTGGTTTCCGCCCCGGGCGTGGAACAACATACGCACTCATGCTTGTCCGGCGCATTGCCGACGCTGCACATAACAAAAAGCACGGCGGCTTTCTTTGTTAATGTTGGATTGGGCCAAGGCGTTCGATAGGTTCAAACCAGAGAGCATGTGCGACGCTATGCGCCGATTTGGGCTTCCTGCAAATATGGTGGACATGGTCAAAGTTATGTATGCCGAGCGCTTCACCATTGCCGACCACAACGGGCAATCGAAAGAGAGGCGACAAATGGCCGGCATCGCTCAAGGATGCCCTCTCTCACCTTACTTATTCATCGTTGTGCAGTCAATCGTGCTTCATGGTGCTTTTCAACATGTTGCTTTCGAGGCTGAGCCAGCTTTACATAGTAACGCGAGACATATTGTACGCAGGCGACACGTTATTGGCCTCACGCAACAAAGTTAATATTCAAAACATGCTGAAATCTATTGTACTGAAAGGGCAGAAATATGGTCTTGAACTCAAGTGGGACGAGACGCTCCAAATGCAGATCTCGACGAAGGAAGCGGCAAAACTACCTGGTGGAAACCCGATCAAGGTAGTCCGGGAAGCAGTGTATACTTGCGCTGGCAAAACGACGCCAAAGGTCACCCGGCGCCTCGGCGAAACGCAACGTATCTTCAAGCAATTTGCAAAACTTTGGTACCATGCAGCACTGGGCTGGAACAGAAAACACAAAGTGTACGACAGCTGCGTCCTGGGCAAATTATTATATTTCCTCGGTTCCCTTTGGCTAGCACAAGCTGACCGACGCAGGTTCGATGCGTTCCACTGCCGTTGTCTGAGGCGCATGTTAGGTGTCCAGCTTTCTTTCTTCAAGAGTTCCTTTCTCAGGTGTTATTGGGCACACAAAAGAAATTGCACCACAAAATATCAGGTGGGCCTGTGTCGCTCGTCCGTCAGATCGTCTGCCAACAAGATGGCACACCGAAAACTTGGGTGGAACATCGACGTCGTGGCCGGCCGAGACAGCAATGGACTTCAGAACTGTACAAACTGTGTCAGCACAATTGAGCACCCCTGCTGCTACGTAACTAGTTCGGCCTTTTCAATCTTCCCTCTTCCCCCCCTCCTCCAGCAAAATTCTGAGTTGCAGTGTTAAACTTATTTTCCTTCGGCGGCCCTATGCGGTTGTCGTGCCAACGCGTCCTGCTGGATGTACGGCTATATGATGATGGCCCAACATCGGCAATCAGCCAAAGAGCCGAGGAAGATGCGCACCCTCTCTGGTGGAGGCCCCCCCGCCGCCCCGAGGAAATTACCCAACTTGATTTAGTGGAGATGTGGTGTGAAAAAATGGGAAAGCGAAATCCCAAAGCCAAATGTTGAACTTCCTGTATAATGGGTGCGAGATTCCCATTCAAAAAACATCCACGCAATTCCCGAAAACAAAACGATCGTCCGCAATCAAGTTCCGCGACATATCTCGAACACGGATCATTCGAACGAGATTGGGGGAGACCGGCTTCTTGGGCTCCAAAATTTGCGCGTGAATTGCCGATTCTGCATTGTTTCTTGCCGATCGCACTCTACAGTTGCCGCTTCCGTTGGTGCAAACTCGTAATTGCCATGGCTGGAAGCTAAAGGCTCCAAGGCTCCTCCTCCCCATAACCTACATACCATCCGACTCACCTTGCATGTCGACCTGTTTTGTAGATGCTATGGCGCGACTGCTGCACAACATAACTTTGGTTTGGCATACGCTACCTATACGACCACCCTTCGGGTGATCAGGAGGCTCGTGGGGGGGAGGAACCAACGTATCTCTCGATCGGTCTCCCTATCGATATCACTATCGATCTCACTATCGGTGTCGCTCGATCGATCTCGCTCGGTCGATGCCACAATCGATCTCACTGAATATGTTTCATTCGATCGATCTCACAATGGCTCTGACTATCGATATCACAATCGATATCGCTATCGATCTCACAATCCACTTCACATTCGGCCTCACTACCAATCTCACTATCGATATCGCAATCGATCTCACAATCAACGTCATCATAATCATCATAACCAGCATCAGCAGCATCATCGTCATCAACGTCATCAACATCATCACCATCATCATCGGGACACCCTCATCATCATCACATCATCCCATCATCATCAACATCAGCATCACCACCATCATCATCATCGGGACACCATCATCGTCACAACCATCATCATCATCATCATCATCATCATCATCATCGGGACACCATCATCATCAGCAACATCGTCATCATCATCAACATCATAATCATCAATATCATTGGGACACCATCATCATCGTCACCATCATAATCATCATCACCATCATCATCGGGACACCATCGTCATCATCAACATCAGCATCATCATCAACACCATCATATACGATCATCGGGCCAACATCATCAACATCACAATCGTCACCTCATCATCAATCTCGTCATCAACATCATCATCATCATCATCGGGACACCATCATCGTCATCATCATCACCATCAACATCGGGACACCAGCATCATCATCATCATCACTGTCATCATCAACAGCATCATCATCATCATCGGGACACCATCATCATCGTCATCTTCATCCTCATCATCGTCTCATCATCATATCATCATCACCATCATCAGGATCATCAGCAATACCATCATCATTGGGACACCATCATCATCATCAACGACATCATCATCAACATTACCATCGGGATACCATCATCATCATCACCACCATCACCATCACCATCATCATCATCACCAACATCGTCAACATCATCATCAGCATCATCATCGGGACACCATCAGCATCACCACCATCACCATCATCATCATCATCATTATCATCATCATCATCATCGACACCATCGACATCATCATCATCATCATCATCATCATCATCATCATCATCATCATCATCATCATCATCATCATCATCGGGACGCCGACGGGACACCGCGGGACACCGGCGGGACACCGCGCGCCACGGGCCCCCGGAGAGGAAACATTTGGTCCGGCCGCGCCTCAGCCCGAGGCGGGACACCAGCGGGACACCGCGCGCCACCGGCTCCCGGAGAGGAACCATTTGGTCCGGCCGCGCCTCAGCCGGAGGAGACTTTTTTCTCGCCCGCCCACGCAGCTCCGCCTCGCCCGCATGCACGGCACGCACGAACACGATACCGAAACCGATTTCCCGGTAGGGGGGCCCTCCGTTCCACTTCGATCTCACCCCCTGGCCTCCGATGACGGAGACAGCACGCGCGGTGTTTTACAATGGGGCGTATCATGAACATCCGGAATCGACGTCGATTTCGGATGATACGACGACTACAATATCACTTTGTCCGGCTCCGGCCCCAGCTCCAAATTCGAATTCGGATACGACGACTACAGTACGAACAGTGTCCGATTCCAGCTTCCATTCCAATACCGACTCCGGATGGCACGACTGTGAAACCCGACCATTCTACAATTCCGGTGCTCGTTACGGCGCGGGGAAGAAATCTTATAGATAATACTTTCACGCGTACACCTCCCGCTCTCATACTTAAGCCTGCTCATTACACTTCCGACGATAGCGCTGCTGAAAGTTTTTGAAGTTTTTTTTGTTTTGTCTTTGTTTTGGCTTTTTCCCACGAGAACCATTCCATCAGCATGGTGTTCCCGCACACGCGAGCCGTTCGCATCGAGAGCAGAGTTAGAAGAGATCGTGATGCAGATGAAGTCCCACGCCAAGTCAGAGCTCTAGATCCATGCATCCGCCCGCGGCCTCTGGCATGCAGTCGTGATTTACCTACCCCGGGGCCTACGCGGCCACAAGATAAAAGACTCACCGCTACACGACAACACGCGCACAGTTTTCGAGCCAACAGTGTACCGAGACAGTACCAAGCGATGTGAAAGCCTACCCTCACTCGATGGCACCCTACAGGAATGTGCACTGGACACTGGCCCTGAAAACAAAAGAGGAGGAAGAAGGAGGAAAAACACTAGAGGCCCGCCACAGAGATATCGATATGTAAAAAATACAAAACATTGAGCGAGCTCCGGCGTCAGCTGTGGATTGCCCTACAGCTTCCACGCCGCAAACGAGGAGGGAGGACGACGAGGAAGGAGACGAAGGGGGAGAACAGAGCGCAGCGATGTGCTCAGAAAGCCTGTGCCAGAGCAGAGGCACCAAACCCACAGGGTCGGCATATAATACAACGGGCAAACAAGAACGACCTAGTTGCGATGATGACACCGATGGTTAAAGGCTGCGCGCCAGGCCTGCAATCGCCCCAGCGATGGGGCCGAGGGCCGGCGGTCGGCGAGACTCTGAGGGGCGAAGCGCCCAGCATGCTGGCCAGGCCCGCCTGGCGGGACACCAGCGCCACAGACTACCAGTCCGCCAGTCGACGAAGAGGCCGATGCTTGGAGGCCGCTGTAGAACTTCCAGCGGGAATGAACATAAACAAAACTAGGACACGCAAGTACAAACAGCTTCAAGGGGAGGGGGAGGTGGAGGAGGAGGAGGAGGAGGAGGAGGAGGAGGAGGAGGAACCCCGCAGGAGACGGGGGAGGACGGGCCCGAGCGTTTTTCGAGCCGACGCCCAGTAGAGGAGAAGGATGGGACACAGACACCATCTAAAAGCCGATCCACCTAGTGACACCGCCACGTCACAGCCAACCTGCAAGGAAGACATCCGCACTAATGCCCTGAGGGCGGCGCCACAGAAGTGGTTTGGCTCTCTGTGTAACTCGTGCGGCCGGCGAGCTGATTCAGCCACACCCTCCAAAGCGCTCGGGACGAATGACCCTAGAATCAACTATGGCTGAATAGCAAGGTAGTAACAGCCAGATGCATGTTGCTGCATCTGGCCGGGCCTGCGAAATGAGGTCGCTGCCGAAAACGCCCCCCTCCCCAGAGGGGCCACAAGCCCCAGGAAGACTGGGGACCGCCCCCGACAACGACGACGACGACGAATACCACGCCGACGAAGAAGACGACGACGACGAGGACGAAGACGAGGACGGGGGCGAGGACGACGACGACGAGAGGGGAGGATTTTTTTAACCGGATTGATACTAGATTTTCCGATGGCAAACCCATCGTAATACGCTTCCATGATAAATCCCATTCTAGATCCGACTGGCAGCACGTTCATGTAAATACCATTATCCTCCCGACTACCGACCCTATCAACCCTATCGCAAATCGTGTTCCGACTCCGGCTCCCGCCCAAACCGTATTCGGAGTCGCCTGCAACGGTCCGTAATTCGAATGGTGCTCCACGATCTGGGGACCTACCCACCTTTTCTTTGGAGCCAGCGCTTGGCATCGCTTGGCCTCGCTGACCTGGAAGTCCTCTTGGTTTCATCCTGGCTCGGCTTGCGTGCTTGGCGCTCGTGTCACTTGGTTGGGTGCTGGGGCGCAGAAAAAATGTCCAGTCTCATTGCGTTTCCGACTCCTGCTCCCGAGCCCACAACAAATTTTGGCCCCACGTCCGACATTGATGCTGATGTTGCTGCTGATGTTGCTCCGACTCCGGTGGCCGATCCCATCAGAAATCTGGTTCCGACTCCGGCCTCCCGATGGCATCGAAGATCTTGTTGCAATTCTGGCTTCCGATGCAATCGCCAACTCCACCTGCAATAACGTTGCCGGCGGCATCCGAGGCATCCAAGATACCACTGTATACGAAGGGAATGCACAAGAGAGGGACGATGAAAACTACGGTATTCTGGATGATAGGGATGACGATGCGAAACACTTTGAGCACGACGACGACGATCCGCACGATTATCACGTCGGTCAACGCAACGACGATTCGCATGAGGAAGGAGAGCAAAATGTGGAAGGCAAATCGAGGAGCGCGACAACTTTGGATACGATAGTGCTATATGTTGGTATGCTTCTGACTCCGACTTCCGACCCCTTCGCTTAGCCACCTCCGACATTTCCCAAATTGGACAAATCTTTATTTCAGAACTCCGAACAGAGCCCCATGATAGCTCACTCAAGGAGCACAGAGGTCTCTGCATTGCTGCCCCTGGCAGGAGATGCCGAAAGAAACCCCAACGGGGACTCCGATGGGGGCCTCTGAGTGTCCGTGTGGTGTATGTCCTGATGCACCTGAGCTGCATCGAGCCTCCAAGGATCGATTTGGGGCCCTGGCCATGTGGTGATCCTCATGGGGCCTCAGGCTGTGCCGGTTGTGACGCCTGGCAACAGCTATCGTATCGCATGTTCACTTGGCTGCCGGGCCTGGTTCTAAACTATTCAGCTGAAGCGATTATGTGGGGTCGGTCGCAACGTGTGTGGACGTACGGCCTCAACCATGCTCCACCATTTCCCGTATAGATTTTCACCATGTGCTGGGGTGCGGGCTGGGGAGGCTGCCCACCCAGGACCTCCAGGACTACCATCTGGAATCGATTGGACAATGCAGCTGCTAAAACTAAGACCACCATCGTACCATAACAAGCTGCTGGATATGGGGCCCACCCGCACTTACGACAACGACCGCACCAATCACTACGACAACAACCACCACCAACTTGGGCATGTTCCGGGTATACCACACAACGTCAACTACCATATCGGTTATCATCGCTACATGGCCTGCGCATTGGAAAAACTTCAAATCCTGGACCACCCTTACCAGCATCACGACTTGACCAAGCCCTGTGACTCTTAGGACTAGCGCGGCCTGCGCCGCACTCCGGAGACATGGGCATGGCGACTGACATCCAACTACCACCACCACAACGACAATAATGATAACAACATCGGCCACACCAACTAATCAAAACCAGAAACAAAAACACACAACAATAATTTCTCACCAAGGGTTTTGGCACCACCAGCGGTGCAACGCATGTGCACCCATGCCACTGGATCTCCGGCGATCTGGCCCAGGGTTGGTGTACGGCCGGGCTCTAAGATGCACTTGAAAGGTATGGTGTGACAGCGCTGTCAGCGGCGACAAAATCCCAAACTCCGCTACCAACAGACATTACATGGTGGTTTGGCACAACCAAGCCACCATGCAACGTCAGTTTGGTCATCCGCTGACAGCAGCACGCGTCGCGGCAGCAGAACGCAGTAGCGCGCGAGGGCATGCAGGGCCGGCGATATGGCTGGCCAGCTGCCAGCGCGATTTCTGCAGAAATCCACGTAAGATCGTTTTGGGCGTGGTATCCAGCGCAGCTGCATCGCACTGCCAGGCGCCGCGGCCTTGCGTTTGTAGCGCCAGGCCCCGTGCGCTCCTCGAGGTGGGAAAACAAACTCTACGCAAAAGAATCGCGCGTGGTCTTGTGGGGCCGGCGAAAACGATCGCACGCAAAGGAAATTCCTTTGTGTGGCCCCCCGCGTTGGCAATGCAACCGGACCGTACACAAAAAAATTACACGAGATTTCGTGGCGCACAAAAAGAATTGCAGCAGCGCCCTTTGGGTTGCGTTTTTCGCGCGCGGTGACAGATACCAGCTGGAAAGGAAGGGGGGCGGGATACGGCAAAGCAGGGGAACAGGAAAAGGAAGAGGAGGGCGAGAAAAAAACGAAAGAAGCAACGGAAGGAAACCAGGATGCGCGCAAGCGAAGCTAAGGCTGCGCGCCGAGACAGTTGTTCGTTCGTTCGGTTGGCCGTGCGGCGTATGAACAGACAAATGATTGTTTGCTGCCTATCGAAGGGACTCTTTGGAAAGGAGACTCGCGCTCTCTTCCCAACCCCTTTCCCACACCCCGTTGCGAGCGCGCGACGATATGTTCTGGCACGCGGGCAGAGGACTGCCAAGTGCTGGTGAGCGGCCTGTCCACCCGTCACGCGCTCCAAACAAATGCGGCCAGCTAAACGCACTTGCCACGCAAACCGCCGTCTCCAAACACCGACGCCACCCCAATCCCCGCATCCGTGCTAGGCACCCTCTCAACGACGACCCCGTCCGGCGCAAAACCAATAAAACCCTTGTGTTTATGCGTTTTTCCCTACCTAGGCTCTGCCTAGAAGGGTTCTTACTCGCTTCGCTGAAAGGGGCCGGGCAGTGGAAATCGCCCCGGGCGGTTCCCCCAGTCCCCTGGGAGCCAAGCAAAAGCAACAGCAAAGGTAGAAGCAAACGCGCGGTTCCCCCATCGTTTTGAAGAGACGGTGCCCCGCGTCCTCCTCTCCTCCTCTGCCCCCTCCTCCTTGCTGCCGCCCGCATGCGTCACGCACACCCAATTCGGCACACCCCTCACACGTTTCGTGGCCCCATAGGGAGCTCCGCCGAAGGTCCCAGCGCTGCC
Organism: Prorocentrum cordatum; assembly: GCA_963575745.1. Lineage (NCBI taxonomy): Eukaryota > Dinophyceae > Prorocentrales > Prorocentraceae > Prorocentrum > Prorocentrum cordatum. The sequence continues at coordinate 79,440 of CAUYUJ010018143.1, forward strand.
GCCCGCATGCGTCACGCACGCCCAATTCGGCACACCCTCACATGTTTCGTGGCCCCATGGGGAGCTCCACCGAAGGCCCCAGTGCTGCCGCCCGCATGCGTCACGCACGCCCAATTCGGCACACCCCGCACACGTTTCGTGACCCCATGGGGAGCTCCGCCGAAGGCCCCAGTGCTGCCGCCCGCATGCGTCACGCACACCCAATTTGGCACACCCCTCACACGTTTCGTGGCCCCATAAGGCGCTCCACCGAAGGCCCCAGTGCTGCCGCCCGCATGCGTCACGCACACCTAATTCGGCACCCCCCTCACACGCTTCGTGGCCCCATAGGGAGCTCCGCCGAAGGCCCCAGCGCTGCCGCCCGCATGCGTCACGCACACCCAATTCGCACACCCCTCACACGTCGTGGCCCCATAGGGAGCGCCGAAGGCCCCAGCCTGCCGCCCGCATGCGTCACGCACACCCAATTCGGCACACCCCTCACACGTTTCGTGGCCCCATAGGGAGCTCCACCGAAGGCCCCAGCGCTGCCGCCCGCATGCGTCACGCACACCCAATTCGGCACACCCCTCACACGTTTCGTGGCCCCATCAGGAGCCCCGCCGAAGGCCCCAGTGCTGCCGCCCGCATGCGTCACGCACGCACGTTTCGTGGCCCCATAGGGAGCTCCACCGAAGGCCCCCGTGCTGCCGCCCGCATGCGTCACGCGCACCCAATTCGGCACACCCCTCACACGTTCGTGGCCCCATAGGGAGCTCCGCAGAAGGCCCCAGCGCTGCCGCCCGCATGCGTCCCGCACACCCATTTCGGCACACCGCTCACACGCTGTGGCCCCATAGGGAGCTCCACCGAAGGCCCCAGCGCTGCCGCCCGCATGCGCCCCGCACACCCAATTCGGCACACCCCTCACACGTTTCGTGGCCCCATAGGGAGCTCCGCCGAAGGCCCCAGTGCTGCCGCCCGCATGCGTCACGCACACCCAATTCGGCACACCCCTCACACGTTTCGTGGCCCCATAGGGAGCCACCGAAGGCCCCAGCGCTGCCGCCCGCATGCGCACACCCAATTCGGACGTCACACGTTTCGTGGCCCCATAGGGAGCTCCACCGAAGGCCCCAGTGCTGCCGCCCGCATGCGTCCCGCACACCCAATTCGGCACACCCCTCACACGTTTCGTGGCCCCATAGGGAGCTCCACCGAAGGCCCCAGTGCTGCCGCCGCATGCGTCCCGCACACCCAATTCGGCACACCCCTCACACGTTTCGTGGCCCCATAGGGAGCTCCACCGAAGGCCCCAGCGGCCGCGCTCACATGCGTCCCCGCCACCCATCCCGGCACGCCCCTCACAACAACAGGTGGCCCCATAGGGAGCTCCACCGAAGGCCCCAGTGGCACCGCCCGCATGCGTCACCACCCGCACCCAATTCGGCACACCCCTCACACGTTTCGTGGCCCCGTAGGGAGCTGCACCGAAGGCCCCAGTGGCGGCGCTCACATGCGTCCCCGCCACGCATCCCAGTGCACCCCTCACGCGCTTCGTGGCTCCATAGGGAGCTCCACCGAAGGCCCCGGTAGCGGCGCTTACATGCGCCTCCGCCACCCAACCCGGCACCCCCCCCGCAGCAGCATCATGTTTCGGGGACCCATAGGGAGCTCCACTGGAGGCCCCAGTGGCGGCCCTCACATGCGCTTCCGCCACCCATGTTGGCACGCCCCGCGCGTGTTTCATGTCCCCATAGGGAGCTTCACCGAATGCCCCAGTGGCGCCCATCTCGGCACACCCCTCACACGTTCCGTGGTCCTATGGCCAGTTCCTTTGAAGATGAAGCCCGCAGCTGCGGCACTGACAACTGCATATGGTTGGGTTCTTCGCCAGGCTAATTTGTTTAGCCTGGGGCCGATTGTATCGAACAAACAAGATGCATAGCGCGCGTGCGCGCGCGCCCCCCTGCCGCATGATATAGTTTAATAGATTCCACGCGTGTATGACTGGGGCTTTTGAACATGGGTTTTTCAACTTAGCATGGGCGCCGAGTGTATAAAACCAACACACGATGCATAGCGCGCGCTCTGCTACCGCATGGTAGAGTTTATTGTATTCCACGTTTGCATGGCCTTCTTCTACTCAGAGAATGAATTTCTACATTTGGGCTTTGGACATTTAGTTTTCAACTCAAGATGGGAGCCGAGTGTATAAACCAGTTCAGGATGCATAGCGCGCGCGCGTTCGTGCTCTCCTGTCGCATTGGATAGTCTATTATGCCACGCGTTTCTATGGCCGCATCTTGTACCCAGAGAATGATTTTGCATATCGGGTTTTGACCATTCAGTTTTCAACTTAACATGGGGGTGCATGGTAGAAAACCAATACAGGATGCATAGCGCGCGCGCGCTCTCCTGCCGTATTGTCTATGTGTATAGTAAACGTTTGTCTGGCCTCTTCCTGCACCCGGAGGATTTGTTAGTTGGCCTTGAACCTGGTTTTTTCAGTGTAGCATGGAGCCGACGGTGTAAAACAGTTAGCGCGTGCGCGCGCGCTCTCCTGCCGCATTGCACAGTTTAAATTATGACACATGTGTATTGCCGCGTTTCCTTCGAACAAATGCCTTCCAACATTGGGTTTGGAACACTCAGGTTTCAACTTAGCAAGGCTTCTTTTTTATTTTTTATAATAAAAAAAAAGCCGAATGCGGGATGCACAGCGCGCGCGCTCTCCTGCCGCATAGTATAGTTTACTATATGTCACGTTTGTACGGCCGCTTCTTGTACCCAGAGAATGATTTTCAAATTGGGTTTAGACCATTGATTTTGCAGTTTGACATGGGACCGATTGTATAAAGCCAGTGCAGGATGCATAGCGCTCGCGTGCGCGCTCGCTCCTGCCGCATTGTATCGTTTATTGTACTTCACGTGTGTATGGCCGCTTCTTGTATCCAGAGAAGAGTTTTTACATTCGGTTTTGAACAATGGTTTTTCAACTTAGCATGGGGGGCGGTTGAACAAAACACATGCAGGATGCATCGCGCGCGCGTGCGCGCGCGCGCCCGCGTTCTCCTGCCGCATTGTATAGTTTATTATATTCCACGTTTGCATGGCCGCTTCTTCTAACCATTTCTTTACACAAAAACATTGGGTTCTGAACAATCAAGTTTCAACTCAAGATGGGTGCCGAGTGTATGAAGCCAATACAGGATGCATAGCGCGTGCGTGCGCGAGCGCGCGCGCGCTCTCCTGTCGCACTGTATGGTTTTAAGATTCCACGTTTGCATGGCAGCTTCTTATACACAGATAATGATTCTTACATTGGGCTTTGAGCATGGATTCTCCAGCTTGACATGGAGCCGATGCTATAAACAACCAGTTCAGGATGCATCGCGCGCGCTCTCCTGTCGCATTATATAGTTTAATATATTCCACGTTTGTATGGCCGCTTCTTGTACCCAGAGCATGATTTTTTTTACATTGGGCTTTGAACATGCAGTTTTTAACTGAACATGCGTGCCGAATGTATAATATCAATGCACGATGCACAGCGCGCGCTCTCCTGCCGTATTGCATAAGTTATTAGACTCCACGTTAGTATGGCCACTTCTTGTACTCAGATTTTTTTGGGTGTTGAACATTGGTTTTCCAGTTTAACATGGGGCCGAATGTATAAAACAAATACAGGATGCATCGCGCGCGCATGGTCCCAACGCTACCTTCGACCGGATGGTAGCTGTTGCTAGGGATCGCGACCTCGCCCTCTCGCATCCTCCGCAGAGAGCCACCGCTCGGTGCACATCCGCGCGCGCGCCTGGTCCCAAGACTACCTTCGCCAGAATCATACTTTCTGCTTAAGGGCGCCACCACACCACCTCGCGCCCTCAACACAAACATACGGTTCGGCGCACATCCGCGCGCCTGGTCCCAAAACTACCTTCGCCCGAATGGTATATGTCGCTTGGGATCGCGACCCCGCCCCCTCGCATCCCCAGCAAAAAAACTCACAACTCGGTGCAAATCCGCGCGCGCGCGCGCCTGGCCTCCACAACGCCCGAATGGCAGTTGTCGCTAGGGATGGCGACCCCACCCTCTCGCACCCTCGGCAGCAACAGTCACCGCGCGGTGCACATCCGCGCGCGCGCGTTCCTGGTCCCAAATCGCTCGTCGATTTGGCGGCGCGCACAAGGGGGTATGGGGGAGAGGGGGGGGGCCTCTCTGAAGGAGGCTGCTTCGTAGACGGCGCTGGCCCTAAATCTATAGGCAAGGCCCGCGCCTCGAAGAAGCAGGGGTGCTTCTAGGAAGCGTTCCCCCCTCCTCCTACCCCCCTCTGCGCGTGGCCGATCGATGTCTGGGGCAACGGTCTGGCCCCTCCGCGCCCCCCCGAAAGCCGCGCTCCGAAGGTCATTCCAGCGACGGGCCACTCTGACGCGCAGCCGAATCCCCACGGATCTGGGCATCGGGAAAGAATCGTGCACACCAAAGGCCCCTAGTCTCTATATACCACTGGGCGTGGCCAGGCTCATCATAGGCCCTCAGGCCCCAGGGTGGTGTATGGGCCCTCCTAGCCTCGACCAGGAGGGCGCGCGCGCCTCGCCAGGGCCCAGGGTGGCCCTGGCGAGACACGGTGGTGCACCCGTCGGTCGGAGGAAGTGGTTGGGAACATGAGCTAAGGAGGCGTTGGAAGTAGATTGGGATTCCGCCCGCCCCCTCAAGAGGAGGGAAGAGGAACGACCGCCTGCTCCTCGGAAGTAGGAAGGCGCCTGCAGTATGTCAGGGTCTGGGGGCCCAGAAGTTCCTCCTCTCAGCGACCGACGCGCGTGCGCCATGCCGGGGCCCAGGATGGCCCTGGGCAAACGCGGCGGTGCACACGTGCTTCTGCGGATCATGGCGGCCGGTCGGCCCATCGACGTGCGCGGCCTCGCCCCTGCGGCCTCCCAGCCCCTGGGGCCGTCAAGAAAGTGGCGTCGGGATGGAGCGCCAGCCCCATGGGAGGTCGGGGACCCCCCGGGGCCCCGAACCCTGAAAAAATTGCCTGGTGAAGGACCCAACCGTGCGCAGTTGTGAGTGCCGCAATTGTGAATGCCATCTTCGCCCGCGCCCCCTACGCGGCCACGGCTTCCCGCCGGGGCCCGACATCCTCAGGGGCAAGTTTGTGGCTGTCTTCGCGGGCGCCGACGACGACGAGGGCGGCGCCCCCCTGACCGAGGAGCAGAAGCAAGAGAGGGAGGCTGCCACCGGCGCCTTCGGTGGAGCTCCTATGGGGCCACGAAACGTGCGAGGGGTGTGCCGACATGGCCCGAGGCCATGCAAACCCTGCCACTGGGGCCTTCGGTTGAGCTCCCCATGGGGCCGAAATCGGCCCGAGGCCGCCATGCGAACCCTGCCGCCGGCGCCTTCGGTGGAGCTCCCTATGGGGCCAGGAAGCGTGCGAGGGGTGTGCAGAAATGGGGCGGCACCGACATGCGGAACCTGCCGCTGCGGCCTTCAGTAGCGCCGCCGCAGACCACGAAACGTTCGAGGGGTGTGCCGAAATGGGGGGTGGAACCGCATGCGAACGCAGCCGCTGGGACCTTCGGTGGAGCTCCCCACGGGGCCGCGAAACGTGCGAGGGGTGTGCCGACATGGGGGGTGGAACCGCATGCGCCGCAAAAGCGAACGCTGGGGCCTGCGGTGGAGCTCCTTATGGGGCCACGAAGCGCACGAGGGGCGCGCCGAAATTGGTGATGATGATGGGAGGAGGGAGGAGGGCAGCGGGAGGAGGAAGGAGACGCGGGGCGCTGTGTCTTCAAAACGAAGATCCAACATCACAGGATGGTTGGGGAAACAGCGAAGACGGGGCTGAGGGGGTTTTGCGGCGCGCGCGGCGGGGCGCGGCGACGACGAGGTCGACGACAATGCCGACGTCACTCTGGAGGCTGATCTGTGGGTGGCGTTTCTTGGGGTTTTCGTCGCCACGGCTGGAAGCGTCTGGGCACTGGTCTTGACCGCGTTAGAGCTCCGACGCCGGTCTTCTCCACCGCGCGGAACCCCCGAGGCCGCGGCCACTTCCCCAGAATCAATCTTTCACCCTGACTGAGCCGTTGTTCGATTGACGGCAAGGGCCCCCCGATGCCGAGGATGCACAATCCTTGGGCGAGGAAACCCAAGCCTGGTGGTTTTTGGGCCTCCCGCGGCCCTTCGGGACGATGCGGGCGCACCTGACATGCCCATGGCGAAACGCAAAATCCAGAGGCGAGATAACCTCCGAGAACCAGGGCGATTGCGAAAAAAGGATGCCAAAGCCCCAAAAAACGCCGAGAGGACCGGGCTCAGGCTCTCGAAAGGGCTTGGCCTCCTTCCCAGGCCCAGACATCCAGACATCTGGCGGAGTGTCTTCTTCAATGCGCGGCCCCAAAGGTCACGACCCGTTGCCACCGCAGCAATAGTTTTTCGCCCCCGATCCACTTTTCATGGCCCCGGGGCCTGACCGCGGGAGGGGCCGCAGACATCCGGCGTGACTTCTTTCGTCACTGCGCGGCCCCAAAGGTCCCGACCCCTTCGCTCGAACGGATTTTTTCGCCCCGGATTTCACGGTCCGGGGGCCGCGGGCCCCGCGGGCCGAATTCGGAAAAATACGCCCGCAGTGGAAAAAACAAATCGGCGGGGATCTTGGGGGGCCTTCCACCGCGGATGCGGTCAGAAACTTTGGCTCAGCGCCTCGCGCCGCTGGCTCTGGCCCACCACGCCGCGGCGCGACGCGCCGACCCCCCCCGCGGCCCCGCGCGTCAACGCCCCGAGCCTTTCCGAGCGGAGCGACGTGCTATCCGCTCGCAGGGGGTCGCCGGGGCCGCCGCCGCGGCGCGCCGAGCAAAAGTTCCTCGCGACACGCGAGTTGTAGGGCTCCTGGTGCGGCGGGGGCATTTTCCCCACCTCGGACCCCAGGGGACTTGCTAACATTAAATTCGACAGGGCGCCGCGCGCGCGCGGCGCCCAGGAGGTTCCTGCAGGGGGCCAAAGCCAAAGCCTCGGCCCCAGCTCAGCCCCGTGGGCTAAGGGTCGCCTCCTGTCTCTGGGCGGCCTTCGCCGCTCTTTCGGCCACGGCCCCGCGGCCGCGAACGCGGGCCTCCTCGGCGGAGGCGAAACCGAAAGAGGCCAGCACTCCCCCGAGTGCTGGCGCAATGAGGTGCTGAGCGGACCTCGCTACTGGGCCGCGCTGGCGGCGGGCCTTGGGCGCCGGGCGCTCCCTCGCGCGCGTCGGGGATGCCCGGCACCTGCGCCCGCCTGGCTCTAGTGTCAGACGTGGGCGAGACCAAATCTAAAGTCTGTGACTTCTCCTTCCCATGCGCACTCTCCTCGTGGAGTCACTGCGGGCCTGGGCCCTCGAACCTTGCAGGGGCCTGCCGTCGGGGCCAGCGCGCGCCCTGGCCAGCCCTCGGTGCGCGTGCCAAGGCTGGCGACAATACATATCGCACGTCGCGCACATTGAAAATGCCTCAGCCTGGCCAAACACCCAGGACTACATCAGATAGTGGCCGAGAGCTGCCCGGCCGAGACCGCGGAGCGCCGGGGCGCGAGGGGCGGGCGGGCGGGCAAGAGGCGGATCCCCCCCCCCCCCGCAGGCGCAGGAAGACAGGGCACAGGCTCGGCGGCAGCGGCGGCCACTGAGCCCCTCGGCCCAGAGCCAGCCCACGCCCGGGCAAAAGGCCCATCTGCCCCCCCAAGGGCACCGAAGGACTAGACACTGGTGCTGTGGCATCGGCGGCCGCTGAGACTCTCGACCTAGAGCCCGCCAAAACCCTGGCTCTGGTCCTGACGGGCGAGCTCCTTTCACCGGGCTCTGGGCTCGTCGAAGCGGCCGCGGGGCGGTCGCGAAGGCCCGGCGCCCAGCCCCTGCCGACCTGGGCGCGGCGGCCTCAGACGGCCCGCGCCCCCGCGGGCTGCCGAGGGCGGGCTGCCCTCAGCCCGCTCGCCGCCAGCGAGGTCGGCTCTGCGCGGCCCTAAGTCAGCGTCCTCCAGGGCGGCCACGGTCCGACAGTCACAGAAGCCCGAATCGGAGATGTGCACCTCGATCTCCGCCGCGAACAAGGCGGCCTCGTGGGCCCTGGCGAGGCACCCCTCCAAGAGCAGCGACGCCGCCTCACCTGGGGCCTGGAGCGCCGCGCCCTCCCTGGCCAGCATGTCGGCGCGACGGTTGCCGCGGGGCTCGACCTCCGCGATCTGGCACCTCCTGACAGCCGCCGCGGAGCGATGGGCTAGGATGTGCTCGACCTGCGCCCCTTCCCCGCGTCCCCAACCCTAGCGCAGCTGTGGGCGTTGGTCGAGGTGGGGCCCTGGGCGCGTCGGATGTCCTGCGCCGCCTTGATCGCGCCCAGGCAGTCGGCGCGCAAGCGGCATCTGCATGATCTCCCGCAAGGCGAGCGCCGCGTAGCCCCCCACCGGCCCTGGCGGACTGGGGTGGCAGCATGTCAGGCGGGGCGGCCCCCCAAGCCTCCGCGATCTGCCCCCCCGCGGGCGTCGCGACCGCGACCGCCCAGTCGGCGCGCCTGACCGGCGGGAAGTCGCCGAAGACGCAACAACCGTCCGCGAATGCCAGGGCGCCGTCGGGCATCGCCAAGCCGCCCACCCAGCCGCGTGAACTGCGCCCCCCTCGGGCCGCCGGGCAGGGCGCGCGACCGGGAGCTCGGCGTCCGCGAAGAGGCCCTGGCTGAACAGCTCGTCGAAGGGGGGCCCATCCTGTGGACCGCCGCGGCAGTCCTGCGGAGGTCGTCGGACGGCCTGTCCCGCCGCCGGGCCCCCCGCGCCGGGCAGTGGTGGTGACAATGAAACGGCGTTCCGCCCTCCTCTCCGCGCAGCGGGGCGCCTTGGGTCGATGTCCAACTTGTGCTTGGAGAGCCCCCCCTGGAACCAATGGGATAGCGTCGCAAACTGGCGGAGGCAGCCCCTGTGGCGGCGCGTCCGCGTGTCCGAACGCGGGAGGCCCAGGGGCTCATTGACGGGCCTCCAGAATGGGGGGCGGCGCCAAGGCCAGAGCGCACCTGGCCGCGCCCTCGCCTCCCCAAGCGCGGCCGCCCCCCCGGTGGCCTCGCAGGCCCGCTCCGCCAAGGGGGCTGGCGAGTAGTGCGCGGCGTCGAAGGAGACTGGCCAAGGAGACTGGCGAGCAGGCCGAACTCGCCCTGCACGGAGCGGCCGTCGTCTGACAAGGCCCACCCGATGCGCTCCAGGGCGCAAGGGCGGGCGCCGCGATCGTGGCGCGACCCGCCGCCTGCGGCCGCTGGCCCAGCCGCGCCAGGGGGCTCGCGGCCACGCTGGCCTGGACGGCCGCGGGCGAGACCTGGCCCGCCCAGCCGGTGCCGCAGAGGGCCTGCGCCGCCAAACCCGTGGCCAGCACCAACGGAGCCCGGCTCCGTCTTCGCGGCTCGCGCTGCAAGGCGAAGCTGAGAGCCGCGCGCGCAGGCGGCCGCCCCGCGCACTTCGTCGCGGCCGCGCGCAGCGCCGCGCGCGGCCAGGCGGGGTGCCCGAGATGGCCGAACCCCAGAAGACCTTGGCCGCAGGGCCAGCGAGCATGATTCTCGCCCGCCGGAGCCCAAGTACGCATATCCTCGTGAGCCTCGATGCCTGCCCGGGGGCGCCCATCTTCCTGGCGACCTGGGGCGCCACCCGACGACGGCTGCCCGCGGTCGCGTCGCCGCCCAGGTCTCGGTTCCCAAGCGCGAAGGACTCGGGGGCAAGCTGCAAGGGCCCCTCTGCAAGGCGGCTGGCTGGCTGCAAGCGGTTCCCCGCCCGGGCTGGCTGCGAGGGCCCCTCTGAAGGCGGGCGGAGAGCGCCATGGCCCTAGTCCTGCCCCAGTTGATCAAGAGCTCCCTGTCGTTCAGCACGCGGGTCGCGCCCTGGCTGGAGAGGTTCGCCGAGCGCGTGGGCGCGCCTCGGGGCCCCGAGGCGCGCCCAGAGATGTCGTCGATCACGTTCATAAGTCGACCAATTTTTAACAGCTCTCTCCCGCGCGCCAGCGCATCGAGCAGCGCCAGGCGCGCCGGGGCAGCGGCGTAGGCGCAGCCAGCCGCGGCCGTGCCGCGGGCGACCATGTCCCCGCAGATGGCGCCGCCGGCCTTGGCCCGCCTCGGCCCCGCGTAGGCTTTGCAGAGCGCTCTGACCAAGCCCCAGCTGAAGCCGTGGGCCCTGGCCGCCTCCGCGAGTAGGGGGTGGTCGATCCGCTCGTGGAACTTGCTGATGTCGAAGTAGACTGAGACCCCGTCCAAACGGGACCCCCCCCAGGCTGACGTTGTGGATGTAGGCCGCCCTGTCGCAGCGCGTGTCGGAGTCATGGCACCAGCTCTCTAGGAGTCTCGGCGTTCGGCTTCCCACTTGGCACAATGCCTGCGACGCATGCGGCCCTGGAAGCGCAGCCGCCAACGCATCGGCCCGATGGGCCGCCTGCCCCCGCCGGGCTTCGCAAGGAACAATCGGCGTCGTAAAGCAGGAAGACGATTCCAGGGCGCTGCCTCCGCTCGGCCAGGACGTCGGCGACCCGCCGTGCGAAGGGATGCGCGGGCAGGAGGAGCAGCCCGGGGTGGAATCCAACCCGCACTAGCGCGGCGCGCCTCGGAACAGTTTTCGCCGCCGCTAGCGCCTTGTCTGCGGAGACAGGCGGCGGATCCACCTGGCCCGCCCAATCCGCGGGCTGCTCTCCTCGACCTCCACTCTCGGTCTGCCGCGGCGCCTTCCATTCGACCGAGATCTGGCCCAAGGCCTGCTGTCGTGGGCCCGTCCTCGGAGGCGACGCCCAAGATGCCGTCGCACTGGGGGTGGGGGGGCTGCCTTGCTGACGGCGCGGGCCGCTCTACCCCCTGCCGGTGCGTCGTCCGCGATGGCCCGCCACCGGTCGCGCGCCGCCCCCGCGTCCGACTTGGACTGCTGGGCCGTGGCCTACTCGATGGCGCAGGCGAGGAAGCCGCTCTCATACGAGGATGTCTTCACCTCCTCCAGCAGGGCCTCCATGTGGGACTCGTTGAAAATGGAGACGTCTAGCTGGTCCGATTGCGGCGCCAGGGCATGGGCCGCGTTCTGGAGGTGGCGGGCGTAGGCCGCATGCTCCGCGGGCGGTTGGGGGACCGCGGCCGCCTGAGCTGATCTGGCGGACCGGGCCAGCCTGCCGAGGAATCTCCATAGCCTCGCGAAGGGGCTGACCTTCCTCGCGGTCTCCGTCCTCTGCGGGTCCGCGGGGCTCTCGGTGGCAGCGCGGATCCCTCTGGCTCTGCCCAAGAACTTGTCCATGCATTCGGTGATCCCGAGCTTTTGCACCACGTTTTCTCGGCCTTGGAAAAGAACTCGCGAACCGCGGCATCTGGCCTCCCGCGCCGGTCGAGGAGGGGGGCCTGCCGACTGACCGCGAGCGCCATCTCCTCCTGCGAGCCCGGGGCCTAGGCCTCCTTCTGGACCTCGAAGAAACGGCGCGCCTTGCGCACTTGGACCTGCGCCATGGCCCTCAGCCGCGCGAAAGCGAGGCGAACGGGCGCGCGCGGATGCGTTGCAGTAGGCCTCACCACCTCCGCCCTGGGCGAGAGCGCCGCCAGGCCTGAACACATCGCAAAGGAGTCGCAGACGCGGTCGCCGCGCGTGGGGCGGGAGGGCGCCGCCACCGCGCCTCCCACTGCCTTCGGCCACCAGGAACTTCGATGAACGGCTCATTGAGAGTGTTCAGGAAGACCTGCAGCTCCGACAGCAGCTCGGCGTTGACGCCGCCTAACTGCACGGAGTGCCCCATGTAGAGACTGACCGACACCAGGCGCAGGTCGCCGAACGCGACCCTCTTTGCCAGGGCGCGCGCGCGAGGACATGCCCCCCCGCGCTGGGGGCATGGGCGCCACCCCACGGTGAGTGGACGTCAGCACCCCGGCCCCCAAGGACACCGCCTGCGCCGACGTCCCTGTGCTGCGTCAAAGGCTGACGTCCTGAAGTCTGCGCTGAAGCTGTTCCTAAGCCCCGCCTACGGGCGGACGATTCCGCCACCTTCGCCGGGGCACGGGTCTCTTGCACCAAGATCACGTCGTCCGTGGACTGGTCGCCCAGCAACGGCTCGATCGCTGCCTGGATCTTTGCCCACGTGGAGCCAGTGAACATGATGGAAGCAGGCTTGGGTCCAGGCGGCTCGACGGCCTTCAGCAGTTGGAGTTTGACGGTAGAGGGGGGCCTCGCGCACGATCCTTCAACCTGCTCAGCATGAAGAGGCCTGCCGCGATTCCATGCGTTCGCCTGGCTCGGAAACGCGCTACCAGTCCCATCCTGTGGAAGAATTGGATCTGCCCTCTGGAGGTCCTCAACGCCGACACCGTCGAGGACAGCAAGCTCCTCCGTTGGGCCGCAACCCCTCCAAGTTCTGCTGGGCCCCCCGCGGGCGCGGAGGCTGCGGCGGCCTGGTGGCGGGCGGCGTCCGAGGCGGCAGCGCCCAAGGCCGCCACCTCTGCGACGAAGTGAGATTTGGCGTCGGGCTCGTCCGCTGGAGGGGTCGCGGGCGCCGCGGCTGGGCCTCCATGGTGAGGGGTCGCGGCGGGAGCTGGATCCAGCCCCCCTGCAGCGCCCTGGTCAAGGGGCCCCGCCCCATCCTGCGCCTCAGCCAAGTCGCGCCTGCGTTTTTTGGCAACTGCCTCCTTGATCTCCTGCTTGAGGCGGGCCATCTGCTCCTTAATTATAGTTCTTCTCGAACTCCTCCTGCTGGGCGGCGCCCATGATCTCGTGACCTTCGGCGCACATCCCCTCGAGGTTCTCCTGGGCGTCCAGCTCCAGCTCCGCGGAGTTCCTGTTGGACCCGGTGTCGAAATGGAAGGTGAACTGCTTGGCCGACTCCACTGGTGCCCCCACGCCCGACGCCTGCGCGCGGCGACCGAGGAGAGCGGTCTCCTCAGCTTGCACCTGACTACCTACCAGACCACCCCAACCCAACCCGAAGACCCGAATTTGACCCGAATTTCGGGTTGGGGGGGGTACGGATACCATGTGTTTTTTCAACGTTCCCCGACCCCCCCCCACTGGAAATCGAGGATAAAGTTGGGCCTTCGGGTTGGGTTGGGGTGGTTTGGTGGGTGGTGAGCACCTCGGCGAGGCTGAACGCACTGGAGTCGCGCCACGCACGGCAGTTCGCGAGCTGCTCCTCGGCCGCCGCCGTGGCGCCCGCTGCCTCGTCCAGCTGGCGCTGCAGGTTGAGCCGGCGGTCCGTGGCAGACTGCAACTGCTGCTCCGGTGACCCGCTGGAGAAGCGGCGGGCCGCCTCCAACGCCTCGCGGAGCTGGGCCGCGATGGCAGGGTCGGGGACGACCAGCAGCGCGGCCAGCTCGGACTTGGGCGGAGCCGCCCACGGGGCCTTCGGAACGGCGGTTCCGCTGCCAGGGGGCGCGCCGTTGCCGACGTGGGCCATGCTGCCCTTGGGTCCCTTGGTCAAAGCACCAGCTCCGCCTCAGGTTTGCTGCCCTTGGGGCCACTTCGAGCTCCTCCTCTGGGCGAATCGCCGTCACTCCAAACGCCACGGGGCAACGGAGAGGCCGCGGGCAACTCGGGGGCATGACCGCACTGCCAGCAGTGCTCGTTCCTGCGAAAGCTCCATCGGAACCGACAACCAGTGCAGATGACATAGCCTGGCTGTGCCTTGGGTCCCACCCTGGCGCCAAGTGAGGCTAAGAAGTCTGCTCAACCGCGGGCACGGCAAGCAACTGTCCGTGGGGGCGGACCCAAGGACAAGGGAACATCACTGAAGACAGCCGCACACTAGCGGTATTCACGCGTTCCACGGGGGACGGAGACATCTTGAGCCAAAATGGCTACGGACGGCGAGGGCATTGGATAAGGAATCCAGGGTTTGGAAGCTGGCGGAGCTCCAATCGCGGGTTGGCCATGGATGTTACTGCCGCCCTCATCGAATAAAGACTCCTGCAGCGTCTGAAGCCTCCTGTAACAAAACATCGAACGATTTTCTTGCTTATGACAGCCGGTAATCATATAGAACGAACGGGTGAACTGTTTCACGATTACCAATTTTTATGACTACCGCCTGTTCCAAAAACAAAAAAACGTGTGGCCTTTCTTGTGACGACCGGTTGCCATACAACACGGAATAGTGTGACATTCCCCAAGCCAACGCCTGCACCGTAGCGAGCCCCCAGGGCGCCCTCTTCGCGGAGGCCGCTGCGCGCCTGTCCCCGCCGCCGTCCACTTGCCGCCGGGCTCGCGTCCCGGGGTGGCCTGGTCAGGCGCCCACCTCAGGGCGAAAAAGATCTGCACATGCCCACCGCTCCAAGGCCAGGCCCACCCAACCCTGGGCCCAGGAGCGGTTCCTGAGATCTGGGCGTGATTCTATGTTTGACGCCGGGCATGTTCGACTGGTTTCGGGCCGTGAGATCATCACACATCGATCCCGCTCGAAACATGCCGTAGAAATATAGGGTCCAGGGCTCGGGGCGCAATTTTAGCGATGTTTCAATTTCTTCGTCACGTCGGAACTCCGGGGTGTACACGCTCCCCCCTGGCTTGGCAAGGAAGGCATGATCCCGGGTCGAGGGTTCACAGCCTCCCTTAGATGGGATGGGTCCCAGGATTCCACGCCCCCCACCCCTCAGATGGGATGGGGGATGGGGGATGGGGGAGGGAAGACGACGCCGACGACGCCGACGACTCCGACGACGAAACCGACGACGCCGACGACGACGACGCCGACGACGACGCCGACGACGACGACGCCGACGCCGACGCCGACGCCGACGCCGACGCCGACGCCGACGCCGACACCGACGCCGACGCCGACGCCGACGCCGACGCCGATGCCGACGCCGATGCCGATGCCGATGCCGATGACGACGACGATGACGACGACGATGACAACGACGACGTCGCCGACGCCGACGCCGACGAAGACGATCACGCCGACGACGACGACGCCGACGGAAGATGGAAAATGACGACGACGACGACGACGACGACGACGGCAACGACGACGACGATGACAGCGACGACGACGCCGACGCGTAAGACGGAAAACGACGACGACGAACCATCCCACTGGCACCCATTACCACGCCACGCCCACAGGGCCACGACCACGGAGGGGGGGGAGTATGATCCCATTCGCAAGGCCCTGAGACCTTGGTCGCCGAGGCCCTGCGACCTTGTTCTCCCAAAGTACTCGGCGAAAGCAGCGGAACGTCCACCCTCCACATGCCACGCCATCAGGCCCAGAACACAGGGGGGGTAGCGATCCTATTCGCGAGGCCTTCGCGAGGCTCACGGGCGTACCCATTCAGCGGGGGGGGATCGATCACATTAACACTGGGGAGGGGGGGCAACCCTGGATCATGTATACTCCGATCCTGGCGGGCCCAGGCCGGGTCTGGCCAGGGGCGCGAGTGTGTTCGGGTCTCGTCGCCCGACACCTGAAAGTATCCCTCCTTCAGGATCTCTCGCGCGTGCGCGGCGCGCGGGTTCCGCAGCGACCACAGCCACAACAGGAGTACCCCGACGCCCATGACCGCGTCCAGGGCGAGGAACGGGCAGAGGAGTCCCTTGGGCACTACGCCGAAGTCGAGGATGTCGTAGCGGGAATGCAGCATGTGGTACACAGTCGGAATCAGGGCAAAGTTCACAACATACTGCGAGACGCAGACCACGCAGAAGTCCTTCAGGACGAAGAACAGGTTGTAGGCAAGCCAAATCGTCATGCCGCCCACGAAGATACACGCAAGAAAAAAAAACTGCGGAAGAAAAGGGATCGGCAATATCAGTATCAGTGGCCAGAACAGGTGGGCTGCAAAGTAGAGGACTCCGAGCGTAGGGTTGGGCACATCGATCATGCCTCGCGCCCAGTTGACGAGGCCCTCCCCGCCGCCCTCCCTGGCGACTCCGAAGTACCGCAGGAAGCGCCCAGGTGGCGACATGAGCACCACGCTGCACGTGGCCCATGGCGCGAAGTCGCAGAACGGCTTGTACCTCTTCATCTGTGGGTCTGTCGGGTTCTCGTAGTCGAATCCAGGATAAGCCATCTCGATCTTCACCTCCACCCACAAAGCCGCGAAGCACCACCAGAGTCCGAGCAAAGAGAGCACCACCTGGCAAGTCCGAGGGTCAGTCTGGAGGTACTGGAAGGCATACCACCATAGAACGCTCTCGCACGCGACTATCGGCAGGACCATCTTGTAGAAGTGGCCATCCAGGCCGAGCGGTGCCATCGACGCTGCCACGCAATGCCCTGGTCACGTGGGCCGCGCTTGGTTGCTGAGCCGCTGGTAGCAGGGCGACCTGGAAATGACCAGAATATTTCATCCGCTTGGGCCGGTGCCGTTGTAAGCAGCGGTGATGCGCGAATACAGCGATGGCTCTTACGGCGTCGGTACCCGAATGCCTTCTATGGGCCTCGGCACTGCGAGGTGCGTCAAAACAATTGCTGGTGGGAGTCGTATACGTGCATATCATCATGCGCCCCTCTCTGAGGGAGTAGCTCCCAGCGGCGATCTGCCACCGTGGCTTGCGCACGTTGAGGCGTGGAAGAACGCCAAGGGTTGCCTGGTAGGGCCTCTGTGTTCTAATAAGGCCCCCCCCGCACCAGGGACGCGTTACCTACACGCACCGCCCCACCTCCCGAGGCCACGATCCCTTGCGATTAACAATGGGTCCGCGCTCCCGAGGCCACGATCCATTTTACAAATCGGTGATTCCGCGCCCCGAACTTCCAAGACGGCCCATGCAGGCTGCCCAGGGGGCATCCAGCCCGCTCTGGGGTCACCGGCTTGGAGGACTGCTAGCCTGTCACCACTAAGTGTGGCTCTCGTGGTGATAGGGAGGCGCCGGATTTCCCCTCCGGCGCGTGGTGCTTGTCTGCCAAAATGTGGTCCGGCGGCGCCGCAGATGCGCCGTAAGTGCGGCCCTTGGGGTTGCACAGCTGACAGAGGTCGAGCATAGGGGCCCAGGCTGCGGCTTCGTCTGCCGGGGCGACGGGAGGCTGCCCTTCGCGCAGGTCATCGTCAGCTTCGTCGTCGTCCTGAAGGTCGGAGTCGGGGACAGCGATACCCTGGACAATGAGTCTGGCGGCTTCGTCAGCACCAATCAGCACCAATGGGGGTGCAGTCCAAGTTCACACAGTACCTGAAGGAGATCTGGTGCAACAGTCGGCAGACTAGCCTCTGGTGTTGTCCCCTAGTGCACATTGCCGTGGCCAGGTCCCTGGGATGGTCCGGGGCTCTGGTTTTTCCCCAGGCAAGGGCAGCCGCGGGGCACCAGCACCACACGTGCTCGGTTGTGGCTTCTCCAAGGCCACAGAGTGGACAGGCTCCGTAGAGCCCTTGCCGCATGGAGACGCTAATGTTAGCATGGTGTCTTCTTCGCTCGGCAGCAAGTGCGCGCAAGTCTTCGGGGAGGGCGTCGTCGTCTAGGAGAGGCCAGAGGGCGGCCTCACCGCTCCAGGACCTAAGGCAGGTGTCACACCAGGCCTGTCCGTCGTCTCGCTGGCCCGCGGTGAGCCACACTCTCTTGGCAGGTCCGCCGCAGCTGCACTGGTGGGGGATCCTGTCTGCCACGCTTCGCCGTCGCGCAGAGCCGGGTAGCCCGTTGGCCAGAAACTGGAGGACGTGGTGTGCCTCGGTGAAGGATGCGCAGTGTCCCAGGAGGGGCCATTCCGCGCCGTCTGTCTGCGCCCACCTGCGCTCGTCGCTGGTTGCGGTGAACCATGTGTCAACGATGTGTCCATGTAGCTGCGACCAGGCCGCGACATAGACCACCCGGCCGAAGTAGCGAGCCCGCAATCGAGGAGGCTCCCTCGCCGCTCGATTGAATAAGTCGGCTGCCCTGGAGTCGGTCAGAACCTTGGAGCCGGGTCTGAAGGGCCCTTGCCGCGGCGGAAATTCCCGTGCCCATTTCGCGAGTTTGTTCCACCTTCTTCCGGCCTTCTGTCGTGACTGGGGCGGGCCCCACAGGTCGTCAAGGACGCGGGCTCTGGCTGCAATCGCACGCGAGGTGGCGACAGGGCACTTGGGGCAGCCAGGGACCTGGAACCGGATGCCCAGGCCCGTGAAAATGTTGTCGGGAATTCAAGAGGCAGAGGCCAGGCCGAGAGCGACTCTAAGGTGGGCACGAAGCGTCCTTTCATGAACGGTGTCAGGGAGAGAGTAGTGAGAGGGGTAGGGGATGAGCGCAATCAGATAAGTATTCCAGGCAAGGGCGGTTTTGTTAGGCGACATGTTGGCCAGGTGCAAGGCCATGGCTCTGTCCCGGAGTTTGGGGGGCGGTTTGCCCCAAGTGCCCGCGACGAGAGCATCGAGCTGTCCCCAGGTCATGGTGCCCCTGGGCGGTGAGGTCTCTCCTTCGGCAGCCCGAGATACGACGCAGGCGCCGAGGTGGGGCCACTGTGGCCGCACAGCGGACGAGCCGAAGGGGGTGTAGTCCATGGCACGTCTCCACCACTCGTGGTTGCTGGCTGGAACCAGGGCCGTTTTGAAGTTGCACCTGCAAGGGCAGCTCCATGGAGTACACAACGCGGCGCTGTCCGGCCCTCCGACCCGTCTGATCATGTCCAGTATAAGTGCCTCCGGAAAGCCGGTGACCGTCGTCGTGGTGCCATTGTCGGTGAAGTCCACGGGGGCAGTTGCCAGGAGTTGCCTGACGTTGACCCTGCACGGTGCCTCGACTCCCTTGCACTTGTGGGCTTCAACCAAGAGCCCAGCCGCCCTTGCAAGCCACGGCAGCGCAATGCCAGCACGGAGTGTTTGAGCTGTGGCGCCTAGCAGCGCGGCCAGGTCGTCCACGTACGTCGGGTCGTCCGACCCCGTGATGTTTCCAAGGGCGCAGATGAGGGGGTCATAGCCCAGGCACCAGAGGAGCGGGGAGGCGGTGCCCCCCATTCCGATGGAGCGGAGGAGCCTCCTTATTCTGCTCTTGTACTTCCCTTTGCAGGTGTGCACGCTCCTGCTACTGACCAGGGCGTCCACTGAGTGAAGAAGCCAGCTGGGGATTTGTCAACGATCCGTCAGCTGCCCCATCCATTGCAAGGATATACGCTCGTAGGCTTTGTTCTGGTCGCAGAAGAGGACGGCCGTGCTGGGGGCTGGGCCCAGGGATCTTGCGGCGCTCTGTATGTAATGGTCCACGGCCTCTTGGTGCTCGCCCAGCAGGGCTGTCCACGATGGCCCGGGTTCGGTGTCGGGCACCGGGTCCAGGGCAAGGTGGTTAGTGGCAGATGTGATGTTGGGACCACACTGCCCCCCTCGCTTGGCCGCTTGATTAGGGCTGAGTCTGGGTTCGATCACCGGGCCAAACTGGTCAGCAATGGTCGCGCCGTGCAGTCTCCGAAGGCAGGTGGGGAGTTGCAAGGGTCGCATGTCGTTAGGCAATTCAGCGGCAGCCTTTTTGCCGATCCAGACCAACAAATCAATGGAAGGGCCCAGGACCAGGTCGATAAGATCTGGGTTCAGGTCCGCGGCGTACCAGGCCTGCGCGAGCAGGCAGGCGACGAAACGGGCCCCGGGGTGGTACAGTTCGTACGGTTCTCCATCCACCCCAGGAGCACTGCCGCTTGGACCCAAGACGAGGGAGGCAATCCTGCCCCACTGCGGTTTGGGTGAGTCCGGGAACTGCCCAAGATCCTTGTGCCAGAAGTATTCGTCAAGGATTCGGTCCGCAGCTGGGGGAAGGGGGGAGCAGTTTGCCAGATATGGTTACGGCTCCGCCTAAGGACGTCGTCAACTTCCTTCGTGCGTTCCTTCCACCTCCCATCAGTGTCACGCACCCCGAGAATGGCGTGCGTTTTGACGAAGATTTCTCGGCCCGTGCGGTAGTGCGAGGCGAGAGCGGGACGCGACGCCAGGGCCCCTTTGTACGGGGGTGAGTCGAGCCGCCCGTCTCTGAGCGGTGTCGTTGTCCCACTTTCGCAGCCAGGGGGCGGCCTGCTGGGGGGTCAGGTCGTTGCCGCCCCACTCGTACTCGGCAAGCCAGGCCGCGAGTGCCCCCACAGGGCGTGTGCTGGACTCGGATCTCGCCGCAGCAGCGAGCAGGGTACCTGGAGAGCGATTGGTCTTGATCCTGCGCCACTTCCTCCACCAGTCCTGTATGGCCGCCGACATAGCGTGGCGGCCAAGAGTGAGCAGGGCAGGAACGAGGGGGACGGTGTGGTCGTCCACCAGGGGAGGGGCCAGAGGTGGAGCTGAAAGCTCCTGTTCTCTTTCTCCTTCACCGTCATCGTTGTCCCTGTGTCTTGCTGGGAATTGACCAGGGGCCGCCGGACGGACCCAGTCGGCGGGTTGCAGGAGTCCGGTCAGGTCGACGTCGGGCAGTCCGAAGGTACGCTCGAGGAAGGTGTAGAGGGCTCTTAGTTCAGCATGCGCCTCGCCCGGCAGGAAGCGCAAGTCACCGGCCCGTATGGTGTTGTCTCTGCGGGTTCTGGGGGCGCCCTGAGGTTCCAGGTGCAAGATGGCGTGGTCAGATACTGACGGTTTCCATGCTTTCCTGCTTCCATAGGCCCCAAGCTGTCGGTAAGGGCAAGCGACAATGTCGATTTGCGACTCGTTATCTGCGTCAACCCTAGTGGGGCCGTCGCAGTGGCAGACGCGCGATCCTGTCTGGGCGAGCAGATCGGTGAGGGCCGCAGCATCGTCGGTTTCGCCTTCTCTGGGGTTGTCAACCTGTATGTTCATGTCACCCCCCCAGTACGTGGGTGTGTCATCCCATCTCTCGATGGCCTGACGAATGGCATCTATGGTTTCGGACTTCCTAGACGGAGGGAGGTACGCCGACACCAGGCGGTAGGTGCTTTCCCCTCGTCTGATCGTGGCTGCGACAGCGCACCCAAGGACAATATCCTCAGACCGAACAAGCGCTGTGCCGTGCGGGATGAGAATTGCCACCCCGCCGGCGCGGCCCCCGGCCGGTCCTATGTAGGCAGGCGATGCAATAAGCGTGCGAGCGTGGAACATGGTGGACCAGACAGCCGCTTCATGCTCGGTCCAGTGGGTCTCCTGAATAAGTCCAATTCTCCCATTGGTGGTCATCTGCGTCAGAAAGGCGTGCTTGATCATGTTCTTGTGTGCTGTCGTACTCTTGAGGTATCTGACGTTCCAGCAGCCAAGTTTGAGCGTGCCGGGCTGCATGGCGTTAGCAATTGCGTCTACCAGGGTCCGCGAGGACCGATCCCCACACATGTCCGCCCATGTGGGGTTGTCCCAGGCGGTAGCGTGTAGGTAAGCCCAGAGGGACCGTGGCCGCCGGACGGTGTAGTTACAGTGCAGTGCCAAGGCGCGACCCAGGGAAGAGCTGGAAACTTGCCATGCTCTAGTTCTCGCCCCCGGTACGAGGTTCGTGGTCGGGGGAGACCCGAGGGCGCGGTAAAGCGACCCTGGGTCTTCAGGCGAGTCTAGGGGAACGGCAGCCCAGGCGGGACATGCTGCTGCTGCAGCATGGTTCGTACTATGTCGTCTGGGAAAAGGTTTTCTGCGAGGGGTGCCCAAGGGCAGTTTCTGTCCGCGAAGCTGCGCGCCTGTCTCCATGCGGTCCACGCGTGCCTCTCGGTCGGTGCAGCGTGCTGCTGTCCGGGCATGGGTTCGCCCCTGCTCCATGCCAGGATGGAGGACACGAGTCTACGTTGGAGGCACCTTGGGTCGCAATGGATGCCAACGGCGTCGTAGAGCATTCTGCCCCTGATGGCTAAGGACCGGTAGAAGGACCCGAGGCCCACTGCTCGAGCCCTCTCTTCGGGGATGGGACTCGGAGTCCATGCTCTCTTCCGTGAGCAAGCAGCCATCCAGCCCAAGCCTTGACCTTCCCTTCGCTGGCTGGGCTCTCCCGTTCTCTGCCTTGACAGACGAGAGCCAGCCCCTCAGTGCAGCCCTGGAAGCATCGCTCGGCTCCCGTCTCCGCGAGGATGTTCTTGATGCCGTTCCTGGTGTCGGCGAGAGTGCGGAGGAGCCACCTGTAGCTGCTATCTTCGCTGTACAGGAGGCACAATGGGTGCGTCTGGTAGCTGCTCGGGACTATGGCTTCGGGGGCACTGGCCGGGGCTCTGGACTGGGTCCACGTGGGGATGCGTCCGTCTGGTCGGTATGTCCACCGTCTTTCCCAGGGGCTCGGGAGTCTGGGATACGTGACGGAATCTTCAGCGGGAGGGCAATTACTGAGCCAGAGGCGGTCTCTTGGGCTAGCCACTGAGGAGGCAGCATCGAGGCGCACCGCCCAGTCGAGCGGTATCTCTCCCAGGGCAGTACACATTGCCTGCCTGTGTGCCGCTTGCATCGTGGCTGGGCTTTCGCAGCACACTAGGACGCGGACGTCCGGCCGTAGCCTGCGCGCGATGCCCCACAGGAGCGGCACGACGAAGAAGTGCACCGACTGGGAGCCGACAAGTCCACCCAATCCTCCGCATTGGCTTGTTGAGGACAGGTTTGTACATGGGAGTCCGGCAATGATGACCAGGAGGCTTCCAGGGTCGAGGGTTCTCAGGTGGCTAGACCAGGAATTCTGATCTTCCTCTCCCCTTAGCAGGTCCCAGACGTCTACTCCTAGCCTCTCGTGCGGAGGGCCTCCATCACAACGTGTAGCGTTGTCGCGGCCCCAGCGCCTCTCCACTCGAGATGCGGCTTCTTCGTTAATTTCGACAAGGGCGGAGGACCTGAAGCGTGGAACCGTGGCGATTTTTGCCATGAGGTCACCAATCGCAAGTCTTCCCAGTCCCCATCCATCGAAGAGTGGGACGAGCTGTAGGCTTGGTCCTGTGGCCGCACACGGATTCGGTCTCGGGTCTACAACTCGAGCTCTTGCCTGCTGAGTGAAATCGAGTGTCCAGTCGTCGCCTTGTCCAGGGCCGGCGTTTGTATTGAGCCTGAGGTGTCCCGAGATATCCCGGGCGTCGTCGGTGTGGCAGAGGGAAACAATGCCGTCCTGCTGAAGAGTCCTGAACGTGCCGATGATCTGCGTGTTATCCAGACCTGCAATTTGGTACGCAGCAAGCGTAGTGTTTGCGGGGGCGACTGGGGAGAGACCGGTCCGTTCGTCCCTGTGGCGCTCCCATGCCTGTTGGAGTACGTCGGCAGGCTGGGGAGCTGCGGTGGCCTCGTCTGGTGTGAATCCCGCTGGTCGGGGCCGCGCTCTGCGTGTTTGGCCGTCCTCTGCAGCTGCTGGCCTGGATGCTTGCCTTGTGATGCCGCGGCCTGCGACGGCAGGAGGGGCGCCATCGCCCGCTCGATGGCTGGTGCGCTCCCAGAGATCGACCAGGGTCCTGGAGTTGGGTGTCCTGGTGCCTGGTCTGGTGGATCTTTCCCTGCTGGTGTTGCCTGTTGGTCTGGATCGCGAAGTGCCTCGTGGGGTTGTCCTACGTGCGTCTTCCGCCGTTCCACGGGGAGCTCGGCGGGAAGGGCTTCTGTGCGCCCTGGCGGCAGCGGTGCTGCGTGGCTGAGCACTAGTTCCAGGCAGTCGTGGTCCGGCCGCGCATCTGGTTCGGCCACGCCTGGCTGGCTGCAGCGGTCTCTGCTGTGCTCCCGCCAGTTTCGGCCGGTGCGCGCGCGTGTCTGGGCGTGCTGGCGCGACGGGCAGTGTTTCCGGTTCTGCGGAGGTTCCTTGCGGAGGCCTCTACCGTCTCTCTTAAGATCTGGTCTCTGTCGTCGGAGAATGGAAAGCCGGCGCCCGCGCGCAAAATGGTGCGAAGCATGGCAGGTGTAAGGTCCTGGAAGGGGGCCTCGGGAGCCAGCGCGCTGTCCGAGCGCGCCGCTGGACTGCCAGCCAGCTGCCGTAGTTGGGCACAGGCCGCGTCTGCCGTTAGTGCCGCAATGCGTGTGTGTATTCTCCTACCCATGGGGTTGCGCGTCCCAGGGGGTGGATGGGTGTTCCAATAGGCGCTGAAGGCGTCTGGAATTCGCATTGGTAGGCCAAGGTCTTCATGCAGGTCCCGCACAGTTTTGTCAAGTTGTGGTATTGCAGCGGCCCAAGCTATCGCGCTCAGCACTCGAGTCCATTCGTCTGCGGTGGGAGGACTACCTGTGCCGTCTGTGACTTGCACTTGAGCTTGCCTGAGCGTGCGCGCCATTGCTTCGTGCTCCCGTCGCCAATCCTGACTCGGCGTTTCAGTCGCAAGGGCTAACATCCAGGTGATTATTTTTGTTTGAGAAAACCTCGATTTCGGAGTTGCGCAATTCTGGCGGCAAAAACCATGTCTTCTGATTGCCTGGCCCAGGAACGTTGAACCAAAAGTAAGTGATCAAATCCTGCGTTGATGATGTTTGCACCGCTTGCAGAAGTGTCGATTTGGGGGTTGCTGGTATTTCATTGTGTTCTCGAGCCGTCGATTTGGAGGTTGGTGGCATTTCACGGTGCTCTCGAGACGTCGATTTGAAGGTTGGGTAATTTCCCAGAAACGTTTGACATGTCATTTGCAGCCTTCGCCAACAGTGCTCACATACGGAATGCGTTGTCTCCGCTGGCCTAAAATTCGCCGCGGGGCGTGTCAAACGGGGAGGCGGCTGTGGTCGCGCAGGTGGTCATGGCAGCGATCGGCCAGTGGCGGCGGCGGCGACGGGCGGCGGCAGCGGATGGCAGCAGCGAGAGGAGGTCGGACAATTGTTAGAGATGCGGGCTATGGACTGCGGAAAAGCAAAAATTGCTGACGAAAGTTGCGGGGGAGATGGAACAGCAGCTGAACAGCAGGAGGATGGGGCCAGGAGGAGGAGGAGGGAAAGGATGAGGAGGTCCAGGAAGAGGAGGAAGAGGAGGGGGAGGAGAGGAGGGAGAGGAGGAGAGGAGGATAAGGAAGGGAAACAAGGAAAAAAAAAGGAGGGCGGGAGGGAGGGAAGGAGAAAGGGTGCGAGAGAAGGAGGGGGGGATGCGGTTGCGCGCGGGACGGGGAGGGGGGGAGGGGGGGGGAAGGAGGGAGGGGGGAGAGAGGGCTCAGAGAGAGGAGCAGCGGCGGAGGGAACGAGGGGGGGGGGGAAGCAGATGGATACAGAGAGCTAGGGAGGGGCGACAGATGAGGACACGCAGGGGGAGGAGCGAAACTGGAGGAGGTGACGAGGGGGAGGAAGCGGAGGGGGATGGGGAAGGAGGGGGCGAGCAGGAGGAAGATGAAGAGGGAGCACGAGCAGGCCGACGACGACGACGAGGAGGGCGCGGAGGACGAGGCGGGGGAGGAGGGGGTGCAGGAAGAGCAAGAGGGCTTCAAGAGGGACAGGAGGAGGAGCCAGGAGGAGCAGGAACGGGAGGAGGATCAAAAGCACGGGCGGGGCGACAACGAATACGACGACGACGGACAGTTGTTAGAGATTAGAGATGCGGGCTATGGACTGCGGAAAAGCATGGCTTGCTGACAAAAGTTGCGGGGGGGATGGGGAAGCAGGAGGATGGCCAGGAGGGGGGGGAAGGGAAAGGAGGAGGAGGGCCAGGAAGAGGAGGAAGAGGGGGGAGAGGAGAGGGGGGGGAGGAGAAGAGCGCTGCAAACTCTGCTCGAATCTTCTGTTCGAGATATGAGCGTGGCCCTAGGCCCTAGCCGCCCTAGCCTCAGCGTTGGCCTTCGCCTGTTTGACGACGGGGGGGCTCCGAGGGCGCCGTCCGAGCCAGAACTTCGACGGCTTGAGTTCCGCCGACAAGTGAGGAATGCAAATGTCCCCCCCCACTTGGTTCTCAGGCGCTCGCCCCATGGGCTGAGCAAGACCTGGTGCAAGTGATAGTTGCACTTGCAATGTGAGCCAACATCCGCGACTTCGCCGCCTGCGAAGGACATGTCCGCGTCAAGGATCAGCATCTCCACGTGCTCCGCCAGCTTGATGACTGATTCCTTTGCGAAGACGCGCCGAAACTGATGGGCGCGCTGAATCTCCGCGCAGGGCCAGCCGGCGGCAACGTCGCCAAGCAAAGCGCGCTCACAGCTCACAGTGTTCTTCTACGGGTCGCCAAGATCAGGCGCCCGCAACATCGCGACGCAAGGGCCGCTGACGCTGGCTCTCAGTGAGCAGGCCACTTCATTCGGCGAACCGCGACGGCGGCTGGCAAGGGTTGATTGGCGCGACCGAAAAGGCGCTTGGATATGGTTGATTGCGCACATTGTTGGGATATGTTTGACGACGGCGGGGCCTGTTTGAGGATGGGATATCGCGCTACATTTAATCTGTTTGACGACAGCCACGGTGGCTTGTTGTTTGATGTTTGACGACGGGATCGTCAGCGCTGGCAAAGATTTCTGCAATTTCGTCGTTCGTCGCCGTCGCGTGTTCATCGCGCGAATCGCGCGCGGCCTAGTAGACGAAAGAAACTGAAACGCAGCGATGCATCCTCTGTTTTTCTTTAAGAAACGTCAAAAAGTAAATGGGAGGGCCGCGGCCGAAGGCCAACTCCACGCGGCGCGCCGCTGGGCAGCGGCTGAGCTCGCCGCGCCTCCTTCGGAAAGTCCTGCTCTGACAGCTCTGAATGGTTGGGCGTCTCCCCGCGCAAAGGCCCTGGGGCAACCTTCTTGCGCGAAGGGCCGCGAGGGCCGCCCGATGATCGACGCGCTGCGAAGGCGGAAGCGAAGGCCCAGAATCCAGAGCCGCTCGCGTCCGTCGAGAATGCCGGCGCACCAAGTGGGTCCTCGAGCAGCCGCCCCCGACCCCCCCGCGCCATGCCAAGCGGCCGTTCCGCCACCGCGGGAAACGCGCGCGCCGTGGCGGCAGCGATGGCTGAGCCATGGCTGGCTGGCCGATTCGCCGCAGGCGCCTTCGAGAATCCAGAGGAGGTCTGGCCCCTCGCGCACGCGCTGCGCGAGGGCGTCGCGCGCGGGGTTCGAATCGCCCCCGCCCGCGCAGTCCGAGAGGGCCAGGCCCCCTGCAGGACCGTCGACGCGTCGCGTCTGCCGCCGTCCTCAATGGGCCACATAAATGTTCAATCTAGTGTTCTGTTCTGGAAATTCCATGTCGGCTTTTCGATTGTGGTCACCTGTTGACAATGCAGAAGATGCAACTAACTCTTCGACGCGCGCGCAAATCGGCGCTTCGACTTGCCCGCGCTAGAAAAGTCGACGCCCTCTACTTTACTGCAACAAATGGCCCCGATTGCAATTCTGCAGCCACCGTCCATTACGACCGCGACTCCGACGATTCGACGATTTTCTGCTGCTACTAATACTTCTACAATGTATACACAAACTACACACAACTTGCACGACCACGCCGTCGCGTTTGCACGTTGCCGCGCGACGGCCTCGGGCTGCGCCCACGGCCGCGCGCCCTGCAGTTCCGAACGGCATCATCCTTGCCACTTCCCCAGTTCGAACGCACGTTATCCCCCATCATCCTCGCCTTCATGGACTCCAATCCTTCTCCTCCCCCCGCGCCCTTTCCTTCTCATATCCCCCTCCTCCCCCTCCTCCTCCTCCTCGCCCTCCCCCTCCTCGCCCTTCTCCTCCTCGCCCTTCTCCTGCTCCTCCTCCCCCCTCCTCCCCCGCCCCCATTCCTCCCGCCGAATCCCCCTCCTCCTCCTTCTCCGCCTCCTCCTCCTCCCCCTGCTCCTCCTTCCCCTCCTCCTCCTCCTCCTCGTCCTCCTCGTCCTCCCCCTCTCCTCCTCCTCCTCCTCCTTCGCCCCCTTCCCCCCCCCCCCCCTTCCCCCTCCCCCCCCCCCCCCCTCCGACCCCCCCCCCCCTCGTTCCTCTGCCGCCGAAATCCCTTCCTCCTACGCGTCTCTCCTTTATTTTCCTTTCCTCTCCCCTCCCCCACCCTCCCCCCCCCCTCCCCCCCTCCCCCCCCCACCCCCCCCCGCCCCCCCCTCCTCTCTCCCCTCCGACTCGCCTCGGCCGAAGCCGAAATTGCGCAGCGAGCAAGCAGGTCCGCCAGCAAGAAGGCCGCGCTGCAAAGCCCGCCTGGGCCATGAACTGGCTACGCCCAGTGCCCTCGCAAGAATCGGGCGCGCCGTCGATGGCCACCTGGCGCCTGGCTCGTTCGAGGCCCTCTGCAAGCTCGCCCGCCGCTGGCGACGCCCCCGCGACGCCGGTCCGACATGCCCAGCAACGTGGCCTTCAGGGGCCTTGGTGTCCCACCACCACTGCAAAATGCCAAGGCCCCCCAGCAACGGGACCGCGCGCTTGCGCCTCCTGCAGCAGTAGTCCACGACATCAAGTAAGAGACCTCGCGGAAATTCCGCCGAAGCCAGACGCGCGCGCGTCGAGCCGAAGCAGCAGCCGCGAGAATGCCTCGAGCGGTGCCGACCGATCTGCTGTACAGGGCTCCGAGCTCCAGGCCTGGGCCAAGCCGCCCAAACCGCGCCTTCGCCGCGTCCGCGCGTTCGCCTTAACCGCCGCCTGGGCGGCGCGCGCGCTCTTCACGCCCGTCGACGCCTTCTTAACCCCCCTCGCCCTACACACCCTATCCCCTCCCCACTGACCTGGACAGGAGGGCCCGCGGGCCGTTGGAGCGACTCCTGGGAAGGCTGAAATCCGACACCCCTCAGGAGGATCGTGGCTCCTGTGGGGAGGGAGGGCGGGGGCGTAATTGAGGACCCCCCCCCTCCCCCCCTTCGTTGACCGATCTATTCCAAGATGGCTCCAAACTCCAAAACCCCAAAGACGTCTTGGACTTGGGCCCTCCTCCCGGGCCCTGCGCGCGGCCTGGCGGAGCGCCGCCCGCCCGCCCGCCAGGCCCAAGAGCCCGCCAAAACGGCTCAAGATCCCTCCAAGGAGGAGCGCTCTTCATTCGGGCACCTGGTGTAGGATGGGATGGCGGGGATGCGCGAAGCGTCAGCACTCTCTGCATTTGCGTGGAGTTGCAAGCCCGCCGCGGGCGCCGAGTTTACCAGAAACTGCACGATCCCTCTCGATCTCGCTCGCCCCATCTCTTCTCTCCTCCTACTCCGCTGCCACTTGCCGTGCTCAGCCTCGGCCCGAGGGCCTCGGCGGCCTCCGCGACTGCCAAATCGCTGACTTCGCCGCCGCGGCGCCCAGGCCCTCGTGCTCCTCCGCGCCCTCCTTCAGCAGCTCTGGCGCTGGCTGCAGCACTGCAGCGGCTTCGCATCAGCGGCTGCGGCTGCGCGGTCATGTGGATGCCCTGGGAGCTTGAGAACTCGTCGATGGATGCCTGCGCTTTGCTGCGTAAGCCTCGCGCTCCACGACGACGAGGACGTACTTCGCCATCAAAGTAGTCATGCTGCCCCAGAGCGTTGTCTGTTGGCCCTCAGGCTCGCCTGCTTGGCGCTCTGCTCAACGCGAGCGGGCGCCGACGCGACGTCCGGCCAATTCGCGCACCGACGCCAGGGGCCGCCGGAGGGCAGAGGGCCGGCGCGCAAACGGGCGCGCGCGCGCGACGCGGGGGCGGTGGGGGGGGGGGGGCGTCGGGCGCGGGAAAGGCACGCGCGCGCGGCGCGGGCGCGGCGCGGCGTCGCGCCGCGGCTGGCGGCTGGCGGGGCGGGGGGGGGGGGCGCGGGCTAAGGGGAAGCGCGGATGGCGGCGGCCGCGTTGGGAGCTGGGCTTTCGGTGCGCGCGCGACGCGGGGCGCGCGCCCTGGAGTCCGCCAGAACCGACGCTGGGGCGGGCGGCCCCGAAGGTCGCGGCGCCGACGCTGGCCGTCGACCTTGGCGCCGCGCGAGCCGTTCTGCTTTGCCGCGGGAGCGTCGGCGGCGTGGCGGGGCGGGCGGCTGCGACAGTGAAACGATCTCGCGTTCGGCGCGTGGCGCACGGGAGGGCTGGGGCGCGGGGGCGGGGGGGGGCTGGCCTATCTGCAAAAATATCATGCGCGACGCTGGGGGCCCTGGGCCCTGGGAGCCGCTGGGGCGCCTGGGGAAGGGGCGGGGGGTGGAGGGCGGCGGCAGCGGCGGCCGCGAGGCGACTGCTTGGCGGACGGTGGAAGGAAAGGGCAGGGACGATGGGGGGAGAGGGGGGCGCCAAGGGGGTGTGGGGGGGGTACTTTGCAAAATTTCCAGGCTGTGGAGGGGGGGGGGGTACTTTTGCAATGGGGCTCTAGTGGTGGCGGGTGGGCACAGGAGGGGTGGGGCGGATTGGGGGTACTTTGTTAATATCGATGTGGCCTCCTTGAGTGGTTAGGAGGAGGGGGGGGGGGGAGGTTCGGTACTTTGCAAAATTCTGAAATCGAAAGTATCAATATTTTGGTGTCGCAGTCGTCGCCGTCTTGCGTTGAAGAAATGGTCGGGGCCCGTGAAATGGGTTAATTTTCGCGTTGGGAAATGTGTTGGCGATTCGGGAACGTATTGATTTTGGTAACAAAATGGACGTTGGGGGGCAATTCTGAAATCGACACTTCTACCGACTCCTAAATCGAGACCGAAATCGACACTTCTACTGAGTTTGTATCAATTTAGACATCAAAATTGATGTTGGGCAAAACGTCGATTGTCAATCTGGGCATATATGGGCATCAAAATCTGACGTGGGGGTAGTTTGTGAATCGACACTTCTACCGACTCCTAAATCGAGGACCCCGAAATCGACACTTCTTCTGAGTTTGTATCAATTCAGGAATCATTATTGACGATTGGAGTTAAGGCTTCCGACTATCAATCTGGGCACCGCAGTTGACGTCGGCGCGGTGTACCTTTCAAAATCGAGACCGAAAAAATTATTTGTTCGGACACTTCTACTGAGTTTTGTATACTATTCATGGCATCAAAATTTGATGTCGGGCGAAACGTCGTCTTACCAATATGGGTATCAAAAAATGGTCATCAAAAACCTGCGTTGGGGATATGGGAGTAGGCGCGAGGGTTTGCTATCGAGACCCGAATTCGACACTTCCACTGAGTTTGTATCAATTCATGCTATCGAATAATGGACGTCGGCGAAACGTCGACTACCAATCTGGGTATCACAATGGGTACAAAAGCGACGTCGTGAATCGACACTTCTACCGACTTTGAAATAATATACTTCGGAGACCGAAATCGACACTTTCACTGAGGGTTGAATCAATTCGGCCATCATTATTGACGTTGGGCAAAAGTTCTGAAGACTATCGGTCGGTTTGGGACAAAAGTTGGAGACTTTTCGTTGGGCGTGGGAGTGGCCCTGGGACGAACGTCGGGACTTCTGTGTTGTATAAAAAAACCGCGCCCGTGTGGGGGACGTTCAACCGCGGCGGCCTTCGGAGCGGGAAAGCGCGTCGGGAATCGCCGCGGACGTCGCGCGAGCCGCGGCAGGAAAAAAGCCTTTGGAGAACACGCTGGGGCATGACAACGGACGTCGACGTCGACGTCGGAAGCGCACGGCCGCTCCCGCCTTGGGCTTTTGCTGCGCAACGCACCAACAAATATTGCGCCTTGAATGTAGAGAAAATCTGAGAAAGTCCAAGGCGGCGCGTGACGTGTGGAGGTCTCTTTAGGCAGCCTCCCCCCTGCCCTTGAGCGCTCAGCCTCGGGATACGTTCCGACTGGCTGCGCCCCGCCGTCGCCCCCTTATTCTGAGCGCAGGAGCGACAAACCGAGCACTTTGCAAAACGCAATGTGCTGGAGATACGTCCGTCAAAAACTCGCGCTTACGGTGACTAGTGACAGAGGTCCGAAACTTGCGGTATGCAGGAGAGTCTCACCAGTGCAACGGTCCACGTGTTGAAGGTGACACAATCGAGGGAAATGCAGGCAAAGAATCTTCCCGGACGGCTTGTGTTTCACAACCAGACAGATATGCGACTCCATCTGCACTAGCTTTGATGAACCCGTGAGCTGGCTACCAACCTGCAGGGGCGGGAAACGTCGCCCTACCGGGCTCCCGGCACCCTTTCCCCCATCAATCAGGCCACACGAGAAAACCTCACAATGTCACGGGCCCCCTGGGCCCCACCCCCTGGATGAACGTCATTTTTGCCTCCCGGGCCGCTGAGCCCAGCCCAGAGGGGCATCCCCCAATGACCGAGGGGCCCAGGGCCGGGCCCAGGCCCATGGCAGGGGGCAGGACGAAGGAAAGGAGGAGGAGGATGAGGACAAGGAGACTCCTAAGGAGACGAGGAGACGAGGAGGAGAGAGATATGGAGGAGGTGATCGATAATCAAGGGGCCCAAGATGGGAGCAAGTAGTAAGGGCGACGGGCCGAGGACGAAGAGGATGAAGAGGAGGGGGGCTAACGAAGACGAAGGAAGCGAAAGCATGCGTGAGAAGTCAGCTGCAGCAGCTGCAGCAACAGTCACTGGACCATGGACCATGGAACAGTGGAGGACGAGGAAAGGATGCGAAGGAGGGCGAAAACGAGGAGGAGGAAAAGGATGCGATGGGAATGCGAGGGACACGAGGACGAAACGAGGACCATGGAGGAGGGCCGACGACCAGGGAGAACGAGGACCATAACGAGGAGGTTCGAAGACAGGGGGGAGAGGAGGAGGAGAACGAACAACAGGAAGGGCAATTGGCCACGTGACTCGCGACGGAGGACGGAAGACAGGACCAGGGCCCAGGGCGACGAGGACCTAAGGAGGAGGATGAGGACAAGGACCGAGCAGGAAACGGCAGAGGGGGAGGACGCAGGAGAAATAAGAGGACGAAGGGGGGGGGGCCCAAGGCTAAGGCAATGGGGAAAGGGGAAGAGAGTAGAGTCGAGAAGGAAGAGAGAGGCGGAGCGAACGGAGGAGAAGGCGGGAGAGGGCAGGCAGAGGAGGAGGAGGAGGAAGAGGAGGAGGGGGAGGAGGAGGGAGGAAGAGGAGGAGGTAGGTCAGGTGCAAAAGGAACCCGAAGGAATGGGGAGGAGGAGGGGGAGGAGGAAGGAGGAGGAGGGCAGGTCACAGGAGGAGGGGGAGGACGAGGAGGAGAGAAGGATGAGGAGGGGGGAGAAGAGGACATCGGACAGGGGAGGACGGCGACAACAGACAGGAGGAGGAAGTGGACGGGGGGGGGCGGAGAGGAGAGAGTCGAGCGACGAGGGGGGGAGAGTCGAGTCAGGAGGGAGGGAGAAGATGGACTCCTTGACGGGAAGTAATGTAGGGAGTAGTGGACAGTGGACGCCTGAGAAGAAAAGAGGAGGAGGAGGAGGCGGCGGAGGAGGAGGAGGAGGAGGAGGGGGATGGGGATTTTGGAGGGAAGGGGAAAAGGGGAGGGAGGAGGGAGGAGGGGGGGAGAAGGAGACTGAGGAGTTGCAGGAGTCAGGAGTGCAGGAGGGGGGGGGCTTGGCGGCGAGGGATGCTGGGCCAACCAGGGACAGAGAGGGGAGATGCTACAAACTCGAGGTTTAAAATTTCGAACCGTGAACCTGGTCCTTGCTGGACACATGAAGCGGACTCTCGTCGAACATGACGTGGTGTGACCGCTGGATCCGTGGGTCCCACGACGAGGGGCGAGTGACGAGGGGCGCGGGGGTCGCGGCCGCCTCCCCGAGTTCGCCTTCCGACAGCGAACAACGAACAGCACGCCCGAATGTTCTGAACGACGCGAAGGGCTGCGGCCTGCGGCTGGACGGGGCCGGCTGGGGCAATGCAGGGGGGGGGGGGAACGCCCAGCCGCCGCCGTATCTTAAGGACAAACCCCGCGCGCTTCGGGGCGCAGGATTGATGGGAAAACGCAAGGGGAACACAACGACGCAGTACGACGCACGAGTCGCCGCACCGCCGCACGAACCAAACCTTCGGTGGGAATCACTATGGGACCCTATGGGACCGTCCGTCGGGAGGACCAACAACCCGATATGGATGGCATTGCAGCGAGGAGAGGAGCAGGCAGCAGGCGCGCCCCCCCCCCCCCACACCGGGGGAGGGTGACCAAGGGGGCTGAAAAGCCCACACTGGCGCACAGCCAGGGGCTGAAAAGCCCACGCTGACTGGCGCCAGTCCGCCCGTCGGCGGCCTTGGAAGGGCCTGCCGCCTGCCCCTTGCTGCAATGCCATGCCATCTCGGGGCGTTGGTCCCCGTGGGCGTCGACGGGGGGACGGGAGGGCAGACCGCTGGTGAACTCCTCTTCGGCCCCCTCCTCCTTGTTCTCCTGTCCTCCTCCTCCCCCCAACTCCCTCTCTTCGTCGTCGTCCGTCGTCCTCCCCCCCCCTCCGCCCTTCGGCCCTTCGCTTTGCCTTCCCCATCAAGGGCCAGGGCCGAGGCCTGCGGAAGAAGCAACGCTGCAGAGACAACGCCCCCCCTCCCTGTTTTCCTGTTTGTCCTCCTCCCCCCCCCCCTCCCCCTCCTCGTCGTTGTCCTAGCCTAGCCGGGGCCGAGGCCCGAAGCCCCCGACGCCTGTGGCCAGCGGAACGCCGCGGAAGCAGCGGTGATAAATTCTAACACGCCGTTCAAGATCAATTGCTCGAGCAAGCGCAACGTGTTCTGGAAGTGCGCCTCCTGGGCCAATATCAACCCTGCTGCCAGTCTGCACGTTGTGTTTTTCAGCGCGCCTCTGTTCACGCCGAGGCTCTCAGCAGCTGCAGCCAAGGAGGTCAGCGAGGTGGTTTTCCCCAGGGCATTTTCGGCAATGCGAAGTCGGCTGGGAAACGCGAGCGCCGCGAGCTTCGCCACAGGCACCGCCTCGGCGGGGGAAGTTGCGGACGACCCCGCGAGCTCCAGCATGCGCAAGCCATGCTGGACATCCAGCCTCGGCGAGAAGACGCTAAAACACACGTTATCAAAGGGCCACTGGGACCCATCCTGCTGCGGGGGCCCTGGCAGGCCCTGGCCCTGGCTCCCGAACGGCCGGCAGGTCACGAAACACTGCGCCCCCCCCCCCCACGTGGCCATCACCCAACGTTTTCCTTAGACCTAAGAGGCTATAGTCTATAGCGACTGAAGACTTTACCTTGCGCCCCTTAGACTGGGCAGGGGGGGGGAGGGGGAAGGGGAAGAAAAGCAGGGGGAGGTGGGGGAGGAGGAGGTGGAGGAGGAGGAAGGACGATGCCCAGGAGAGGAGGGGAGGGGGAGGGGGAGGAGGGGGAGAGCAAGAGTAGTAGGACTTAGTAGGATGACTACGGCGAGGTGACGAGGAGGAGGGTGGCCAGGAGGACGAGGACGGCCAGGAGGAGAATAAAGAGGGCAGGAACAACTCTGGAGTTCTGGAGCCATCAAGAAGAGCAGGAGCGAGCAGGAACAGGAGGGGGAGAGGGGATGGGGCGATGGGGGTGGGGGGGGGAGGGGTGGAGGGGGAGGGGTGGGCGTGGGGAAGAGGAGCGAGGAGGAATGACGTCGAGGACCTCAACAATCAACAATAAGGAGGAGTGAGGAAAACGGATACGTGGACGAAAGGGGGGAGGGGAGGAGCGTTGAGCAGGTGCGCTAGGCAAAGAGAAAAGGGAGAACGAGAAAGAGGACCACTGAGTCACTGAGGACAGAGGGTAGCAGAGGAGGGGAGAGAGAAAATGAGGAGGAACAGGACGAGGAGGACGAGGAGGACGAAGACAGGAGGATGACGGCGCGGGCGAAGACGTGGAGGAGGAAGGGGACCGAAGACGACCAGGAGGAGGAGGAAGAAGAGGACGACGACGTGGAGGACGAGGACGAGGACGAGGACGACGAGTGACGAGTCGACTGGCGAGGACGACAGAGACGACGAGGAGCAGGGCGTGGGAGGAAAGGAGGAGGAGGACGAGGAGGAGTAGGACGAGGGGGGAGGATGAGGAGGGCGACGACGCGAAGGAGGGAGGGGAGGGAGGAACGGCAGGAGCAGCAGGAGCAGGAACAGGCAACCCAGGCAGGAACAGAGGAACAGAAGCAGGAGGAGGGAGGAGGGAGGAGGACGACCGGAGGAGGAAGGGGGGAGGAGGAGGAGGAGGAGGAGGAAAACTGAAGGAACGAGGACCCCATCCAAACATCAAGAAAAAAACCTCCGGAATAATCTAAGGATCTGACGGGGGCGGGCGCGCTGCTCTCGCCATCGCTGCGAAAACGCTGGCAGGTGGTGGTGGTGCTGCTGCTGCTGCTGCTACTATTTGTTGTGCTGCTGCTGCTGGTGCTGCTGGTGCTACTGCTGCGTACTGACCCTGAGCGTTGCGAGCCCTCGGCGCTGCAGCTGCTGCAGCTGCAGCGGCGGGGGCCCGCGCTGCGCGAGCCTCGCGGACCGCCTTGCCAACAGTGATGGAGCCAGGGGGGCGCCCGCGCCGCCGCTTGGGCGGCGGCTCTCCAGCGGGCGCCGCCGCCGCCGCCAGGGGCGCCGGCAGAGGTGGCAGAGGTGCCGCCGCCAGGGGCGGCGGCGGCAGAGGTGGTGGCTCTGCCGCCCCGCCGCCGTCGCTGCTCTCAGAGGAGGGGTCCAGGGCGCTCCCCCAACCCATGGCTCTGGACAGTCGGGGCTGAGAGAGGCGGGGCGGGGCGGCAGGGCACGGTCCGGCCCGGGCCGTTTGACCCGAAAAAATGGGACGGGAGGAGCAGTGGCGACGGCGACAGCGATAACGGCAACGGCAATGGCGGCGGCTGCGCGGCAGTGTCAGTGACTGTCAGAGTCAGAGCAGAGATTGAGGAGAGGAGAGGGTCACGCAAAAAAAACAACAACAAGGAATCCAGGATCGCACGACCAGAGCCCAGCGGCTCAGTTCAGTATACCAAGGCCCCCCAGGGCCCCAGGGTCGAGTCAAGGATCCCACGGCCAGAGCCCAGGATCCGACGGCCAGAGCCCCAATCCACGACGCCCACTACAAACATTTCAGGCGAGCAGAGATATGTAAGCAATGTTGGCGGCCATAACCTTCATGTTTCCTCCTCCTCCTCCTTCTCCTCTTCCTAAGTCTTCCTAGTATTTCTCCTCAATTATCCTCTGGCTCTCCTCTTGTGACCCCTTGCGCTCCCCCCGCGCGCCATGAGAGCGCGCTGCTTGGCTGGAAAATGTGCGATTTGTTTTCACGCAGGTGGCGAAACTGTCGGATGCGCAAGGCGTCGCGTTCAAAACTGGTCCGATTGGCACTGTGGAAATCGAGCGTTCAAGCGACCAACGCGCGTGCGAACACGGCTTTCACGCACCCACGTTTTTGACGACGCATTGGCGGCATTTCAACACATTTGCTAACATAGCGCGCGCGCATCAACACATTTCCCAACAACTGCAACATGTTTGAACGATCTGCGCAAAACCAAAACCAACGCCACACTGAACAACGAACGCATTTTGCAGAAGGTTGTTTTCCGCGCAATGAAACCTTCACTTTTTTGACACGAAAACCATCAACGCATTGAGACAACGCACGCTTCCAAAATCGACACGTCGACACAACGCACAACCCCAAAATCAACACATTCCCCAACATATTTAATTCTTCCTGGTTACTACTGAAACGCCATGTCAATTTTAGACCCCTCCCCCCTTGGAGGGGTTTGAGGTCCCGGGGCTTTTGGACCCCCCCCCCCCTCGGAAGGGTTTGGGGTCCTGGAGCTGTTGGACCTCCCGGGGCTTTTGGACCCCGCCCCCCGTAGGGGGGGTTTGGGGTCCCGGGGCTTTTGGACCCCCCCCTCTAGGGGAGGTTTGGGGCCCTGGGGCTTTTGGAGAACCGCCCCCTCTGGGGAGGGTTTGGGGTCCGGGGGCTTTTGGACCCCCCCCCCGTGGGAAGGGTTTGGGGCCCCGGGGGTTTTGGAAAACCCCCCTCTGTCTGGGGGGGGTTGGGGGTCCCAGGGCTTTTGGAAAACCTCCCTCTGGGGTGGGGTGGGGTCCCGGGGCTTTTGGAAACAACCCCGGGGTCCTTGGGGGGGGGGTTTGGGTCACCGGGTTTTTGGACCCCCCCCCGGGAGGGGTTTGGGGTCCCGGGGTTTTTGGACCCGCCCCCCTCTGGGGGTGGGCTCGGGTTTTTGGACTCCCCCCTGGGGATTCCTCCTTCCTCCTCCTCCTGCCCTTGGGGGCCAGAGCCGGAGCGAAGCCGGATCGGCAAAAATCGGGAGGAATCGGCTGACGCATCGAATCGGCAGAAGCCGGATCGGGCGCACTCGAAATCGGAATCGCGAGTCGGAATCCCGGAATCGAATCGGTTCGAAATCGGAATCGCGGAAATCGATTCGAATCGAACCGGCGGAATCGGAATGACCCCTGCCTGGGGGGCTGCGAGCTGTGAGCCTGTCGCCACTTTAGTGGGCTGCTGGGGGGTCCAGCGGAATGACGTCTTACGCAGACCACCATGAGACCTCGCCATCCCTGGGGGGGCTGTGATCTGCGAAACTGTCGCCACTTTCGAAGGCGGGTGGGGAGCGCAGCGTGGTGTCGTCTTACGCGGGCCACCGGGGGACCTCGCCACCCCTGGGGGGCCGCGGTCTGCGAAACTGTCGCCACTTTCGAAGGCTGCGGGGGGGAGGGGAAAGGTGGTCCCATTGAGCGCCATTCGCGTCTTGCGTTGTCTGGGGCAACTGAGATGACAATGGCGCCGTTGAGGGTGGCGGCGGTGCTTGTTTTGACGGCAACATATGCCCGCAGCCGTTGGGGCAACCGAGGCACGCACAGTGCATACATTACACAAGTGAAGCTTGCAGTGCCGACGCTGGGCGCTTGGATCCACCGGCCCGTCGGCTTCTACTGAGTTGCACATAAGAGGTGAAAACCTGCAAGGGTGTTTCTGTGACGAGGAACAAGGCATATTTGGCCAGCATATCGTGCTCTTCGAATGCGAGCGTCAGGTCGCTGTGGCATTGTGGCATGCCCCCACGCATTCCGAAAACAGCTTTGCCAACCTTGCTGCAGCCACGCATAAGTCATGCCGCTGAATCTGGTGTAGCCCATTCATATAAAATGCTGTTAGCTGTGTGTGCGAAACCTCGTTCCGAGTCGTGCCAAACCTGATTTCGATGGTGGGTTGTTAGCAGCGCACTTACATTCCGAATGTACCGCAATTTCTGCTCAGTAGCAGCGTGCTCGTGGCTGCTCAGCACTGCTGCGTCCTTGCCTATACTTCGGCGAGCCGCATATGGATGCGCTGCGCAAGTGACGGCCGAATCACTTACAACGTCTGACATCGAGCCGTGCGGCTTCGCGGCGCGGCTGTCGGTTTGGGCGCGCTCGCGCAGCGGCGCGCGACCGACTCGCTCGCGCCCCCAATCTTCGCAGCAAGTTCAGGCGGCCCGTTGTGGCCAGAGCTGCGTTCATAAAATCGGCTCCTACCAAAACCACACATGCGCAACTTCGCTGGGCACCTGCGGATTTCCGAAGAAAGCGCCGTTGTCTTCTCGTTTGCTGCCTGCTCGACTTTGAGGGGAATGTGTAGCAAGTCCTTGCTGGCGCATTTCAAATTCGGAAATGCGGTTCGCAATCGCGCGCGCTGGCCCTCCAACGCGGGGCAATCCGAACGCGCCGTCAAGCGGAGATCAGCATGCCCCCCGCGAACAGCATCGCCAGGAGCACTTGGGTCTTCCGAGCTGGCACCGTGGACATTCAACGTGCTGTCGGGGCATGTGTCGGTGATGAGCACTCGCAATGGATCGCGGCCGCGCTCTGCTGCGACGTCTCGTTTCTGCCTGCGAAGCACTCGGTGCAACGCAGACATCGAGCACTTGCAGGGGCCATCAGCGCCCAAGACTCGAACGTCGCATGTGGCGCGCCGGCGATCCAAGGCGCGACGAATGTACAAATGCCCTGCTATCTTCTCGATCAAGGCGCGATAGAATGCGCGGCCCGTCGGAGGCAAGTGCGATTGGTGCCCTGATTGGGCGCCGGGAAAAACAGCGGCCCGCTCCGTTGCCGCATTCGTCGTCGGATGCACAACGGCGGCGAAGTAGGCGTTCGAGAAAGCGGCGCAGCAGCACTTGTCGGATACTTGATGGTGCTTGCCGCAGTCGCCCGTCAAAATGCACCTCGTGCGCGTCAGGTACAATAGGGTTATAATCGCCTTGTCCATACGAGTGCCTTTACGTGTCAACTGTGCTTCATCTGCTCCCACGATGGGCTCTCCTCCAATTGAACTCGGACGCCGGCTGCGCAACCGTTCACCAAGTTCCCCGCCGTGATATTTCCACTGCAGCCGCGCAGCTCATCAAAGCGGGCATTGAATGCAATATTGTTCCACTGGCCGCAACCAAAGTACTGCAATTTCGTCGAAAGAATGCCGCGGCCACCTTTGGCATGGGAGCTGTTGGTATGCGTGAGCAGCATGCGTTTCTCGTTCAACTCTCTGGCCGCGCGCGCGGGGCATCTCCGTTGGTGCGCCGAGCCGAACTCCTGGCGGCCCTCCACGCAGTCACTAACGTTCCGCCAAGACATCACCTCCTTGGAGGCTGCCGATTCCAATCCCGCAGGCCACCGACTCGCCTTTCCGCTCGCTCGGCGGGTCTTGGCGCGCTCCTTCTGGACATTCGGTTTGGCCGCCGCGGGTCTCGCCTGGTCCGCCCAGTGAGTCGGCTCTTCCGTCCTCGGTGACACCATGCCGCCCCCTCTGCAAGTGAATCGCGAGAACCTTCTTCGTTCCGTGCCTGAGGTCACAAACTGGAGCGTTGAAAGCACTTGCAGAAACCAGATCGGCTGCGCCCCGTTGGAAATTGACGAACGCGACCTTGCCGACGTGAAAGGCGAAAGCGCGGCCCGCCCCGTCGTCAATGATGCACCTGCCAATGGAGAACAACGTCTCGGGAGCGTGGGTATAAATTGCGAGACCGAAAAGAGTGAACATCCTTGTGCCCCCGTGCGCCCCCGAACGTGGACATCGCCGAGTTCCAGACCAATGTGGTGCCCTGCCCGTGCACAGCTCGTGCTCTCGAGCTATGCGCGCGGGAATTCTGCGGAGATGGTGTGCCAAGTGCAGCCGTCAGTGGAGGACATCGCCACGTTCGTTTTGGAGCCCGCACCCATGCGCGGGAAGCGCGACCCTAGTTACGGCAAATACATGGCGTTTGGCATGATGCGCCGCGGGGACATGTAAACGCAATTGTGGTATCAAGACCAAGCGCACCATTCAAGTCGTGGCTTGGCGGCAAAGGGCTATCCTGGCTTCTGTTCGACACATCCCTGCAAACCTCTGGCTTCAACCTAGACGCGCCCGCGCAGGTCACAGGGCGCCGCAAATGAGGCGCCGCAGCAGGAGGCTTGCTTTCCTCTCTTCTTCTTTTTCTCCCTACTGTTCTCGCGTCTCGCCCTCTTCCTCTTGCCCTGTTCCTCCTCCCGTTCGTTTTCTCTCCCTCTCCCGTGTTGTATTTTCTGCAGGAGTTAGACTCGGCCCGCGTACGACCTCGGAATGCGGCTGACTTTCATAACTTCACCTTCGCATGTCGTGTGCGTCGATCTGTTTCGAGAGCTTAGAGGCCCTGCAACAATGTGTTTGTCCAGGACGAGTCGTAGGAGACTCGGATGGTCCACCTCCTTCGGCCCGTTTTCGGCCCTGCACTCGGGCTCCCGCGACCATCCCTATACTTCGGATGGCGCGAGGCTCTGGCTGGGGCGCTTCCGCGTCTGTCGGCTACGAGTCCACCCACAAGGAGTGGGGGCTCGTGGGCCAACGAAAGTGCAGGGGCATCGTGTCGTTGATCCGAAATCTGGGTTGCACTCTTTCTTTCTCAGCGAGATGTGCTCACTCGAACGATCGGCGCCAGCGATGTGAATGAATGAATGAGTGCCCCCGCGTGCAATCCACTGTGGCCCGCGGCGGTCGGCGCAATGCGTGGGCACGAACTGAGATGTCACTCGCCGACGCGCGGCGTCTCGGCGCAACGGGCGCGGGCAGCATTTGTGTAAACGACAACAGATCCAACGCGAAACGGCGGACATATGTGGATGATAGCCATTGGACAAGGAACCCAACTAATCGCGACCCGCGCGCGGCCAGTCGTGGTTTTCCACCTCTCTTCGAAACGCGAAAAATGCGTCTAGGTCTGGCCCTTCAGAAAGATATGCCTGATCCGCTGATCCCATTTCATCGCGAATCGTCGCCCATGCGTCGCTTTGCTTGGGGGGGTTTTCGTCGCGCGCAAAGCCTATTCGCCATGCATGAACCAAACTTATGTTTCAACCAAACTCAAGTTTCTCATTTTTTCTCTTTCCTCCGTCATCCTCTGCCCCCCCCCCCCCCCCCCCCCCCCCCCCCCCCCCCCCCCCCACGCCCCACGCCACTTGATAACCTAGCATTCCCTTCCTCCGTTTCCTCCCTACTCATGCTTTTCGTTATCCTCGTTCTCCTCGCCCTCCTCCTTCTTCTCCCCCTCCCCCTTCCCCCCATCCTTCTCCCCCCCTCTCCTCTTTCCCTGAAGATGCCCAACTTGACCGAACGATTGGTTTGAAGTCTTACCCGTGATCAAGACAACAGGCATCAACATGTGCTTGGATAGGCTGGCGCGCGTACTTTTTCTTCGGCGGCCCGCAAGGAAAAGTCCTGGGGGCGCGTCAGAAGGCAATGGGGCGCAATGCCAGATAATCAGTGAAGGCCAGGCCACGACTGGAGGAAGCCGCCAAGAGGGCGCCAACCCACACACGTGCGACATGCAGAAAAGGGCAGCAGGCCAGAGTGACAACTGGCGCGCATGCGCGAAGCGCGGGGAGTCTGGTGAGATCTGATGATTGGTACATCGGAAGAACCTGTGCCTTACACACAAGTATTGCTGCAAGGGCGCGGAAAACAACGACAAACGCGACAAGGGGGACATCGACAGTTTGATGCCCCTTTGCTTTTGCTTTCAACGTCCGCCACCGCTTCCTAACGTGTGCATCGTTTGTTTGCCAGCGGCCAACATTTATGACTTTGCAGAGTCATAAATGTTGGCTGCGGCGACGAGAAGGCCCTCTGGAATACTAGAAACGATAAATGACTGAACTGATCTTCTTCCGTCGCGACTCCAAGCGCCAAGGCCATTCGCTGGATGCGCGGATGGCTGGCGAGAGACAAGGGTGGAGGAAGAGAGGGGCGCGAGCGGAAGGCGACGCAAATAATGGGGTTTTTTATATGACGGGCTGCACATGGATTTTAGCTTGTAGTTAAATGCTGAAGCGATGCTCAGTTTTTTTCAAAAAGTGCACATAGGTTGGGCACCAAATCAATCGACACATCGTTTTGGGCCCCTTTATCATTGGTGTGCACCCTCGCCGGGCTTTTTCCTGCAAGCCGACAACTTACGCTAAACGGTCGCCCATAAACAAAGCAACTCCCTCGAGTATCGTTCCAGGGCGGGCTGCTGCGATGCGCAGATCGTGAACGATCTGGCAAGATTTGGTTTGGGAAATTCTTAATCCAAACGGGCGTCCCATACGAAATTGTTGCTGCAACGACGCGCGGAAAACACCATGCGCAAAACAAAGAGGAGGGGCATCCATGTTCCTTTTGCTTTGTCGCCTCTGTTTGTTCCCCCATCAACAACAAGGTTGTTTTGTGCCCCTCTATGATCTGTGCATCTCATCGTCGAGTTTCTTCCAGCAAACTGACAAGTTACGTTTGACGGTCTCCTTTGAACGAAGCAACTCGCTGGACCAACGTTCCAGGACAGGTTGTTGCAATGCGCGGATCGTACAAGATCAGGCAGTATTTAATCTGGAGTTCATTCAAACAAAACTGCGTCTCATACGAAATTGCTGCTGCACCGACGTGCGGAAAACACCATAAGCGACAGAAAAAGGGAAGACATCTAAAAATGGAGGCCCGTTTTGCTTTGTCGCGTGTGTTTGTCATTTAACCAAGCGAAAAGCTGTTTTGGACCCCTCTGTGATTAATGTACCTCATCGTCGAAGCGTTCCGTTCAACCGACAAGTTGCGTTTGACGGTCTCCCTTAAACAAAGCACCTTGCTTGAGCAGCGTTCCAGGACGGGTTGTTGCAATGCACAGATCGTCAAATACCTGGCAAGATTTGATCTAGAGCTCGCTAATACAAGAAATGCGTCCCAATCAAATTTGTCGCTGCAGCGACGCGCGAACAATCCATAAACAATACAGAAAGCGGGACCATCCAAAACTGTATGCCCTTGTTGCTTTGCCACCTTTGTTTGGTACCACTGTTTTGTTTCCTTTTGTTTGCGTCCGTTGTTGGTTCAATTCGTGCCCCCGGTTTCATGAATAATTCTTTTTGTAAAAGATTTGACGAGCGATTCTTTTATATTCCTTTTGAAAGGGATCAAACAAGCCAGCGTTGGCCCCAAATAGATAGGAGGACAAGAGGAGGACGAGATGAGGATGGGAGGATGACGGAAGCAGGACGGAAGCAGGACTGGAGAACGGGCGGAGCAACATCAAGCAAACGCAAGCAAGCAAGCGGAAGCACGCACACGCAAGCGAACCATAACAAGCAAGCAAGGGCCAGCGATCAAGTGCAAGCAAGCAAGGGCAAGCAAGAACAAGCAAGCGAGTGCAAGCACGCAAGAGCAAGCAAGCAAGCGCCATTGGAAAAAGGGGGCGCCATTGGAATAAGGGGGGTTGCCATTGGAAAAAAGTGAGGGAGGTCAAAGCACCAATTAGTGATGATGAGCTGGGACCCCTATAGGGCAAGCCTACTTAGAGAACGCACGGATTTCTTCTGTAAGCGATTCAAATCAGATTCCTTTAAGAGGACGGTGACACTAGGATTCCTTTTGGGGAAGCCGATCGCTGGATTCTGTTGAGGATTAACACTCGGATTCCGTTTGAGGATGATTACGCAAGGATTCCTTGTGAGGAACATTACACACCGACTCCTTCTGCAGAGGAATATGAGAGGATTCGTCTCACGGCGGATTACAATAGGATCCCATTTGTGGCGGATTACAACAAGATATTTTTTTCAGGAGAATACCACTAGGATTCTTTTCTTGTTGAGGATTACACTCGGGTTCCCGTTGAGGAAGATTGCACGAGCTTTGGGGTAACCCAGGGGATGGGGAATAACCTTGGAAACCAAACCAAACCGGATACTTG
This sequence comes from Prorocentrum cordatum, assembly GCA_963575745.1. NCBI lineage: Eukaryota > Dinophyceae > Prorocentrales > Prorocentraceae > Prorocentrum > Prorocentrum cordatum. The sequence continues at coordinate 124,028 of CAUYUJ010018143.1, forward strand.
AGAGTTTTCAATGCTTCGCTGAGTTTGCAAAGCCTGTATACATATGCACATATGTACATAGATGTATATATATACACATCTATAACTACGAACAACATTGCCAGCTCTCTGGGGCTCGAGCGTCTTTTCATGTAAACAAATAACAAAATAACTTGGTTGCAAAATCCTTAAAGACATGAGCGCATGCAAGTATCTTGATTATCTGGGTTGTCAATGGTTTGTTGCTCTCGTTCTCCTCCCGGGGTACTCCCAAATACCGCCACAACAGGTTTCTCCGTGTAACCATCCACGCTCGGAATCATACTGCAATCACCCATGCAAAAGATCATTCTGCAAGTCTCCACAATCGGAATCCCATTGTAAACCTTCACGGTTGGAATCCGACTGCAATCCTCCGCGGGAAGAATCCGATTAGAATCCTCCGCGCAAGGAGTCTACTGTAATCCTCCACAAACGAATCCGACTGTAATCCGCCGCAAAAGGGCTCAATGTGTAATCCGCCGCAAAAGCGATCTTGTTGCAACCCGCCACGACAAGGAACAACCTTGAACCGAAACACACACATATATGTACATACATACATATACATATATATATATATATATATATATATATATATATATATATATATATATATAACATAAATATGAATACATGCACGGTTAAACAATAACGCATGCAGGCGGGAATAAGCACAAAGCACCCCATCGTAACATGGGGCGACTTTTCGGCCTTACGGGGGGGGGGGCGGCCGCGTGGCGTCTTACGCGGCCCACGAGTAGACGTCGCCAGCCCTGGGGGGCTGCGATCTGCTAAAGTGTCGAAGTGTCGCCACTTTAGAAGGCTGCTGGGGGGTCCAGCGGAGTGGCGTCTTACGCGGACCACCAGGAGACCTCGCCATCCCTGAGGGCTGCGGTCTGCGAAACCGTCGCAAGTTTCGAGGGCTGCTGGAAGGTGCATTTGCCTCGCCATCCTAATGGTGCTGTGATCTGCGAAGCCGTCGCCACTTTCAAGGGCTGCTGGGGGGTCGAGCGGAATGACGTGCTACGCAGACTCAGATTCGACCTTGCCATCCTGGCGGGGCTGCGATCTGCGAAACTGTCGCAAACGGTCGCCGCTTTCGAGAGTTGCTGGGGGTTCAAGCGGAGTGACGTGCTACGCAGACTCAGATTCGACCTCGCCATCCTGCGGGGCTGCGATCTGCAACGCTGTCGCCACCTTCGAGGGCTGCTGGGGGGCCCAGCAGAGTGGCGTCTTACGCGGACCGCCAAGAGACCTTGCCATCCCTGGGGGGTTGCGGTCTGCGAAACTGTCGCCATTTTCGAGGGCTGCTGGAAGGTGCATCTGCCTCGCCATCCTAATGGGGCTGTGATCTGCGAAACCGTTGCCACTTTCGAAGGCTGCTGGGGGGGGCAGCGGAGTGGCACCTTACGCAGGCCACCAAGAAACCTCGCCATCCCTGGAGGCTGCGATCCGCGAAATTGTCGCCACTTTCGAAGGCTGCTTGGGGTCGAGCGGAATGACGTTTTACGCTGACCACCAGGAAACCTCGCCATCCTGCGGGGCTGCGATCTGCGAAACGGTCGCCACTTTCGAGCGCTGCTGGGGGGTTCAGCGGAGTGGCGTCTTCCGCGGACCACCAAGAAACCTCGCCATCCCTGGGGCCCTGGGGGGCTGCGGTCTGCGAATCGGTCGCCACTTTTGAAGGCTGCTGCAGCAGCCTTCAAAAGTGGCGACCGATTACGCGGAACACCAGGAGACCTTGCCATCCGTGGGGTCCAGCGGAATGGCGCCTTTTTTCTGTTACCTGAGGGTTATTTCGGGGTCCGAGGTCGTCCGGAAGGAAGCAGAGAAACTGGCTGGCTGTCTTGGACGTCCCTTCGGCGGTTTTGGGGCCGTCTTGGGGCCCTCCTGGGGCGCTTTTGAAGCCTATTGGGCCGTCTCGGGACGATGAGGGGCCTCTTCGGGAAGCGGAGCATGCGAAAACGCTAACATTGATCAAACACCTGCGAACGTATCCATATGGTTTGGCCTCTCCGACCTTTCTTTGAAGACTTCTTGGGGGCCTCTTGGGTATCTTTGGGGCCTCTTGGGCCGTCTGGAGGCCGTCTTGGGCCGTCTAGTGGCCTTCAGCCCATCCCGCCACCGTGCCTGGGTTATGGGTTAGAGGCCTCTTGGAAGTTCGTTTGGGTATCGTGGGAGGCCGCTCGGGGGGCTTCTTGGAGGCAGTTTGGGAGGCCTCTTGGGGGCCTCTTTTTGGACACATTGTGGGCCTCATGGGGCCTCTGGGGGGCCTCTTGGGCTCTCTTTGGGGACTCTTGTGGCCTCCACGGGGCCTCTTGGGGCGGAAGGCTCGAATAATCGGTTCGTGTTCCCACTCTTGGGCCTCTCTTGGGGCCATCTTGGGTGATCTTGGGCGCCTAGTGGGCTGTGTTGGGGCTCTCTTGGACCGTCTTGGGGGCCTATTGGGCCGTCTTGTGGCGGTCTTGGGGGCCTTTGGGGCCATGTTGGAACGCCGGAAACCCATAACGCGAGAAGGCGACAAGCATCGAACAACACAAGGGAAATCACTGACGTTTGCCTCTTTGGGCCCTCTTGGGGGTCCTCGTCGAGCGCTGTAGGGACTTCTTTGGGGCCTCCTGGGCCGTCTTAGGGTCCGTCTTGGGCATCTTGGAAAGCTCTTGGGCTGTTTTGGAGGCCTCTTGGTCCACTTTTTTGCACTTTTTGAAACTTTCTGGCCGCTCTGGGCCGCCTCTGGGAAGCGAACCGGGAGGGTAGCAAACACGTTTCCAGGATGGTTGCGGACTGTGCGCCCTCCAGGCCCAGGGGGGCGGTATTAGTTATGATCATTACTTTGACGATCGTGATTTATTAATAATATGATAATGATGGTGATGGTGATGGTGCTGGTGATGATGCTGATGATGCTGATGATGACGGTGCTTATGGTCATCATATGTTGTGTTAGCTTCATTCGTATTACTGCTGTTGTTGGGGATATTATCATCAGTATTATTTTTGCGATAATCATCATCATTATGAACATATTTTTTTCCCGACCCTCCTGCATCGGGTGCTCGTTCTGGATAGAACACTGCGGTCGCACATCCTCGCGTTCCCTTTCCCCTTTTCTCGTGCCTCTGACCTCGCAACTTCCTGCGTGCCAGATTGCTTCCTGCCTGGCCATTCCTGTGCGTCTGCGATCTGCGAAACCGTCGCCATTTTCGAGGGTTGCTGGGGGGTCCAGCGGGGTGACGTGCTACGCAGACTCAGATTCGACCTCCCCATTCTTGTGGGGCTGCGATCTGCGAAACTGTCGCCATCTTCGAGGGCTGCTGGGGTCCAGCGGAGTGACGTGCTACGCAAACTCGGATTCGACGTCGCCGCTTTCGAAGGAAGTCGGGGGGTCCAGCGGAGTGGCGTGCCACACAAACTCAGATTCGACCTCGCCATCCTTGTGGGGCTGCGATCTGCGAAGCCGTCGCCGCTTTCAAGGGCTGCTGGGGGGTCGAGCGGAATGACGTGCTACGCAGACCCAGATTCGACCTCGCCATCCTTGTGGGGCTGCGATCTGCGAAACTGTCGCAAACGGTCGCCGCTTTCGAAAGTTGCTGGGGGTTCACGCGGAGTGACGTGCTACGCAGACTCAGATTCGACCTAACCATCCTGCGGGGCTACGGTCTGCAATGCTGTCACCACCTTCGAGGGCTGCTGGGGGAAGAGCGGAATGACGTGCTACGCAGACTCAGATTCGACCTCGCCATCCCTGTGGGGCTACCATCTGCGAAGCTGTCGCCCTTCGAAGGAAGTTGGGGGGTCGCGCGGAGAGACGTCTTACCCAAACTCGGCCTCGACCGCGCCATCCTTGTCAGCGATCTGCGAAACCCTCGCCACTTCAGGGGGTTGCTGGGGGATCCAGCGGGGCGCTGTGACGGGCCGCCTGCAGACCTGGCAGCGCGCCTTCGAGCGTTTAGCTCCCGCACGCAAAAACGCAGGAAGGACACCAGGAAACTGGCGGGCGAGCTCGGCCTCGCTCGCTCCTTGCACAACGCATGCGCAGGCTGAATAATTTAGCCGGGCGCCGCAGCGACATAGCGCAAGCAACGCTGCATCTGTAGAGCACTACCCGCAAAAAAAAACACTCTCCGGTCTCCTCCCGTCGCTTTCGTCGTCGTCTTCTGCCCCCTTGCCGCCTTCCCTCTGCTGCTGCCGCGCTGACGGGTCGGCCCCCCACGCGTTCTTCTCCTGCCCTTTGTTCCCGCCCTCAGGACCCTTCATGCCTGGGCCTTCGCTCCTCGCCCTCGTGTGGTTGTCCTGTGCATCGTGCCACGCGGGCGCATCCCATGTGGCTTGCACAACATACAACGGCGCCTGCACTGTCATTGTCCTGAAAAGTGTGTGCCAACTGTTCTTGTCCTTTCATGCAAATGGGTAGGGTACGTCGAATGATTATTCGTATTAGAACTATTATAGCTACGGTGGTTAATATTATTATTAGTATTGTTATTCGCATTATTCTAACTGTTACTAGTACGGTCAATAAAGCGATCATTAACATCGCTGCTACCAATCATATCCGTACGATGATTAATATTATCCGTGTTGTCCGTTTTAGTAGCAATATTACTATTGTTTCTGCTACCGTTACTATTATCGTTATCATCACAACTAAGATGTACATGTTTCACTCGTGTGAATCGTACCACTGAAATTTGTATTCGCATTCGTATAGCTAGTCTGATAGTGCCAATAATTTCGGCAACGTGAATACTAATGTATGTACATATGCGTGCGTATGTACTTCCTCCGTGCACAGATCTATGCACATACATACATACACATATATCAGCCACCTTGCCTCTGGGCACAGGCTAAACGTGTCCTCAGGTCCTTTGCCTAATCCCTGGACCCTGAGTCCTGTCCAGAGGAATATTTAAGGGGCCCGGAGCCCAACTTCTCAAATCAACTGGGGCTTCCCCTGGGTTCCAGGACGTCTTCTCGCATGACTTGCTCGGACCCAAGAGGGCCAGAAGACGGGCCAAGAAGGCCCCAAGCGGCCTCCAAGACGGCCCCGAGACGCCCAAACATGGCTCCAAGATGCCCAAGATGGCCTCAAGATAGCCCGAGAGGCCTCCAAGACGCCCCAAGACCCCACGAGGTCTCCCAAGATGGCCCTCAGAGGCACAAGTCATTGACTTCCCTTGAATTCTTCAAAGGATTTTGGCGTTCTCGCCTTATCGGCTTTCCGACGTTCCAAGACGGCCCAAGAGGCCCCCAAGACCAACCCAAAACGGCCAAAGAGATCTCCAAGAGGGCCCCAACACGGCAAGAGCGTGAGAATGATCGCGGGTCACTGCCTTCATTGCCCGACATTCTCAAATCGCCGACGTCATTATTCCTTCATGACGTCGACCCCGAAAGGCCTTGACCCATTCCCCGGGACCGGCGTCTAATCCTGAATAGTTTTTTGACAGTCCAGGGGTCCGGCATAGGGCTCCAGAGGCCGAAAACAACGAAATACCTCCCGTCGTATTTTTGGTCGTGACCCGAGGGGGTCTGGGTTACAATTCACGGGCACGCCCTCCAACAGGCGGATGTTGGAAGAAAGATGAAGATAGTAAAACAAAAATCAAAAATAGTCCGAAGAGCACGAAACATCGTTCCCAGACTATTTTTGTACTATGGTTGAATAATCCTCTTGTGCAGGGACATGCCCTACTTAAAAATATACATATCCACTGCTCCCTAGCCAGGTCCATCCTGAGCCCAGGAGCGGTGTGGTGTATATGCCCTCCTGTCTTGGCCGGGGAGGCATGTACATCGCTCCTGGGCCCAGGATGGGCCTGGACAGGAGCAGTGGAAATGTATAGATTTCGTCGCCCTGAGTGAAGACATGCTGCGAGAGAACTCGGCTCGGCTGGTTGCCGTGAGAAGATGGTCCGTACTGCGCGCTAGGCGCTCGCTCGGTCTGTCGCCCGGTGCCGCAAGGTGGGCCGCCAGTCCAGCTCGTCCGGAGCGTCGAGGGTCTGGCGCACAATGCTTGTGTATAATCCCTCTCTCGAGCCAGGACACGCGGGGAGGGTGTGGAACAACTCCTGAGCAATGTGCGTGCGCGCACGTGTACGAGCGCGCACATGTCTGAACGCCGCGTTCGCTCAAGACTATCTCGTGTGGCGCAGCCTCTCCCTGCATCACTCTGCACTTGACATGTGCTTGCGGACTGTTTCTGGCTGGCCACAATGCGGGAGCAACCAGATAGTGTCCAATACACCGAATTGATGCTCCCAATACTCTGCTGCAAGAGGGGGCTGACGATTCGACGTAGCGGATCGAGACGGTGAATGGGCAGGGGCGGGCATGGAGAGAGAGAGAGAGAGAGAGCCAGATGGAGAGAAGCTTGGACAGGTAGCTAGGGAGGGAATCGGCGAGCGGGGAAGCGCACTGCGAACGCGCACGCCGGACCCGTTGGCGACGATATGCAGACCTGACGCAGGGGTCCAGGAACACCGAAAGAGAACAGCGAGCTCATGTGGGCTTCTGACCGGACATCGCACCTCGCCGACCCGAGTTTCGCTCATATGCCTCACAGGCCTCTCTCGCGCAGACTGCTGCCTTTGGCCGCTGGGCCCGGCCTCCAAACCGCAGGCCTCGTATCGCCCTTGCCGCAGCCTGCTCCGGGTGGGGATGAAAGGACTCACGCTGGCCTCGGATGCTTTCGGGGAGCGGGCGGGGAGAACAGAATGCCGGGCCGCGTGCACGCCTGCCCCGCACACCCCCCTGGGTGCCTCACGACCCGGCGAGCGGACTCGCAGCAGATGCCGCACGGCCGCGCCCCGCCCCGAGCTGCACCCCGAGGGTCGTCGGCGCCGGGGAAGACGCTGAGGGCAGGGGAGCGCTGCCGAGCTCCGCGCCCGGCGCGGAGCGAGACGGAGCCGAGGGGTGCAGGCCCCCCCCGTGGGGACGGTGCAGCCTTGGCCCTCCATACCATCTCCCTCCTTCACCCTCGTCTCCTTCTCCCTCCACGCCCTCTCCCTCTCCCTGGGAGGGGGAGGGGGTGAGGGAGGTCCTCGAAACCAACCCGTTCATAAACGGGCTGTGTCAGACAACCGCCGGCCGCCTGGGGGCGCGAGGCCGTGAAGACGTTGCCGCTGGACTGCTGCCCTGTGCTCTTTGTGCCTCTGTGCTGTCTTCACCTGTTCCTCCCCAAGCCGATCTCCTTACTACTGGTTGCTTTTAGGAGTGGGGGAGGCTCCAATTCTTGGCTGCCTTCATTTCCACGAAGAGTCCCACAGGGACGCCACTGCACGGCCAGGAGGGTCCACCACGCCTCAAAATGCGGCCCCAGGAGGCTCGGAATAGAGCCGCAGGGGTCCGAGACGGCCCAAGCAGGCTCGAAGACGTCCCAAGATGGCCTCAAGACGGCCAGATACCCCAAGACACAACAAGATGGCCCCGAGAGGTCCTCCAAGCGGGCTTCCAGATACCAAACTCATTGGCTTCCTTGATGTGTGTTTGATGTAGATTCGCAATTTCGCCTTTTCGGGATTCTGGGAGCCCAAGACGGCCCAACATGCCTCCAATATCATTCCAACAAGGCCCCAAAGGCCCCCGAGCGAATCCCAAGAGGGCCCAGATGGCCGAAGATGCCCCCAGGAAGGTTCAAAGACGGCCCGAGACTCCAAGACGGCCCACGAGGGCCCTCGAAACCCGAGCCAAGACGGCCAACAGGGGCCCAAGAGGGCCCCAACAACAAAGTCCCAAGACAGCCCCAGGGCGGTCCAAAACAACCAGAGCGACCCCGAGAGGCCCGCCAAAGACCTCCCAATATGGTGTCAGGAAGTCCCCAGGAGGGCGCAGGAGGGCCCCACGAGGAAGAGGGAGAGTGAGAGGAGCTGAAGGAAGAGACCACGCGGAAGAGCAAAAGGAAACAAACGAGGAGGAGTATGGCAAGAAGGAGGAGGAGGAGGAGGAGGAGGAGGAGGAGCACCTTATGAAAACCCTCAGAAACACCAGTCGTGCTCAGGAGGAGGAGGAGGAGGAGGAGGAAGAGGAGGATGAGAGCGGCAGCGTGCGGAGCACTCTCATGCAATTAGGAAAGAGGAGACAGGATGAGTAGAAGGAGGAGGAGGAGGAGGAGGGGGAGGAGGAGGGGGAGGAAACGGAGGAGGAATGAGAGCAAGCGGTCCCAACGCAGAGACTTCACGGGCTCTGGGCGCGCAATCCGCGAAGCGAGGAAATCCTTAAGATGGCTCAGCCTCGGTTCCCGAGAGCGTAGCCCTTCAGAGAAGAACTCTCTGCAGTAGCCAATCCTGAGCCCACTTCTCCCATGGCATGAGCGTGTTTCTATCATGTGGGGCCCTGCTGGGATGCCAGTGTCTTCTTCTCGTGGCATAGTACGTGTCTGCTGAATGACTTTCAAGACGCAACAATGTCAGCATGCAGTGTTCCACGATCACGCGTGTGCAGCGGTCCCATTCGTGCACAGACCGGCAGAACTACTCGCCGAGCTCTAGGTGACAACCCATCGAGCAGATGCCACAACTTCTGGGGTGCCTCTGGAAACGCCGTTGCGAGGGCACCGCCACCCGCCACCCTGCCGCGAGGCGCGGGCCTGGCGTGCCCTCGGGCCCCTTGTGGTCCTCAGCCCGCCGGCCCTCTGGATCCAGCGCCGAAGGGCCCAGGCCCCAAATTCTCAGGAGGAAAATGAGGAGGAGGATGAAGAGGAGGAGGAGGAGGAGGAGGAGGAGGAGGAGGAGGAGGAGGAGGAGGATGAGGAGGAGTATGATGATTACGAGGTGGAGGAGGATGAGGAGGAGGCGGAGATGTTCTCCGGGGGCCCCGGCGTGCCCCCCGCCGTTCCCCGCCGCTTCCGACTCCTCGGGGCCGAGAGCGCCCGGAGGACGGGCCACGCGGGCCCCAAGACAGGCACGGTGGCGAGAGGGGCCGACGGCCAGCAGATGCCCACCCTCCGCCACGCGATGCTCAAAGTTTGGGGGCGGTCGAATCCGCCCCACGATCCCCCGCCCTCGCGACGCCCTCCGACGCAGTACTTCCCTCGACCCTGTACGCCGCCCCAAGGCGCGCCTGCGGCTGCAGGGCCCTCTGCGCTGCAACGGCACCGCTGTGGCTGCCCACGGGCGCACGGTGCGACGCGGGGCCCGGGTGCGCCTGCGGCTCGCCGAGGAGCTCAGGGAAAGGCACGACGAGGGGAAGGCTGAGTGAGCATGAGACGAGACGAGGCCACCCTACACGCACAGGGGTGCGCCACTATTGAGAGCGGGGGGAAGGGGCCCTGAACGTGGAAGGCTCAGCTGATGATGGGGTAGATCTTGACGCGCTGGGGCTAAACATTGCCATCGGCACAGACATTGTCAAACAGGTAGACTCGGGTGCACTCCAGATCTCGAGCTGTCGAGTCGGTGACCAAATTAGTCCGTGTAGGGCTAAGTGGGGATAACGTTTATCACATGGACGTGTGGGAACCACCTCTCCCGCTGTTGGTAGATCTCTTCTAGATTGGCGTCGCAGTGAATCACAATGGGCGTCGCAGTGAATCACAATGCTCACGGGCAGTAGCTCTGTTTATCGTCGGCAGAGACTGTTGAAATGATGGGTTATGGGTAGTTCAAATAGGGTCAACAAACGTATGCGACGCCCCACGTATTGGCTCCCAATCGTGGGAACCACGATTTAAGGCCGCTCGCGCACCAGGCTAGGGATCAACACGGCAATCCTCTTGGCATGCATAGAATGGGGACGGAAATGAGGGGGGAATGCCCAACAAAACACGTCCAAGATTAACAACGGCACTGCTGGGCAGGCGACGTTTGCTCCAAATGGACACCTTCCCCGGCGGCTCTGGAAGCGAATGCTGTTCAAACTGGACAGGACCTGCCCTCGGTCTTTGTCCGCATCTCTTCCACCACATTGTCGATCCTCCCGATCCTCTCGCGTGCATCAAGGCCACGGGGTTCTTTTCTGGTCGACTAGACCTCTATACCCTCTGGCTTCTCATGCTGCGATTCCTCCTCCTGCACGCCTGTTAAACGTGGCACCATGATCGCCAATGCATTAGCTCACTGGGCAACTCAAACCGCGAACACTTCAACACATGACGGACACATCTGCGTGATATTCTCGTTGCCGATGAGGCGCGCGCGCGCGTGGCTGCTGCAGAGCAAGAGCCAGACGATGCCCCGTGAAGCATGTGACACCTCTCTGGCTGTCCAGATTTTCTATCGGAAGGTCCAGCCCACCCTTGCAGACGAGCAACTTCATGGGGATCGTGCGCCGACCGAACACCACCCTCCAGAGGCGCCACGGGAAAGCACGCAGGTGGCTGTCACACCCGTGTGCAGCAGGCCGAGGTTTTGTCAGCCCGTTCGGCCGCGCCCCTTTCCCTCTTGCCGCGAGCCTGTCCTGTCCTGTCGTGCCCGCTTCTCGCCAGGTGCCGAGCGATGCCGTCCGGGCAGGGTCCGGGACAAGCTCGTGGGAGGCTGCAGGTCACAACGTTCCAGATGATCCAAACAGCATGCGCCCTGAACTCCCATCACCACCTCGGGGGCGAGCGAGAGGGGAAAGTGAGAAAGAGAAAGCCTTCTCAGAAGGCTCGGAAGTCCCCCGGCAGTCTGAGAAGCTTTCTGAGCCTTCCTCGAGACACAGGAATACTCTCTCAGAAGGCCAGAGGGCTTCTGAGAAGCCCCGCCGCCTTCTGAGAGGGCCTTCTCCTTCTCACTTCCCCCCCTCGCTCGCCGCCGACCACATTCTGTCAGTCTCGCCAAGTCCACGGTGGGATTCCCCCCCCTGCTGCTGAAAGTTCGATGCCAACAACTCGGGACTGGGCCGGCGCGTCGCTGACTGCACATGTTCTGGACGAAAGGAAGACGACGAAAGGCCACGGCCAAGGGCGGAAAAGGGGGAAACGGATGATGGAGTATGACGAGGAACGTGGAGTGGGGCGGGGGTGCGCACGTGTGTGGAGACGAATCCGACAGACAAACCACCCCTGTTGGCAAACCGACGCAGCTAGGCCTACGGTTCGCCTGGCATGATTGCGCACGGCCCACGTGACGGACTGTGGGCACCCAAAGCAAGGCTACCAGACGAACGCGATGGCCACGATCCCAAGCCTTCGATACCTTGATTTTTTCGAGTCGCCGACCCTGCAGAACTCCCGACACCTTCGCCGGGGCTATATTTTCATCCTGCGTTGATCTTTGACGGCCCTGGGGCCTGGAGATGGCTAGCAAACGACGGAACTAATGAACATGATCGACCCACGAACCCGGAAAGGGATTTAGAACTCCGAGGCATGGGAACGTGTCCAAGCACCTCAATTGGGCGATGGGCAGTGGCAAAGCTGAAGATATCAATGATGATGAGATTATGCCAACGGCTATGTTGTGCTGCTCTGCGCAGTGCTGCGCCGCATGGTGACGCGCCAGGGATGCGTCACAGAACGTGCCAGTGGAAGTGCCAGGGGACATGCCGCGTTGAACTGTGCCATGCGCTATTGCATTGTGGGTCAAGCCGTCCTTGGCGTCATCATCCTGACCGAACTGATTTGGATCTTAAGCTCGAGATGTCTGAACGCGCAGCTCGGGCTAGTTGTAATCGAGACGCGCGGGGCGCTCGACCAGCTCGAGCTCAAGATCCGATTCGGTTCCGCAACCCTCGCTCGAGATACTCAGACATAGAGCCAGACGACCACATGTTGGATATCTCCCTGTGTAGACTGGACGCGTGAAGTCGCGGTTCCAGCTCGGGACAACCATGTTAAATAACCCCCTGGGCGGCATGGACACGTGAAAATACATGGTTCCAACTCGGGGTTACCATGTTATACACCGCCCTGGGTGGCCTGGACACGTGAAAACACATAGTTCCAACGAGGGGCAACCATGTTGAATACCTCTACTGGGCGGCCCTGACACGTGAAAATATATGGTTCCGGCTCGGGGCCACCATTGTTCGATACCCCTCTGGGTGGCCTGGACACATCGAAACACACGGTTCCAGCGAAGGACCACCATCTCAAATACCCCCCTGGGCGGCCTGGGCCACCGTGCTCGATACCTCCCTGGGTGACCTGGACACATGAAACCACGTAGTTCCAACGAGGGGCAAGATGCGCTGCCCCGCCTTCCTGGGCGGCCTGGGCAGGCACAAACACGGGATTCCAGCTCGGAACGACCATGCTCGACACCCCCACGGGTGGCCTGGACGCTTGAAAACACATGGTTCCAACTCGGGACCCTCACGTTCGACACCTCCCTGGGTGGCCTGAATACGTGAAAACACGTGGTTCCAGCTCGGGACAACCATGTTATATACCGCCCTGGGTTAGGGCACGTAAACATACGTGGTTCCAGCTCGGGACCACCATGTTAGATATCCACCTGGGTGGCCTGGACACCTGTCAAACATGTGGTCCCAGCTCGGGAGCACCATGGTTCGATACCCCACTTGGAAATCTGGAAAATCACTAGCCGAAGGAAACCGTGCCAGGTCATTGCGCATCTGGTGTCGATCTGTTGGTTTTGCCAGGCTCTCGTAGGCCCCCACGCTGGGGGCGCCCAGGCGACCACATGTTACATACCCCCCACACTTGGGTTGCCTGAACACTTACAAAAACACGTGGTTCCAACTCCGGGCCACCATGTTAGATACCCCACTGGGTGGCCTGGACACGTGAAAACACGTGGCTACACCTCGTGAGCACCATGTTAAATACCTCCCTAGGGTGGCCTGGACACATGAAATAGCGCTGTTCCAGCGAGGGGTAACATGCAACCATCTTAGATATCCTCCCCCCACTTGGCTGGCCTGAACTCGTAAAAAAAAGAGGTTCCAGCTTGTGACCACCATGTAGGATACCTCACTGGGCGGTCTGGACACGTGAAAACGTGTAGCTCCAGCTCGGGACCACCATCTTCGATCCCTCCCTGGGTGGCCTGGACACGTTAAAACATATCCCATCTGGGGACAACCAGGTTAGATACCTCCCTGGGCAACCTGGGCACGCGAACACAAGCATCTCGCCTGAGACATCCCTTGAATTTTGGCCCCCAGGAGATGATCCATCTATAGGGCAACACGAATGAATCGCTCGAAACACCCTCAACCAATTATGCAGAAACAAATTTCGCTCGAGAAACCCGCAACGAACGACAATGTTAACTTTACCATGTGTTTTATCGATCGGCATTAAACAAACAGCGTTTCGCTCGGGGCTTCCTCAACATGTAATCCGCTGGCTCTCTTCGACCTTACTCATCGCGAGTGAATCCGCTGGCCCTCTTCGATTTTGGCAGCGGGGGCAAATTTACCTCACTGAAAAAGAACCCGGGGCCCGAGCCTTTTCCGGGCAAAACCTTCTGCGCAATTGTCACGAGTCGCCAGGAGGCCTGGAAATAACAAGGTCAACGGGGGCTTCTCTTCTCCTGTGGCAGCTCATGGGAGCCGCCCATGCCATCGTGTCGGCTCTTGCGAATCAACACCAAATCGACACTAGTCGGCGCTACTCGACGCAACGTCGGCGCTATCTCATCGACTATCACATGTTTATCGACGCTGAAGTACTCGAATGACGGAATTTCGAGGGCATATAATGCTTCCATGATATGCTACTGAAGGAAATCAGGAAACACCTATTGCGCAACTCTCATGATTTACCAGAAGCCTGGGAATCGATCGGCCCTTGGTGGCCTCTCTTCCGTCGGGGCGGACAAACATAGAGGAGGAAGAAACGGCATAAGCGTAAACTTCGGGAGGTCTGCACGCATTTCCTGGATCGGCGCTGGACCTCCCTCCCCTGGCGCGGCGGCGCCTGAGGCGCCGCTAGGGGGGCCCCAGTGCATACCCAAGAAATCCGCGCGGAGCTCCAAACATTTGTGTTTAGGTCATTGTTTGTTTCCTGATTCTCCTCTCTCGGGGCGGGCGAACCTAAATCTGGCATGGAGGAAACGGGTCCTGCGGGAAACTGGCCCTGGACGCTGGGGCCTTCCCCCACGACGAGCTCTTCATCCTGAGTCGTTTTCTGACAGTCCAGGGGCCCGTGAAGGGCCCCGAGAGCTCGAAAACAGCGAGCATGATCGACCCACGAACCCGGAACGGATCTAGAAGTGTTCAGCATGGCGACGTTTCAAGAGACCTGAACGGGCAACGGGCAATTGCAATGTTGAGGGTATCGATCTTGGTGTACCGTCCCGTGACAGGTCTCTGACACGTCCAGGGCACGTCCCTTGATACGTCCCCTGACACACACCCTGGCGCATTCTTCATTGCGCCCCTGGAACATCCTGTGGCGCGTCCGTAAGCCTGTGCCCCGTGTCGTGTCGTTCCTTTTCGGAGCTGAGTCGGATTTTGAGGTCGAGTCGATTGAACGTCCCGCACGTTTCCACTTCAACTAGCTCTGGGGCAGCCACTATGCGCTCAGGCAGCTTGAGCTTAAGATCCAGATCAGTTCGGACTAGACTCGGATGCAAAAGAAGACTCGATCCACAACGCGATAGAGCACAATCACGGCATGGCACATCGCAAGTCAGCACCGCGCAACACAGCACAGACAGCCCTTGGCACGGTACATCAAGATCGATACACTCAACATTGCAATTGCCCGCCGCCCAACCAAGTGTGTTGAGAACGTTGCCATGCCTCACATTCCTATATTCCTTTCCGGGTTCGTTGGTCGATGCCACGGGACGTGCCAAGGCGCGTGCCACGGGGCGGCCAGGGGACGTCATGCCAAGGGGCGTTGCAAGGTGCGCGCCACGGAACGGGCAGGGGAGACGCCTGGGGCCGAGCCAGGAAACGCGACAGAGGACGAGCCAGGGAAAATGCCACGCCGAGTGGCGTGCTGGGGGACGTGCCAGGGCACGTCACGCCAGAACGTCGTAAAGGACGAGCCAGGGGACGCGCCAGCGCGCCAGGGGACGACCCACGGACGGGCAAGCGCTTCGCTCTAGACATCCTCAACCGATCTTCATGCTGGACATCCGCCTGGAACGGGACAACAAGCGTCTCGCTCGAGACATTCTCAACACATCCTCATGTTCGACATCCGCCTGGGCGACCTGGACTCTTGAAACCAAGCGTCTCGCTCGACACGTTCCTAAAACCTCCTCATGCTAGACATCTGCCTGGGCGACCTGGACGCGTGACAACAAGTATTTCGCTCGAGACATCCTGCCATGTTACACATCCGCCTAGGCGACCTGGGCACGTGAAAACAAGCGTCTCGCTCGACACGTTCCCCGAACCCCCTCATGCTAGATATCTGCCAGTTCGACCTGGACGCGTGAAAACAAGCGTTTCGCTCGAGCCTCCCACATCCTTCCTCATGTTACATATCCGCCTGGGCGACCTGGACACGTGAAAACAAGCGTCTCGCTCGACACATCCTCAACACACCCTCATGCTAGACATCTGCCTGGGAGACATGGGAAAGTGAAACCAAACGGTTTGCTCGAGACGTCCTCAACACATCCTCATGCTAGACATCCGCCTGGACGACCTGGGCACGTGGAAACACGCGTCTCGACCGAAACATCCTCAACACATCCCCATGTTACACATCCGCCTGGGCGACCTGGACACGTGAAAACAAGCGTCTCGCTCGACACGTTCCCCAAACCTCCTCATGTTAGAGTTATCTGCCTGGGCGACCTGGACGCGTGAAAACAAGTATTTCGCTCGAGACATCCTGCCCACATCCTCATGTTACACATCCGCCTGGGCGACCTGGACACGTGAAAACAAGCGTTTCGCTCGACACATCCTCAACACATCCTCATGCTAGACATGTGCCTGGGAGATCTGGACACGTGAAAACGAGCGGTTTGCTCGAGACTTCCTCAACACATCTTCATGCTGGACTCCGCCTGGGCGACTGGGCACGTGAAAACAAGAGTCTCGCTCGGAATATCCTCAACACATCCTCATGCTAGACATCCGCCTGGGCGACCTGGACGAGTGTACACAAGCGTTTCGCGGAAAACCATCTCAACACATCCTCATGCCAGACATCCGCCTGGGCGACCTGGACACGTGAAAACAAGCGTCCTGCTCGAGACATCCTTAACACATCCTATCCTCGACACATCCTCATGCTAGACATCTGCCTGGGCAACCTGGACGCGTGAAACGAAGCGTCTCGCTCGAGACATCCTCAAGACCTGTGCACGTTAAAACAAGCATTTCACCTGAGACATGCTCTGAATTCAGGTCCCCAGGAGAGGAACATTCTATTATACAGAACAAGCGTTTCGATCGAGACATCCTCAACACATTCTGGAACACACGCGTTTCGCTCGAGGCATCCGCGACAACCGAAAATATGTACTTTACCATGTGTTTCATCGATCGGAATTTCAAACACCAGCGTTTCGCTCGGGACATCCTCAAACATAATCCCGCCGACCCTCCCGACCTTGATATTTATCAGGGAATAACTCCGCTGGCTCTTCCCCAACATGGCACTGGGGACAAGTTTGGCAACCGGCGCCCTTTCCGGGAAAAACCTAAGGACCCGTTCCCCTCAGGACCCTTTCACCCGTTGGTGAATCATGTCGACAGCGAGCGAGGGGAAAAAGTGAAAAGGAGAGGGCCCTCTCAGAAGGTGGCGGGGCTTCTCACACGCCCTCTGGTCCTCAGAAAAATGTTCTGTGTCTTCGGGGAAGGCTCAGAACACTTCTCCGAAGGCCAAAGGACTTCCCAGCCTTCTGAGAAAGCCCGCCCGTTCTCACTTCCCCCCCTCGCTCGCCGCCGAGATTTACCCCATCATTGATTGTTGTCCCGTCGGACCAAGCAAAACATGATCGACCCACGAACCCGGAAAGGGATCTACGTAGGAATGTGAGGCATGGCAGCATTTTCAAAGACATCTGACTGGGCGACGGGCAAATGACATGCTGAGTGGATCGATCTTGATGTACCCTGCCGAGGACTGTGCTGTGCTGCGCAGTGCTGAATTGCGATGTGCAATGCCTCGATTGTGCTCAACAACGTTGTGGATCGAGTCCTCCTTTGCATCAGAGTCCTGACCGAACTGATCTGGATCTTAAGCTCGAGCTGCCTGAGCACATAGTAGCTGCGCCAAAGCTAATTGACGGGGGGACATGCGAAGAGGACGCGCCGCGGAACGTCCCAAGGGACGCGCCAGGCGACGTCCCAGGGGACGTGAAATGGGGACGCAACGCGGGATGTGCCAAGGAGACGCGCTACGGAACGTGCCAATGGACTTGCCACGGGACGTGCAAGGGACGCGCCGTGCGACGTGCCAAAGGGACTCGCCACGGGACGCGTCACGGAACGTGCCAGGTTGCAATGCTAAATGGATCGATCTTGATGTACAGACCCAAAGAATGTGCTGCGCTGCGCCGTGCTGAACTGTGATGTGCCATACCGCGATTGTGCTCTATAGTGTTGTGGATCGAGTCCTCCTTTGCATCCGAGTCCTTACCGAACTGATCTGGGTCTTAAGCTCGAGCTGCCTGAGCACATAGTAGCTGCCCTAGAGCTATTTGACAAGGGGACATGCCAGGGGAACGCGCCGCGGAACGTCCCAAGGGACACGTCAATACGTGCCACGGGGCGTGCCAGGGGAACGCGCCGCGGGACGCGAAAAAGGGACGCGCTACGGAACGTGCCAATGGACTTGCCACGGGACGTGCAAGGGACGCGCCGTGCGACGTGCCAGAGGGACTCGTCACGGGACGCGCCACGGAACGTGCAAGACGACGCACCAAGGAAAGTGCCAGGGAACGCGTCAGGGAACATGCCACGGGACGTCCCTGACCCAGGGCCAGGATCCATTGTAAGTCACGCTGCGTCCGCGCTCCCAGGGCAACGATTCATCGTTCATTACACTGCGTCCGCGCTCCCAAGGCCACGATCCCACGTGGATTACGTTACGTCCTCGCTCCAAAGGCCGCGCACCCTTGTGACGTATGCTGTGTCCGCGCTCCCAAGGCCGCGCTCCTTTGTGAATTACGCTGTGTCCGCGCTCCCAGGGCTACGATCCCTGATAAATTATGCTTTGTCTGCCCCCCCAGGGCTAAGATCCATTGTAAACTGCGCCGCGTCCGCGCTCCCAAAGCCACGATCCACAGTAAATGACGCTGCGTCCGCGCTCCCAGGGCCACGATCCCTTGTAAATTACGCTGTGTCCGCCCCCCCCAAGGTCAACATCCATTGTAAACTACGCTGGGCCCGCGCTCCCAAGGCCACGATCCACAGCAAATGACGCTGCGTCCGCGCTCCCAAGGCCACGACCCCTTGTAAATTACGCTGCGTCCGCTCTCCCTGGGTCACGGTCCCTTGTAAACTACGCTGCTTTCCCAAGGCTACGCTCCCTCGTGAATTACGCTGCGTCCGCGCTCCCAGGGCCACGTTCCTTAGTAAATTACGCTGTGTTCAGGTTCCCAGAACCACCTGGGCATCCTGGGGCGCCCAGGCCGCTCGAGTTCTGCAAAACAAGCGTTTCGCTCGAGACATCCTCGAAGCGTCTCGCTCGAGACATCCTCGAGACCTGGGCACGAGAAAACAAGCATTTCACCTGAGACATCCTCTGAATCCTGGTCCTCAGGAGAGGAACGATCTATAGCACAAAGCGAACGTTTCGCTCGAGACATCCTCAACGAACTCTGAAACACAAGCATTTCGTTCGAGACATCCGCCACAAACGAAAATACTTACTGTACCCTATGTTTTACCAATCGGAATTTCAAATACCAGAGTTTCGCTCGGGACATCCCCACAATTTAATTCGCTGGCCCGTCTCAACCTTGTTATTCATCACAGAAAATAAAAGAACATAATGTCGCCGGCCCGTCTCAAATCGTCCCCGGGGGTGAAACTTGTGAAACAGAACCCTGGGCCGGCGCCCTTTCCAGGAACATGCGCAGAATGTTCCGTCGATCTACAGAGAGAACATTATATGCATTTCCTTATGGATTTCGACAAGGCGATCCAGTCTGGGGTAAACCAAGTTTGCAGTCGATCCCCTACTCGAATCACTGGATGCCAGAATTGTAAAACATGATCGACCCACGAGATCGGAAAGGGATACAGAAATGTGGGGCATGGCAAAGTTTTCAGACACCCGATTGGGCGACGGGAAGATGCAATGCTAAATGTATTGATCTTGATGATGTACTGTGCCGAAGGCTGTACTGTGCTGCGCCGTGCTGAATTGCGATGTGCCATGCCACGATTGTGCCCTATAGCGTTGTGAAACGAGTTATCCTTTGCATCAGAGTCCTGACCGAACTGATCTGGATCTTAAGCTCGAGCTGCCTGAGCACATAGTAGCTGCGCCAAAGCTAATTGACGGGGGGGCTTGCCAGGAGGACGCGCCGCGGAACGTCCCAAGGGACGCACGCCATGGGGACGCAACGCGGGACGTGCCAAGGGGTCGCGCTACGGAACGTGCCAATGGACGTGCCACGGGACGTGCCAGGGGACGCGCTGCGCGACGTGCCAGGGGGACTCGCCACGGGACGCGCCATGGAACGTGCCAAATTGCAATGCTGAATGTATCGATCTTGATGTACCGTGCCAAAGGCTGTGCTGTGCTGCGCCGTGCTGACTTGCGATGTGCCATGCCACGATTGTGCTCTATAGCGTTGTAGATCGAGTCCTCCTTTGCATCAAAGTCCTGACCGAACTGATCTGGATCTTAAGCTCGAGCTGCCTGAGCACATGGTAGCTGCCCCAGAGCTAATTGACAGGGGGGCTTGCCAGGAAGACGCGCCGCAGAACGTCCCAAGGGACGCACCAGGGGACGTGCCATGGGGACGCACCGCAGGACGTGCCAAGGGGACGCGCTACGGAACGTGCCAATGGACGTGCCACGGGACGTGCCAAAGGACGCGCCGCGCGACGTGCCAGGTGGACTCGCCACGGAACGTACAAGGAAAGTGCCCAGGAACGCGTCAGGGAACATGCCACGGGACGTCCCTGACCCAGGGCCAGGATCCATTGTAAATTACGTTGCGTCCGCGCTCCCCGAACCACGATTCATCGCAAATGACGCTGCGTCCGCGCTCCCTGTGCCACGTTCGCTGCTCGCTGGGTCCAGTGAATTACGTTGCATCCGCTCCCTGAGCCACGATCCATCGTAAACTGCACTGCGTCCGCGCTCCCAGGGCTGCGATCCCTGTGTGAATTACACTGCGTCCGCGCTCCCAAGGCCACGATCTATTGCAAATTACGCTGCATCCGCGCTCCCAGGACCACGATCCACTGTAAATCATGCTGCGTCCGCGCTCCCAGGGCCACGACCTCTTGTAAATCACGCTGCGTCCGTTCTCCCTGGGCCACGGTCCCGTGTAAACTGCGCTGCGTCCACGCTCCCAAGGCTACGCTCCCTCGTGAATTAGGCCGCGTCCGCGCTCCCAGGGCCACGCTCCTTGGTAAATTACGCTGTGTTCGGGTTCCCAGAACCACCTGGGCATCCTGGGGCGCCCAGGCCGCTCGAGTTCAGCAAAACAAGCATTTCGCTCGAGACATCCTCGAAGCGTCTCGCTCGAGACATCCTCAAGACCTGGGCACGTGAAAACACGCATTTCACCTGAGACTTCCTCTGCATTCTGGTTGCCAGGAGAGGAACGATCTATAGCACGAAACAAACGTTTCGCTCGAGACATCCTCAACGAATTCTGAATCACAAGCATTTCGTTCGAGACATCCGCCACAAACGAAAATGCTTGTTTTACCGTGTTTTATCAATCGGAATTTCAAAAACCAGCGTTTGGCTCGCCGACCCTCGTCGACCTCGCTATTCATCACCGAATACTTTCGCCGGCCCTCTTCAAGTCGATTCCGGGGAGGAACGAACCTACTAAAAACGAACCCTGGACCCCCGCCCTTTCCGGGAAACATCTCCAGCCCCGTCGCTCGGACGTCCATTCCCTGTGCTTTTTGTCGGTTTCGCGCGTGGCTTTTTCGCAGGATGATCCAGGATGCTCCTTAACAGTCCCCGCCGAGAAAAAAGTGCACACGTCCGAGCGATACCCAGTACTAGAACAAAAACCCTGGACCCCCGCCCTTTCCAGGAGACACCTCCAGCCCCCGGGCCCCTTCCGTCGCCGGAGGCGGCCTCGAGCAAGGGACCACATATGCCTGCTGGCGGGGCCGAGGCCGAGCGCCTGCAGCAAACGTCGCACACCGCCCTCGCCTGACCCCCGCCTTCCGTCCGCCCGGGTCCTCTGCTCGGCGGCGGGCCTGCGGGGGGGGGGAAGTGAGAAGGGGGCGGGCTTTCTCGGAAGGCTCGGGAGGCCTCGGGCTCTCTGAGAAGTTTCTGAGGAGGACGAGGAGGAGGAGGAGGAGGAGAAGGAGGAGGAGCAGGAGGAGCAGGAGGAGGAGGAGGAGGAGGAGGGCGGAGGAGGAGGGAGGAGGAGGAGGAGGAGGAGGAGGGAGGAGAGGAGGAGGAGGATGATGAGGAGGAGGAGGAGGGAGGAGGAGGAGGAGGGAGGAGGGAGGAGGAGGAGGAGGAGGAGGAAGGATGAGGAGGAGGAGGAGGAGGAGGAGGAGGAGGAGGGAGGAGGAGGAGGAGAGACTCATCAGCAGGCTGGAGGGCTTCCGAGACAGGCGCGCCGCCTTCTGGAAAGGCCCGTTCCCTCTCGCTTCCCCCCTGGGTGCGCCGCCGATCTCTTTTGGCGCAGGGGCCCGGGCTCGGCGGCGAGCGGGGGGGGGGGAAGTGAGAAGGAGAAGGCCTGGCCTTTTCAGTCGGGGCAATCCGGACCCGGGTCAGTCAGGCCTTGCAGAATCCTGCAGGATCCTGCACCCATCCCCCGGGTCAATGCGAAGGATCCTGCAGGATCCTGCACCCAAACCCGGGTCAATGCGACCCTGGCCCTCAGGATCCTGTAAGATCGGGCGCCCTGGCTGACCCCCGTTTGCATTGATCCCCGTCTCAAGGCTCCCGACTCCGAAGGCTCGGAAGTCCCCCGGCCTCCTGAGAAATTGTCGGGGCCTTCCCCGAAGACAGAAACAGCTTCACAGAGAGCGCGAGGGCTTCTGAGAAGCCACGCCGCCTTCTGAGAAGGCCTTGCCCGCCTCGTTTCCCCCCCTCGCTCGCCGCTGACAGACCATCCACGCCCCGATCCTCGAAGTCTGATGCTCAAAGTCTGATCCTCGATCCTCGAAGTTCGATCCTTCGAGGATCGAGGATCAAACCTCGAGGATCCAGGATGTTCGTCCTCACGCCCAAAAATCCTCGATCCTCGAAGCCTGATCCTCGAAGTTCGATTCTTCGATGCTCGGCCCCTCGGAGGGCGCCTCTGCGGGCTTCGTCCGCGTGGCGGCGGCCGCGCGGGCGTGCTGAGGCGGCGGCGCGCCCACCGGAAGCAGCCTGCGGAGAAGCCGCGCGCGCCACGGACAGGCAAAATCACGAGGGCTCCTGCCCTGACGAACGGACCACATCGAGTAATTGGCTTCGCCAAGGGCTATGAAGGGACGCGTGGATACTTTTTTCCTTTTCAAATTTCATGCCAGCGGCATTCACACGAACGCCCGAGCCACATGATCGATTGACGTGCGCATATCAGAAAAAAGGAAAATAAAAATGAAAAACGAAGACGCAAATCCACGCTGAATTCACTCTTAGCACCGGCGAAACCAACGAGTATCACAATAGAGAGCAGAAGCAGCACCCTCCTCGGAAGCACCCCGGCAAGCGAAGCCGTTCCGTGAACGCACCCAGGAGGAATCGAGCAAGGCGGGGCTTCGGGAACGCCCAGGGCCGTGCAGCAAGCTCCAGTCTCGGGGGTCGAGTCGGGGTGGCCTTCCTCCCTTCGGGGAGGAAAGGGCCACGCTCATGCCTGCCCCGTGCGTCAGAGCAGGTGCACGTGGCGGTGCCCGATGTGACGAGCGAGGCTGGCAGGAGCACGGCCACCCCCTTCCCCTGCGCTGACGGTCGGACACCACGCGCCCCCACCCTCACCGGGAGAGGGGGGGGGTCGCGCCTCGCGGTCTGAGGCTGTGCCATGGGTCTGGGCGCGGGTCGTCGGAGCCCGAGGGAGGCCCCCATTCGAGCGGGGAGCCCTCTCTGACAACAAGCGCCCGGAGCCTCCCCGGAAGTCCACCTCCGGAGACCCGGCGGACGCATGGGTGCGGGTGCTGGCTGTCGGCCAATGCTGGGTCGGGCGTGCCCCCCTACAGGCGGATTCTGGAGGAGCAATGAAACATGATCGGCCCACGAACCCGGGAAGCAATATGGAAGTGTAAGGCATGGCAACGCTTCAACAACAACTGCTTGGGCGACGGGCAAATGCTATGCTGAATGTATCGAACTTGATGTACCGTGCCGTGGGCTGTGCTGTGCTGCGCCGTGCTGAATTGCGGTGTGCCATGCCGCGATTGTGCCCTATGGCGTTGTAGATCAAGTCCTCCTTTGGATCAGAGTCCTGACCGAACTGATCTGGATCTTGAGTTCGAGCTGCCTGAGCACATAGTAGCTGCCCCAAGGCTAATTGACAAGGGGATCTGCCGGGGGGCACGCCGCAGAACGTCCCAAGGAACTCGCCATGGGGCGTGCCAGGGGACGCACCATGGGGACGCACCGCGGGACGTGCCAGGAGGACGCGCTACGCAACGTGCCAATTGACGTGCCACGTGACGCGCCAGGGGACGCGCCGCGCGACGTGCCAGGGGGACTCGCCACGGGACGCGCCACGGAACGTGCCAAATTGCAAAGCTGAGTGTATCGATCTTGATGTACCGTGTCAAGGGCTGTGCTGTGCTGCGCTGTGCTGAATTGCGATGTGCCATGCTGCGAATGTGCCTTATGGCGTTGTAGATCGAGTCCTCCTTTGGATCCGAGCCCTGACCGAACTGATCTGGATCTTGAGTTCGAGCTGTCTGAGCACGTAGTAGCTGCCCCAGAGTTAATTAACAGAGAGACATGCCAGGGGGGACGCGCCGCAGAACGTCCCAAGGGACGCACCAGGGGACGTGCCAGGGGACGTGCCATGGGCACGCACCGCGGGACGTGCCAAGGGGACGCGCTACGGAACGTGGCAATGGACGTGCCACGGGACGTGCCAAGGGACGCGCCGCGTGACGTGCCAGGGGGACTCGCCACGGGACGCGCCACGGAACGTGCCAGGGAACGTGCCAGGCGACGCGCTAGGGAACGTACCAGGGGACGCGTCAGGGAACGTGCCGCGGGACGTCCCTGGCCCAGGGGCCACGATCCCTTCAAAATTACGCTGCGTCCGCGCTCCCAGTGCCACGATCCATCGTACATTACGCTGCGTCCGCGCTCCCAAAGCCACTATCCCTTGTAAATTACACTGCGTCCGTTCTCCCTGGGCCACGATCCTACGTAAACTATGCTGCGTCCGCGCTCCCAGGGCCGCGCTCCCTTGTGAATTACGCTGCGTCCGGTCTCCTAGGGACACGTTCCCCAATTAATTACATTGTGTCCGCCTTCCAAGGGCGACGATCCCTTGTGAATTACGCCGTGTCCGCTCCCAGGGCCACGATTATTGTAAATTACACTGTGCCCGCGCTCCCAGGGCCACGTTCCCTTATGAATTACGCTGTGTCAGCCCTCCAGGGGCCACGATCCCACGTAAACTACGCTGCGTCCGCGCCCCCAAAGAAAATTACACTGCATCTGCGCTCCCCCAGGGCCACGATCCCTCATAAATTACGCTGCGTCCGCTCTCCCTGGGCCACGATCCTACGTAAATTACTCTGCGTCTGCGCTCCCTGGGCCACGATCCATTGTAAATTACGCTGTGTCCGCGCTCCTAGGGCCACGTTCCTTAATCAATGCCATTGTGTCCGCCCCCCAAAGGCCACGATCTTTTGTAAATTACGCTGCGTCCGCGCTCCCTGGGCCACGATCCATTGTAAATTACAGTGTGTCCGCGCTCCCCCAGCCCAGGGCCACGTTCCCTCATGAATTACGCTGTGTCAGCCCCCCAGGGGCCACGATCCCACGTAACCTATGCTGCGTCCGCGCTCCCAAGGCCGCGCTCCCTCGTGAATTACGCTGTGTCCGGTTCCCTAGGGCCACGTTCCCCAATTAATTACACTATGTCCGCCCTCCAAGGGCCACATCCCTTGTAAATCACGCTGTATCCGCAACAAACGAAAATGCTTAGTTTACCTTATGTTTTAACTATCGGAATTTCAAAAACCAGCGTTTTGCTCGGGACATCCTCAACTTTTTAATTCGCCGGCCCTCGTCGACATCGTCATTCATCAAAAAGAAATTGTCCACCCGTCTTCGAACTTGGCACCGGGGACCTGGTCCTAAGCCCTTTCCGGGAAAATGTCTTTCAAATGTCGTCGACATGTTTAATCCATGTTCGAAACATGTTTAAAACTTGTTTCAGCACTTTAGACACATAGTTCAACCATGCTTTAGACATCTGGAACCTATTTGGAAATATGCCTCCTCTCCATGGATCGTCTTCCACAAAAGTATGCGTGCTGGCTGCCAGCTAATGGTGATCCTCCTCAGAATCCCCAGGCTCTGGGCAGGGGACTGACACGCGGCCACTCCGCCGACGCGTGGCCGCGGCCCAGCGAGGCACGGCGATCCCACGAAAGGCTACCTCGCTGACGGGCGCGGCGCGCCCACCGTCAGAGTGGCGCACCAAAACAAAAACCTCGTCCTCAGGTACGCTTCTCCTCCTGCTGCTCCTCCTCCTCCCCCGTCTCGTCCTCCTCCTGCTCCTTGTCCTCTCCTTCTCCTGCCCCTCCTCCTCATGTTACTCCTCCGTCTCCTCGGTGGTCTCCTCCCCCTACTACTACGACTACGACTACGACTACGACTACGACTACGACTACGACTAGTACTAGTACTAGTACTAGTACTAGTACTAGTACAAGTACTAGTACTACTACTACTACTACTACTACTACTACTACTACCACCGTGGATGTAAAGAATTAACGCGAAACCCATCCGTACCATTGAATTCCGCCATTCAAAGATATGGAACGCAAGCTAGGCATGAGCGGCCCCGGGTTGAAAAAAGTGTTTCCGTGTTTCGCGTTTATTGTTTACATTTTCGCGGGCAGCTGCCGATCTTGCCCTACCTGGAACTCGCGGCCTTTAAATGGCGAAATCCAATGTTATGAATAATTGTCGCGTTGATTGTTTACATCCACGGTACTACTACTACTACTACTACTACTATTACTACTACTACTACTACTACTACTACTACTACTACTACTACTACTACTACTACTACTACGACTACGACTACGACTACGACTACGACTACGACTACACGACTACTACTACTACTACTGCTACTACTACTACTACTGCTGCTACTACTACTACTACTACTACTACTACTACACTTACTACGACTACTACTGCTACTACTACACTACTACTAGAACTACTACTACTACTATTACTACTATACTACTACTACTACTACTACTACTACTACTACTACTACTACTACTACTACTACTACTACTACTACTACTACTACTACTACTACTACTACTACTACTACTACTACTACTACTACTACTACTACTACTACTACTACGACTACTACTACTACTACTACTACTACTACTACTACTACGACTACTACTACTACTACTACTACTACTACTACTACTACTACTACTACTACTACTACTACTACCGTCTCGGATTCCACCCCACGCCGCTTTTGGGGCGGCCCGCTGACAGGAGGGCTCAGGGATCTGCTGACAGGGGCAATCCAGATGCGGGCCAGTGGGGCTTTGCGGGATCCTGCCAGGTCCTGCAGGACCCTGCACCCAAACCCGGGTCAGCCACTGGCCCCGCAAAATCCTGCAAGATCCGGCGCCCTGGCTGACTTCCGTTATCATTGAGGCCGTGGGGGCCTTCCTGAAAATCCTGAGGGCATCTTGGGCCAGGGGCACTTCTAGCAACACCTGACTTTTAGGGTGCCCTTGGAGCCTTGCTCAAGCCCCGTTGGGATATCTAGCGTCCTTTTGGCCGCACTGAGGCAGTGATGCGGCATGTGGAGGGCCCTCCAATGCCCAGCCGCGGATGCGAGGGTTTGGGGGAGCTTCTTCTATTTTTCCGTATGGTGGATGAACAGAGAGAAGTATCATGGAGCCCACAACCGCTTAGCTTCCATATATTGGCGCAAACTGTCATCGAAAGTAAGGCGCATTTTAGAAGCTTTGGAGAAGCAGAAATCCTCAAATGACTGCTCTGCCTTCGCCTTGGTTCGTAGCTCGTGGTACTCCTTGAGGAATTTCTCGACTGAGTATGAACGCTGAGACATTGCTGGGCCCAATGCTGATCCGATGATTCCGAAGCCACTGTCAGTCAGCATGGCCGCATCTGCTTGACTAAGAGAGAACATATCACCAAACATATCTTGTACCTGTGAGCCGCCGGATATAGAAGTATCACTGTGCTTCGCTTTGACCTGCGAAACAATCACAGTACAAGGCTGCTGGTTATTCTTTGAGTGCGACCGAATAGCATCTTTCATCTCGGAGCTATCGCTCAACATTGTGATGGTGCAATTACGATGAGTTTGAAGCTCTGGCAAGCTTCTTGCCACGCCTTGCATGCATTGTATAATCTTTTCCCCAGCGTTGTCGATCGTATGCAGCCCCCAGGACGGATTAGATATGAAACCCCTCGCTGAAGTAGAGTGCCCCATCATGGCGGCATCTCCCAGGCGTAAATGCCCAACAAAATTGAACACATTTGATTCCAACTCCGTTTTCACTTGGGTCGGGTCGAACAAGAACGTCAAAGAACAACCTGTGTAAGGCGCTCCATGAGGCGTAGGTCCCAATTCCGCGTTCAGAAGCTCGTGAAATTGTGAGCCGTGCCCAAAGTTACCCTCGAAACACACAGACGGGTTGCCTGTCACATCCATGGCGATCTTAACAGCAACTTCTGGCTTTGTGTTTCCGGCGCCAAAATCGAAATCTCGAATGGTGGACCCGCAGGATCCGTGATGAACGTACTTCCACGATGGTCCATTTTTGTTAGCAGGGATGATATCTGACAGTTGTACTCCTCCAATCGAGTAGTCGACAACCAACTCTCGCCTACTGGCCATGGCAACCATCAATGCAGTTGACAATCCGGCTAACACATTTCCAGCACCTTGACCCCCCGCATTACCTCGGAAAATGAGTGTTCCCTTTTTGGGCGCATTGAGGTAACGAGCCCAGATCGACTCACTGTCAGAATGATTACATTTCACATCGGATACGCGGTTGGACATGATCGATTGCGATGCGCTGTCTGCGAGCCAGAGGGCTTCGCCCGCCCGCATGCAGCAGAGGAAGGTGAAGAACACCTTCATGAGCTTACAGTGTATGAATTTATGGATACAAGAAGCGCGCGTTCAAAGCATAGTGTACGAGCCAAACTGACAACGGAAAAAGCTTCTTGGAACCCGCTTGGGACGCTCTTGGGGTGCTCGTGGGGGTCTTGGGGCTCTCCGTGGTCTCTGCTGGCCCCTCTCAGGGCCCTCTTGGGACATCTTCGGGCCGTCTGGGGAGCCTCAGAAGCTCACCGGGAGCCAAAGGGGCGAGAAAGCAAGCGCCGTCAAATCTGCCAGCTTCTTCACTGAGATGGGCATCTTGTGGGTGTTCCTGGGAGGCTCTGGGGCCACCTCAGAGCATCTTGGGGACATCCTCGGAAGAATAACACCTGCACAAGCGTAAATCATCGACTGTCCGCGCCGATTCCTTGGACCTGCGCTGAACCACCCTCCCTGCCGCGCGGAGCGCGCCAGGGGCGGCGCCGGAGGCGCCGCCAGCGGGGCCCAGCGCCGACCCAAGAAATCCGCGCGGAGCTCAGACAAATTGTGTGTCGTGTACTTCCCAACCTTCCTGTGGTGTAGGGTCCTCCTTTTGAAGAGACGGTCCCCGCGTCTCCTCCTCCTCCTCCTCTCCTCCTCCTCCTCCTTCTCCCGCTCCTCCCTCCTCCCACCCTTACCCTTGCCTCTGCCCTCACTTTGGCACACCCCTCACACGCTTCGTGGCCCCATAGGGAGCTCCACCGAATGCCCCAGAGGCATGGTTCGCTTGCCGCCACTTACACCCCTCACACTTTTCGTGGCCCCATAGGGAGCTCCACCGAAGCCTCCAGTGGCATGGTTCGCATGTCGCCCCCCCCCCTGCACTTCGGCACATCCCTCACACGCTTCGTGGCTTCATAGCTCCACCGAAGGCCCCAGTGGCATGGTTCGCATGCCGCCCCCCCCTCACACCCCTCAGACGTTTCCTGGCCCGATAGGGAGCTCCACCGAAGGCCACAAAGGCATGGTTCGCATGTCGCCCCCCGTCCAATTTGGCACACTCCTCACATGCTTCGTGGCCCCATAAGGAGCTCCACTGAAGGCCACAATGGCATGGTTCGCATGTCGCCCCCCCTCCACTTTAGCACACCCCTCACACGTTTCGTGACCTCATAAGGAATTCCACCGAAGGCCCCAGCTCGCCCCCCGTCACATTTGGCACACGTCTCATACGTTTCGCGGTCCCACAGAGAGCTCCCCCGAGGGCCCCAGCGGCATGGTTCTGCTGCCCCCCTCCATTTTGGCACGCCCCTCAAACGCTTCGTGGCTCCATAGGAAGTTTCACCGACGGCTCCAGTGGCATGGTTCGCATGCCGCCCCCCGCCACTTACACCCCTCACATGCTTCGTGGCCCCATAGGGAGCTCCACCGAAGGCCCCAATGGCATGGTTTGCATGCCGCCACCCTGGACTTTGGCACACTCTTCACATGTTTCGTTGCCCCACGGGGACGTTTCGTGGCTCCAAAGAGAGCTCCACCGAATGCTCCAGTGGCAGAGTTCGCGTGCCGCCCTCCCTCCACTTTGGCACACCCCTCACAGACTTCGTGGCCTCATGGGGAGCTCCACCAAAGGCCCCAGCGGCATGGTTCGCATGCCGCCCCCGTCCAATTTGGCACGCACCGCACACGTTCGCGTCCCCATAAAGGGGGCTTTACCGAAGGCTCGAACAGCAGGGTTCGCATGCCGCCCCCATCCACTTTGACACAGGGTTCGCATGCCACCCCCCCATCGTGGCCCCATGGGGAGCTCCACCGAAAGGCCTCAGTGGCGGTGTTCGCATGCGCTTCACCCACCCACTACAGCGCTTCGTGGCCTCAGAGGGAGCTCCACAGAAGGCCCATTGGCGGTGTTCGCTCGCGTTTCGCTTCAATTCTTCGCGGCCTGGCTCCACCGAACGCTCCAGTGGCAGTGTTCGCATGCGTTTTCCCCACCCAGCACAAGGTTTTGTGACCCCATTGGGAGCCCCACCGGAGGCCCCAGTGGCGGTTTTCGCATGCGTCCTCTCCGCCCACGCTTTGTGGCCCCATAGTGGGCTCCACCGAAGGCCATAGTGGCGGTGTTCGCATGCGTCTCCCCCATTCAGTACAGCCTCTCGTGACAACACAGGGAGCTCCACCGAAGGCCCCAATTGTGGTTTTCGCATGCGTGTCCCCCACCCAATACATTGCTTTGTGGCAGAATTGGGGGCTCAACCGATGGCCACAGTGGCGGTGTTCGCATGCGTTTCCCCCACTCAATACACCGTTTCGTGGCCCCCTGGGGAGCTCACAACGAAGCCCCAGTTACGGTGCTCGCATGCGTTCCCCCCGCCCAGTACAGCGCTTCGTGGCCCCATAGGGAGCTCCACCGAATGCCCCAGTTGCGGTGTTCGCATTCGCCCCTCCCACTCAATACAGCGCTTCGTGGCTACACAAGGAACTCCACCGAAGGCCCCATTGGCGGTGTTCGCATGCGTCTCCCTGTTCGCATGCGTCTCCCCCGCCAAGCACAGCGTTTTGTGGCCCCATGAGGAAGTCCACCGTGAACTCCACTGGCGGTGTTCGCATGCGCTTCCCCCACCCAGTACAGCGCCTCGTGGCCCCATTGGGAGCTCCACCGAATGCCCCAGTGGCAGTGTTCGCATGCGTCTCCCCCGCCCAACACAGCGCTTCGTGGCCCCATAATGGGCTCCACCGAAGGCCCCAATGGCGGTGTTCGCATGCGTTTTTCCTACTCAATACACCGTTTCGTAGCCCAGCAGGGAGCTCACAAAAAAAAAAGGTGCGGTGCTTCGTGGCCCCATAGGGAGCTCCACCGAATGCCCCAGTTGCAGTGTTCGCGTTCGCCCCACCCCCACTCAGTACAGCGTTTCGTGGCCTCACATGGGAGCTCCACCGAAGGCCCCAGTGGCGGTGTTCGCATGCGTCTCCCTGTTCGCATGCGTCTCCCCCGCCGAGCACAACGCTTCGTGGCCCCATGCGGAAGTCCACCGTGAACTCCAGTGGCGGTGTTCGCATGCGTCTCCTCCACCCAATACAACGTTTCGTGGCCCCACAGGGAGCTCCACCGAAGGCCCCAATGGCGGTGTTCACAGGCGTCTCCCCCGCCCAGAACAGCGTTTCGTGGCCCCATAGTGGGCTCCACCGAAAGCCCCAATGGTGGTGTTCGCATGCGTTTCGTCCACTCAGTGCATCGCTTCGTGGCCCCATACATAGGCGCAGCGAAAGTTTCCTCGGAAACGCGGAAGACCCCCAGACGACCCAGACAGGATGATTGGGCGGCCCCATGGCCCCAAGATGATTCCACGACGGCCTCAGACGGGCACGAAGATGACCTCTGGGCGACCCCAAAGAAGACCCCGTGGCCCCTGCAGGATCCAGACGCAGCGTCGAAATGGCCTGGGGCCGACTCCAAGGTGGCCCAAAATGTGAGCGATGCCCTTGGGACCAGGCGCGGTGGCCCCAGAGCGACCCCGAGGTGGCCGGGGCACTCCCAGAGTACAGCACCATGATCTTAATATAGCCTGGAGATGATTTCAAGATGACCTCGAGACCACCCGACACACGTCATACATTGGCGGGATCGGGTCCCGCCGCGGGGGCTATCCATACCCTATTTTTCACGGGTGGGATGTATGGTTGGTTAAACAAAAACTAGATTCTTGATGCAAAGCAAGAAGGGAACTACTTGCCAGGGATCCCGCCGAGACCACGCAAGAGGGCTATCTTGCTAGGCTCCTAGGGGGGGAGGGGGGTTCAACGCATCCTGACCCTCAACCCCGTCGGGGCCGTTGCCAAGATGGGTGCAACGTAGGCGAGCACGCACTGCCATCGGGTCCGGCTCAGAAAATTCAAAAAACTTTCGGAGCGCCGATGCGCAGCTTTCACTCGCAAGGCGACAGCAAGGCGACCGAAAAGCGACAGCAGGGACATATCAATTGCACCTCAGAGGCCCACCTTGGGCCGACATGATACGGAGTGCGGAAGGCGCGATCAGGCCGCGTAGTTGTTTTTCACTCGCAAGGCGACAGCAAGGCGACAGCAAGGCGACAGCAGGGACAGTTCAGTTGCATCTGAGAGGTCAACCTTGAGCCGAAATGGAACAGAGTGCGGCAGGCGCGATCAGGCCGCGTAGTTTTTCACTCGCGAGGCGACAGCAAGGCGAGAGCAAAGCGAAAGCAGGGACAACTCAAGAGCACCTCAGAAGTCCCCCTCGAGCCGACATGATGCAGAGTGCGGCAGGCGCGATCAGGCCGCGTAGTTTTTTTCACTCGCAAGGCGACAGCAAGGCGACAGCACAGCGACAGCAGGGGCAACTCAGTTGCATCTCAGACGTCAACCTTGAACCGACATGCTACATAGTGCGGCAGGCGCGATACGGCTGTCGTTTATTATTATTCTTATTATAAAAAACTCGCAAGGCGACAGCAAGGCGACGGCAAAGCGACAGCAGCGACAGTTCAATTGCACCTGGGAGGTCCACCTTGAGCCGACATGATACGGAGTGCGGAAGGCGCGATCCGGCCGCTCACTCGCAAGGCGACAGCAAGGCGACAGCAAGGCGACAGCAGAGACAGTTCAGTTGCATCTCCTCAGAGGTCAAACTTGGGCCGGCATGATACAGAGTGCGGCAGGCGCGATCAGGCTGTAGTTTTTTTTTCACTCGCAAGGCGACAGCAAGGCGACAGCAAGGCGACAGCAGGGGCAGTTCAAGGGCATCTCGGAGGTCAACCTTGAGCCGATCTGATACAGAATGCGGTAGGCGCGACCCGGCTGCGAATTTTCACTCGCAAAGCGACATCAGAGACAGTTCAGTTACACCTCGGAGGTCCAACTTGAGCGGAAATCATACGGAGTGCGGCAGGCGCGATCAGACCGCGTAGTTTTTCACTCGCAAGGCGACAGCAAGGCGACAGCAAAGCAACAGCAGGGACAGTTCAGTTGCATCTGAGAGGTCAACCTTGGGCCGACATGGCACAGAGTGCGGCAGGGGCGGTCAGGCTGTAGTTTTTTTTCGCTCGCGAGGCGACAAGAAGGCGACATAAAAACGAGAGCTCAATTGCACCTCAGAGGTCCGCCTTGAGCCGGAATGATACGGGGTGCGGCGGGCGCGATCAGACCGCGTAGTTGTTTTTCACTCGCAAGGCGACAGCAAGTCGACAGCAAAGCGACAGCAGGGACAGTTCAGTTGCATCTCAGGGGTCGACATTGATCCGAAATGGAACAGAGTGGGCTAGGCGCGATCAGGCTGTAGTTCGTTCGCTCGCAAGGCGACAGCAAGGCGACCGCAAGGCGACAGCAGGGACAGTTCAGTTGCACCTCAGCGGTCAACCTTGAGCCGACATGATAAGGAGTGCGGCAAGCGCGATCAGGCCGCGTAGTTTTTCACTCGCAAGGCGACAGCAAGGCGACAGCAAAGCGACAGCAGGGACAGTTCAGTTGCATCTCAGAGGTCAACCTTGAGCCGACATGATACAGAGTGCGGCAGGCGCGATCAGGCTTAGGCGTAACAGGATTCCCCTGGAAACACCGAAGACCTCCAGACGACCCAGACAAGATGATCGGGCGGCCCCATGGCCCCAAGATGGTTCCACGACGGCCTCAGGCGGGCACGAAAATGACCTCGGGGCGACCCCAAAAAGACCCCGTGGCCCCTGCAGGATCCAGACGCAGCGTCGAGATGGCCAGGGGCCGAAGCCAAGATGGCCCACGATGTGAGCGATGCCCTGGAGACCAGGCGCAATGGCCCCAGAGCGACCCCGAGGTGGCCGGGCCACTCTCAGAGTACAACACCATGATCTTAAGATAGCCTAGATATGATTTCAAGATGACCTCGAGACCACCCGAACACGTCATACATTGGCGGGGTCGGGTCCCGCCGCGGGAGTTATCCAGACTTTATTTTTCATGGGTGGGATGTATGGTTGGCTGGACAAACACAATTATTAAAGGGGGGAACCACTCGCCAGGGATCCCGCCGAGACCACGCAAGAGGGCTATCTTGCTAAGCTTCTAGGGGGGGAGGGGGGTTCGACGCGTCCTGACCCTCAATAACCCCGTCGGGGCCGTTGCCAAGAGGGGTTCAACGTAGGCGAGCACGCACTGCCATCGGGTCCAACTCAGAAAAGTCAAGGAACTTTCGGAGCGCAGGCCAAGGCATGAACGATTCTTGCCCCGGTGCCGGTGCCGGTGCCGGTGCCGGTGCCGGTGCCGGTGCCGGTGCCGGCGCCGTTGCCGGTGCCGGTGCCGGTGCCGGTGCCGGTGCCGGTGCCGGTGCCGGTGCCGGTGCCGGTGCTGGTGCCGGTGCCGGTGCCGGTGCTGGTGCCGGCGCTGGTGCCGGTGCCGGTGCCGGTGCCGGTGCCGGTGCCGGTGCCGGTGCCGGTGCTGGTGGCCGGTGCCGGTGGCCGGTAGCCGGTGCTGGTGCCAGTGCCGGGGCCAGTGCCGGTGCCGGTGCTGGTGCCGGTGGCCGGTGCTGGTGCGTGTTCTTGTTTTCCCAGAACATCCTCTCCTTCTCCCTCCCGCCTCCCGCCTCCCAGCAGTGCCCCTCCCGCCCCTCCAGGGAGGCCCCGCCTGAGCGAGGAGGGTAACGGAAACCAATGCTATTTACATGGTTTCGTGCCCTTCCCACCTCTCCAGGGAGGCCCCGCCTGAGCGAGGAGGGTATCCCACCCCTCCAGCAGGGAGGCCCCGCCTGACCGAGCGAGGAGGGTATCGGAAATCCATACTGCCCGCTCGGGAAAGCGCCAAAACAGGCTCGGATTGCTATTCTGGGCGCGCCTGCTTCGGGAGAGTGCCAAAGCAGGCTCAGATTGCTATTCTGGGCGCGCCCACTCGGGAGACCGCCAAAACAGGCTCAGATTGCTATTCTGGGCGCGCTTGCTCGGGAGAGCGCCAAAACAGGTTCTCCTGATGTGAGTCGTTCGGGCGCCTCCTTGCGTGTGGGTCGTTCGGGCTCCTCGAGGTGTGAGTCGTTCGGGCCGCTCGTCCTGGGGTGAGTCGTTCGGACCCCTCCCAGTGTGTGAGTCGTTCGGGCTGCCTGTGGTGTGAGTCGTTGGGGCCCTTCGTCCTGGCGTGAGTCGTTCGGGCGCCTCCTTGCGTGTGAGTTGTGAGAGCGCTGTACCAGCGCGTCTTGAACGTTGCTGTAATGGCAAGGTCTTGCAGCCCCGCTAGTGAGCCTCATGCGTCTGCGAGGAGGGTATCGGAAACCCATACTATTTACATGGTTTCGCGCCCCTCCCTCCCCTCCAGGGAGGCCCCGCCTGAGCGAGGAGGGAATCGGGAACCCGTGCTATTTACCTGGTTTCGTGCCTTTCCCAGCTCTCCATGGAGGCCCTGCCTGAGCGAGGAGGGTATCGGAAATTAATTACGCTACCGAGGAACCCCACATACTTAATTGAAATCTTATGTGTTTGCTTATGTATATACTATATATATATATATATATATGCACAATCCTGCGTTCTGGGCCCTCGTCGCGAATGTTCCCTGCTAGGCTTTGCGCCAGTGTCGTGGATAGCGGCCGAGCTGAGAGACCACCCCCTGCGCACCCCCTGTGGTGTCGAGAAAGTGCCACGCCTGCTAGGCTTTGCGCCAGTGTCGTGGATAGCGGCCGAGCTGAGAGACCACCCCCTGCGCACCCCCTTTGGTGTCGAGAAAGTGCCACACCTGCTAGGCTTTGTGCCAGTGTCGTGGATGGCGGCCGAGCTGAGAGACCACCCCCTGCGAACCCCCTGTGGTGTCGAAAGTGCCACGCCTGCTAGGTTTTGCGACAGTGTCGTGGATAGCGGCCGAGCTGAGAGACCACCCCCTGCGCACCCCCTGTGGTGTCGAGAAAGTGCCACGCCTGCTAGGCTTTGCGCCAGTGTCGTGGATAGCGGCCGAGCTGAGAGACCACCCCCTGCGCACCCCCTGTGGTGTCGAGAAAGTGCCACGCCTGCTAGGCTTTGCGCCAGTGTCGTGGATAGCGGCCGAGCTGAGAGACCACCCTCTGCCACCCCCTGGTGTCGAGAGTGCCACGCCTGCTAGCTGTGTGGATGTGAGAGACCACCCCCTGCGCAAAAAGTGCCACGCCTGCTAGCCTTTGCGCCAGTGTCGTGGATAGCGGCCGAGCTGAGAGACCACCCCCTGCGCACCCCCTGTGGTGTCGAGAAAGTGCCACGCCTGCTAGGCTTTGCGCCAGTGTCGTGGATAGCGGCCGAGCTGAGAGACCACCCCCTGCCCACCCCCTTTGGTGTCGAGAAAGTGCCACGCCTGCTAGGCTTTGCGCCAGTGTCGTGGATAGCGGCCGAGCTGAGAGACCACCCCCTGCGCACCCCCTGTGGTGTCGAGAAAGTGCCACGCCTGCTAGGCTTTGCGCAGTGTCGTGGATAGCGGCCGAGCTGAGAGACCACCCCCTGCGCACCCCCTGTGGTGTCGAGAAAGTGCCACGCTTGCTAGGCTTTGCGCCAGTGTCGTGGATAGCGGCCGAGCTGAGAGACCACCCCCTCCGCACCCCCTGTGGTGTCGAGAAAGTGCCACGCCTGCTAGGCTTTGCGCCAGTGTCGTGGATAGCGGCCGAGCGAGAGACCACCCCCTGCCCACCCCCTTGGTGTCGAGAAAGTGCCACGCCTGCTAGGCTTTGCGCCAGTGTCGTGGATGCGGCCGAGCTGAGAGACCACCCCCTGCGCACCCCTGTGGTGTCGAGAAAGTGCCACGCTGCTAGGTTTTGCGACAGTGTCGTGGATAGCGGCCCACCCCTGCGCACCCCCTGTGGTGTCGAGAAAGTGCACGCCTGCTAGCCTTTGCGCCAGTGTCGTGGATAGGGACCGCGGTGAGAGACCACCCCTGCGCACCCCCTGTGGTGTCGAGAAAGTGCCACGCCTACTAGGCTTTGCGACAGTGTCGTGGATAGCGACCGAGCTGAGAGACCACCCCCTGCCCACCCCCTTTGGTGTCGACCCACCCTGCTGAGCTTTGGCCAGTGTCGTGAGGGCCGCGGTGAGAGACCGCCCCCTGCGCACCCCCTGTGGTGTCGAGAAAGTGCCACGCCTGCTAGGCTTTGCGCCAGTGTCGTGGATAGCGGCCGAGCTGAGAGACCACCCCCTGCGCACCCCCTGTGGTGTCGAGAAAGTGCCACGCCTGCTAGCCTTTGCGCCAG
Source organism: Prorocentrum cordatum (assembly GCA_963575745.1). Classification (NCBI taxonomy): domain Eukaryota; class Dinophyceae; order Prorocentrales; family Prorocentraceae; genus Prorocentrum; species Prorocentrum cordatum. Next base: position 161,453 of record CAUYUJ010018143.1, read on the forward strand.
TGTCGTGGATAGCGGCCGAGCTGAGAGACCACCCCCTGCGCACCCCCTGTGGTGTCGAGAAAGTGCCACGCCTGCTAGGCTTTGCGACAAGTGTCGTGGATAGCGGCCGAGCTGAGAGACCACCCCCTGCGCACCCCCTGTTGCGTGTGGAGAAAGTGCCACGCCTGCTAGGCACGCCTGCTAGGCTTTGCGAAGTGTCGTGGATAGCGGCCGAGCTGAGAGACCAGACCACCCTGCCCTGCGCACCCCGAGCTGTGCGTGTGGTGTCGAGAAAGTGCCACGCCTGCTAGGCTTTGCGCCAGTGTCGTGGATGGCGGCCGAGCTGAGAGACCACCCCCTGCGCACCCCCTGTGGTGTCGCGAAAGTGCCACGCCTGCTGTCGTGGATAGGGACCGCGGTGAGAGACCACCCCCTGCGCACCCCCTGCGGTGTCGAGAAAGTGCCACGCCTGCTAGGCTTTGCGCCAGTGTCGTGGATAGCGGCCGAGCTGAGAGACCACCCCCTGCGCACCCCCTGTGGTGTCGCGAAAGTGCCACGCCTGCTAGCCTTTGCGCCAGTGTCGTGGATAGCGGCCGAGCTGAGAGACCACCCCCTGCCCACCCCCTTTGGTGTCGAGAAAGTGCCACGCCTGCTAGGCTTTGCGCCAGTGTCGTGGATAGCGGCCGAGCTGAGAGACCACCCCCTGCGCACCCCCTGTGGTGTCGAGAAAGTGCCACGCCTGCTAGGCTTTGCGCCAGTGTCGTGGATAGCGGCCGAACTGAGAGACCACCCCCTGCGCACCCCCTGTGGTGTCGAGAAAGTGCCACGCCTACTAGTCTTTGCGACAGTGCCGTGGATAGCGACCGCGGTGAGAAACCACATCCTGCGCACCCCCTGTGGTGTCGAGAAAGTGCCACGATTGCCAGGCTTTGCGCCAGTGTCGTGGATAGCGGACGAGCTGAGAGACCACCCCCTCCGCACCCCCTGTGGTGTCGAGAAAGTGCCACGCCTGCTAGCCTTTGTGCGAGTGTCGTGGATAGCGGCCGAACTGAGCGACCACCCCCTGCCCACCCCCTGTGGTGTCGAGAAAGTGCCACGTCTGCTAGGCTTTGCGCCAGTGTCGTGGATAGCGGCCGAGCTGAGAGACCACCCCCTGCCCACCCCCTTTGGTGTCGAGAAAGTGCCACGCCTGCTGGGCTTTGCGCCAGTGTCGTGGATAGCGGCCGAGCTGAGAGACCACCCCCTGCGCACCCCCTGTGGTGTCGCGAAAGTGCCACGCCTGCTAGCCTTTGCGCCAGTGTCGTGGATAGCGGCCGAGCTGAGAGACCACCCCCTGCGCACCCCCTGTGGTGTCGAGAAAGTGCCACGCCTGCTAGGCTTTGCGCCAGTGTCGTGGATAGCGGCCGAGCTGAGAGACCACCCCCTGCCCACCCCCTTTGGTGTCGAGAGAGTGCCACGCCTGCTAGGCTTTGCGCCAGTGTCGTGGATAGGGACCGCGGTGAGAGACCACCCCCTGCGCACCCCCTGTGGTGTCGAGAAAGTGCCACGCCTGCTAGGCTTTGCGCCAGTGTCGTGGATAGCGGCCGAGCTGAGAGACCACCCCCTGCCCACCCCCTGTGGTGTCGAGAGAGTGCCACGCCTGCTAGGCTTTGCGCCAGTGTCGTGGATAGCGGCCGAGCTGAGAGACCAACCCCTGCGCACCCCCTGTGGTATCGAGAACGTGCCACGAGCTGTGCTGTGCTGTGCTGAGCTGAGCCGTGCGGTGCTGTGCTGAGCTGAGCTCAGCTGTGCTGTGCCGTGCTGAGGTGAGGGCGGGTGTGGGTGAGACGCGGGTGCGGCGCGGGTGGGAAGAAAACCAAAACCCCACGAAGCATGTGGGGAATAACGGTTACATGGTTTCGTGCTCCTCCCACCCCTCCAGGCAGGCCCCGCCTGAGCGAGGAGGGTATCGGAAGCCCATACTATCTACCTGGTTTCGTGCCCTTTCCATCCGCCTGAGCGAGGAGGGTATCGGAAACCCATACTATTTACATGGTGTCGCGCCCTTCCCACCTCTCCAAGGAGGCCCCGCCTGAGCGAGGAGGGTATCGGAAACCCATGCTATTTACATGGTTTCGTGCCCCTCCCACCCCTCTAGGGGGGGCCCGCCTGAGCGAGGAGGGCATCGGAAACCCATGCTATTTACATGGTTTCGTGCCCCTACCACCTCTCCAGGGAGGCCCCGTCTGAGCGAGGAGGGCATCGGAAACCCATACTATTTAAATGGTTTCGTGCCCCTCCCATTGACATGGGTGAGGAAGAAGGGGGGAACATTACCTATCCATCTCACGTCCTACTCCTCCCACTGAGGAGGGTGAGGAGGAGGGGTAGTTCTGCGATGAGGAAGGCTTCATCATGATGATGGTGATGACGATGGTTATACTGCTGTTCACGATGACGATGACGATGGCGATAATGGTGATGGACGATGACGATGGCGATGATTATGATGATGATGCTGATGATGATGACGATGATGATGATGATGATGACGATGACGATGATGACAACGATGGCGACGACGACGAGGATGATGATGCAGATGCTGGTGATGATGACGATGCTGCTGCTGATGCTGACGTTGCTGGTGCTGTTGATGATGATGACGACGATGATGCTGATGATCATGACGTCCACGATGATGCGGACGATGATGATGCCAAGGACGGTGATGGTGATGATGATGACGATGCTGATGATGATGATGATGACGATGTGGTGGCGACGACGATGATGATAATGATGACGATGACGCTGGCGATGATGATGATGCTGATGATGAGGATGATGATTATGGTCATGATGATGCCGATGATGCTGACGATGATGATGATGATGATGATGTTGATGATGTTGATACTGATGAAGGTGACGATGATGCTGATGATGACGACGACGACGGGGTGACGACGATGCTGCTGATGATGCTGATGATGACGACGATGATGCTGGTGATGATGATGATGATGATGATGATGATGATGATGCCGAGGATGAGGAGGACGAGGAGGAGCAGGACGACGAGGAGGAGGAGGAGGAGGACTCGCTTGAACGAGGAGGGTCGCGGACAGCATTACTCTTTACCAGGTTTCGTAGGCCTCCCCTCCCAGCGGGGCCCCGCCAGAGCGAAGAGGGTATCAACAACCCGTACTATTTACAAGGCTTCGTTTCCTGAGCACCTGTCCTCCCTCCTCCTTTCTTTCGTCTGCCCTTTCGTGCGTACTTACTCGTTCGATGAGCTTCTCCTTCGTGTTGATGTTGTCGTACCCCATGGGTCCCACGAAACTGTTAATACTTTTTATGTGGGGAACTGCTTTTGCATAATTTTACCATTGATTGGACTGCGATCGATTCCACTGGGCTTGCACTTGATTGGCTTGCAACCGATTGGATTGCCACCGCTGGGGGGGCGCACAGGGCAGCGACGAGGAGGCGGCGACGGGACGGCGACGGCGACGAGCAAGGAACCGCCAGACCGACTCTCAGGCCAAGACGACGGGCGGCGACGACGCAGCAAGGGGGGGCGACGGCAAGGACGGAAAAACCAGACCGCCCCTCAAGCCCAGACGACGACGGGCGGCGACAGGGCGGCAACGGCGAGGAGGAGAGAGCCGCCAGACCACCCCTCAGACGACCCAGCTAATACTAGGAAAGAAGAGAGGAGGCCCCCTAAGTGCAAGCACTGTTTGGGAAATGTCATGATGTTCAATGTCAATGATGTTTTTCATCCGGTGCCAGTGCTGGCGCTGGCGCCGGTGCCGGTGCCGGTGCCGGTGCCAGGGCTGGTGCCGGTGCGGTTGCGGGTGCGGGTGCAGTGCCAGTGCTGGCGCTGGCGACGGCGACGGCGCTGGTGCCCGTGCCGGTGCCGGTGCCAATGCCGCCGGCGCAGGCGCCGGTGCCGGTACCGGTGCCCGTGCCGGTGCCAGTGCCGGTGCCGGTGCCAGTGCCGGTGCCGGTGCCAGTGCCGGTGCTGGTGCCGGTGCCGGTGCCGGTGCCGGTGCCGGTGCCGGTGCCGGTGCCGGTGCCGGTGCCGGTGCCGGTGCCGGTGCCGGTGCCGGTGCCGGTGCCGGTGCCGGTTGCCGGTGCCGGTTGCCGGTGCCGGTGCCGGTGCCGGTGCCGGTGCCGGTGCCGCCCGTGCCGGTGGGCGAGAATCGTTCTATAGTGCGCAGGCCCCATTGGCGGGGTTCGCATGCGTCCCCCCCGCCCAGTACAACGTGTCGTGGCCCCACAGAGGGCTCCACCGCGGATGGCGGCCCCGCTCCCTTGCGCCACGCCCCTCGCGCGTTTCGTGGCCCCATATGTAGCGCCGCCGAAGGCCCCAATGGCTGTGCCCTCATGCGTCCCCGCACAAGTTCGGTACACCCGTTACACGCCTCATGATCCCATAAGGAGATCCACCGAAGGCGATACCCACAACGGCGATACTCACACATGCATTTGGTTGGGCCCTTCGCCATCTGGCCCTTTGGTTAACCTGGGAGCTGTGGCGGATGACATCCGGCAGCAACGCAGACCCTCGGTAGCCTGGGAAACTGCTTTGCGGGTTCACCTTGGTCCGTGGTTGCCCCATCCAAGACGGGACCGTGGACACCGTGGGCTTACGATGTCTGGCGCTGGGAGGGGGTAGCGCGCTACGTGAAGAGGAGGGGCAGCAGTGAGCCCCAGAGGGAGCACACCAATCACACCGAAGCTTGGGTCAGCCCAGGTTGCTGCGAATAATGGCGAACTGAGAAACCTCTGGGGCGCCTATGGAGGCCTCCTGGGGCTCTCCTTATGCTCTGTGGGCCACTGACACAACGTAGGGGCCCTCTTGGGGCTCGCATGGGGCCCTTGTACCCGAGCCACGCACACGCACACATGCACGCACACACGCACGCACGCACTCGCACACGCACACGCACACGCACACGCACACGCACACGCACACGCACACGCGCACGCGCACGCGCAACGCACACGCACATACACACACACGCACACGCACGCGCACATGCACACGCGCACGCGCACACGCACGCGCACCACCCCCCCCCGCACACACACACCACGGCACACAACACAAACACACACGACGGCACACACACACACACACGCACACACACATAGGGGACACACAGACACAGAAACCACACGCGCACACACACACACGCACACGCACACGCACACGCACACGCACACGCACACGCACGCACACACATGGCACGCACGCACGCCCACACACACTCCACACCACACACCCCGCCACACACACGCACACACACACACACACACACACACGACACACGCAACACGCAACGCGCACATGCACACACACACGCGCAGCGCACACGCACGCCGCACCCCACCCCCCCCCCGCACACACATGCACACAACACCACACACACACGTACGCACACACACTAACAACACACAGGACACGCACTGGGACACACAGACACACACCACAAACACACTCACACACACACCACACACACACGCACGGCACACCCCACACACACACGCGCACACACACAGACGACACACACACAGGACACCTGACACCAACCACACACACACACACACACACACACACGCACACCACCCAACACAAGCACACGCACCCGCCCGCACCCGCACCCGCACCCACATCCACACCCACACCCACACCCACACCCACACTCACACACAACCACACACACAGACACAGACACACACACACACACACACACACACACACACGCGCACACACACACACACACGCGCGCGCGCACGCACGCAGGGCACGCAAGCAGGGACGGCACGCACGCACGGCACGCACGCACGGCACGCACGCTTCGCACGCCGAACGGCACACGCACAACAAACACTCACACGCGCACATACACACATACACACCCCACACACAACGCCCGCGCACGCATCACGCACGCACGCGCACACGCACGCCCACTCTCGCACGCGCACACGCACGCACGCGTGCGCGCGCACGCGCACGCGCACGCGCACACGCACACGCACACGCACGCACAGACACGCACAGACACACGCAGGCACACAGACACACACACACACGCACACACACACGCGCGCGCACACACACGCACACGCACACGCACACACATACACACAGAAACACGCGCACACGCGCACACGCGCACACGCGCACACACGCGCACATGCGCACACGCGCACACGCGCACATGTGCGCACGCGCACACGAGCACACGCGCACACGCACACACACACACACACGCGTTCAAGAACAAGCACACACACAACACCCCCCCCCCCCCACCACAACACACACACACCACACACTCACACAACAACACACACACACACACACCACACACACACACACACAAACACACACACCACCACACAACGCACACGCACACGCACCGCACACGCACACGCTACACGGACACGCACACGGACGCGCACGCGCACGCGTACGCGCACGCACACGCACCCGCACACGCACACACACAGACACACACACACACACACACACACACGCACACACGCTCACGCACATGCGCACACACACACACACACACACACACACACACGCGCGCGCACGCACACGCACACGCACACGCACAGCACACCCACAACCAAACCCACACCCACACATCAACACCGCGCAGGAGGCCCTGTAGAACGGACGGGGGGAATGGGAGGAGTAGGAGGAGGACCAGTGCAAACCCAAGACGCGTCAATGATGCTGCAATAAACCTTGCAGCCAAGTTCCCTCCTCATAAGGCCCTACAGGAACTTATCTTCGTTGCGGGAGGTGCCCCTTTGAACGACAACTGTCTGAAAATCCCCCGTCCTGCCAAAATACCAATCCCGAGAATTCAACGCCCCGACACTCCTCAACCCTGCCAAAGCACCGCTCCTGGGACGTCACCACCGCGAACCAACATGACTGCTGCATCCTGACAACCCTAAGTCGTGCCAGAACACAGCCCCTAAACATCGATTATGCGAACCCTAACAACTGCTGAACCTTTTGAAACGAATATGTGCAGCGCTAGAGCGAGAACCACATGTTGATAAGGAACTGCCCTCCATCCTTGAAGCTGTTGCAAAATTGTACGAAGAATACGCGCGGCGCTCAAGCGAGAACCACATGTTGAACATGAACCGCCCTCCATCCTTCTAGCTGTTGCAAGTTTTTCAAAACGAATGTGCGCGGTGCTCAGGCCAGAACCACATTTCGAAAACGAGCCGCCCTCCATCCATGAGATTGCTGCATCCTTCAGGCTTCAAGACCATGGACGATGAAGAAGTCTCAGGCCGACCGCCCGCCCCGCCCCAACGACAAGTCTGGAGGGGGGCAGAAGGATAAGGCATGCAGGAGGCTGAAACAAGGCTGAAATCAGGTGACAGAAGGATTGCAAAAAAACGAAGGATTGCAAAAAAAACCTTTGCAATCCTTCGTGAAATGGAATCCTTTGCAATCCTTCGTGAAAATGGAGCGAAACTCCCTCGCGTCCAGGGAAACTTCAAGCTGGGGCTGAAGCCATGGGGGAGACCCTGGCCCCCTGCGGGCCAGCACGAGGCTGGCCTCCTCCCTGCGCTCCGCGCAGCACCAGCGCCCCGCCTCCCTCGGCTCCTGGAGACCATGCAGAGCAGCGACCCGACCGAAGGATTGCAAAAAACCGAAGGATTGCAAAAAAACCCTAGGTTTTTTGCAATCCTTCGGTTTTTTGCAATCCTTCGGTTTTTTGCAATCCTTCAGTTTTTTGCAATTCTTGGTTTTTTGCAATCCTTCGGGGCTCGGGCACCCCGAGCCCGCAGGGACCCCCCCCCCCCCGGCGGCCTCGAGGACCGGCCACGCGCAGGGCGTGGCCCCCCCTGGCAGGAGTGACCATCATGTGCGGGGCCCTCGGGGGGCCCAGAGTCTGAGAGCGCGGGCCAATGTGTTGAAGCAGAAGAAACCGCCAGGGGTCCAGCGCTGATCTCGGCGGTGGACAAACCTCCCTCTAGCAAACCTGCCCTTAGTGAAAACGGCCAGGGACCGAAACCGACGGACTTGGACCTGCAGAACTGACGGCCGCGACGCCCTCTCGCGAACCGAAAACGGCCAATTCACTAATCGACGTGTCAGGGTAGGAGGTCTGCCCACCCCCGAGGATCCCAGAAATCCGCCCGGAGCGCCACAAGCCTATGCTTATGGCGTTCCTTCTCCTTCGAATGCTGGCGGGGACTCCCGTGGGCCTGCACCAGAAGGCCACTCCGGCGAAGGGTCACTCGTATAGCTGTATAGCCGGAAGGAGGAGAGGCAGCGACCGAGAGTCAGAGGGCCCAGACGTGTGATGCCCTGACGTTTTCCCGCTGCGCGGTCCCCGGGGCTCTTGACGGCCCCGGGGTCCGGCGAGGGCCCGTAAAGTTAGAGGCCCCAAGCCAGGTCCAAAAACTCAGCCCTGGATTCTTCACGACGCGAGCATGTCTGGGGCAGAAGCAGGCTCGAGCCACACACGCCTCCCCAGACATCTGGTCGCTCCGATCTTTTCTGGTGCGCGTGCCCCAGAAGGCTGGACCCCGCTTCACTCGGGCCGGCTCTTCCTCCCGAGCAGTCTCTTGACGGCCCCGAGGCCCGGCGAGGGCCCCTGGAGGCCGAAAAACAGCAACAGCACGCCTGCTCCAATTTTGTCGGGGTGTCGGAGCTCTGCCTCCCGGGAGCCCCTGCTGGACGATCCCTTTCCCCCGCGGCTCGTCGCTGGAGAGCAGACCGCGCGCGGGCAAAGCGGCGGCCCCCACTTTGAGGCCTCCGCTTGGCGGGGCTCGCCGCTGGGCGCTGGGGCTCCTGACGGGCAGGGGCCGGGATCCCAGACCCCCTCCTCCTCCTCCTCGTCCTCCTCCTCCTCCTCCTCCTCCTCCTCCTGACGGGCGCTGGAGTCATGGAAAAATCGCGACGGGAGGTTTTTTGCTATTTTCGGCCTCTGGAGGCCCCCACCGGGCCTCAGGACTGTCAGAAAACGACTCAGGATGAAAAACAGGTCGTGGGGAATGGGTTCAGACCGCTGGGGTCGAGATCATGAAAAAATCATGACGTCGGGGGTCTGGGATTTGAGAGGACCGAGCCCGCGGGGTGCAGTCGAAGTCTTGATCGGCTCCCTGGACTTCGAGTAGGGGACCGACTACAGAATCGATTTATCCCAGAATTGATGTCATCGTCGAGTCATGAATAGAAAATTCGTAGGCCTACGAACGCCCTACGCATGTCTCACGGAATCGACGATCAAGTCAACTTTGGGGCATATCCATACTGTCGTCGATCCCCTGCTCGAAACCCCGCTGCTTGGAACGCGACCCGCACGTCCTCCCGGCGGCGCCCTGGGAAGGTGTGCGCTTCGACCGCAGCCTTCCCAGCGCGTGACAGCTCTGAATTTTTTGGGGGAGAGGGGGACGGTCCACCGCTGGCTTCCCTCTACCCCGGCACCCCAGACGGATCCTCGGGCCCGTCCGTGCCGACGGGGGCGCGCCCGCGCCCGTTCAGAAAGCAGCGAGGGCGGCGGGGCCAACAAAACTGCGGGGCGGAGGCAGAGGCCACGGCTCTCGGGGTGCGAGCTCCGCGGACGGATCGTCGGGGGTCAGCAGCGCGACTGCCCCGCCGAGGGCGGAGGAACATGGGAAGGGGGGGAGGAGGGAACGCAACATGATCGACCCACGAGCCCGGAAAGGAATACAGACACGTGAGGCATGGCAGCGTTTTCAAAGACACCTGATTGGGCGACGGGCAAATGCGGTGCTGAGTGCATCGATCTGGGTGTACAGTGCCGAGGGCTGTGCTGTGCTGCGCCGTGCTGAACTGCGATGTGCCATGCCGCGATTGTGCTCTGTAGCGTTGTGGACCGAGTCCTCTTTTGCATCCGAGTCCTGACCGAACTGATCTGGATCTTAAGCTCGAGCTGCCTGAGCACAGGGGAACATGCCAGGAGGACCCGCCGCGGAACGTCCCAAGGGACGCCCCAAGCGACGTGCCATGAGGACGTGCCATGGGGACGCACCGCGGGACGTGACAAGGGGACGCGCTACGGAACGTGCTGGGGACAAGCGTTTCGCTCGAGACATTCTGTCCAAATCCTCATGCCAGACATCCGCCTGAGCGACCTGGACACGTGAACACAAGCGTTTCGCTCAACACATCCTCAACACATCCTCATGCTAGACATCCGCCTGGGCGAACTGGACACGTGAAAACAAGAGGTTCGCTCGAGACATCCTCAACACATCTTCATGTTGACTTCCGCCTGGGTGATCTGGGCACGTGAAAACAAACGTTTCGCTCGAGATGTTATCGACACATCCTCATGCTAGACATCCGCCTGGGCGACCTGGACGCGTGAAAACAAGCGTCTCGATCGAGACATCCTCAACAAATCCTCATGCTAGATATCTGCTTGGGCAACCTGGACACGTGAAAACAAGAGTTTCGCTGAAGATATCCTCAACACATCCTCATGCTAGACGTCCGCCTGGGCAATCTGGACACGCGCAAACAAGCGTCTCGATATAAATTTCCTCAGCACATCCTCATGCTAGACATCCGCCTGGGCGACCTGGACGCGTGAAAACAAGCGTCTCGCTCGAGACTTCCTCAACAAATCATCTCATGCTAGACATCTGCCTGGGCAACCTGGACGCGTGAGACCAAGCGTCTCGCTCGAGACATCCTCAAGACCTGGGCACGTGAAAACAAGCATTTCACTTGAGAGATCCTCTGAATTCTGGTCCCCAAGAAGAGAAAATATTACACAAAACAAGCGCTTCGCTCGAGACAACCTCAACAATTTCTGCACATCAAGGGTTTCGCTCGGGACATCCTCAATGTTTAATTCGCCGGCCCATCCTTTCCTTGTTTTTGCTTGCAAATGAAATTCGCCGGCCCACCTCAAGTCGATTCCGGGGTAAACCTATTAAAAAAGAACCCTGGGCCTGGAAAAAGAGCACCGGGAAAAGGAGCTGGACGACCCCCCGTCCGCCACCTTCCTACCCCCATCACTAATTGATGTTCCAACTCTCGTCTCTTCATCCTTGCCCCCCCGCACGCCCCCTATTATCCCCTCATCCTCCAGGCGTAAAGGTGCTGTTAGCAGATGTGTCGGCAACCGCTCCTGTTGGGCTTGCCATTGCAAGAACGACAGGGCACCTGCGGGATTACTCTGTCTCGCAGTGACAAATCCTTTGCTTTTCTAGATGGGCCCTCTGAAGGGTAATAAAGACACCCGTTGTGGCAAGGGCTCGTTCTCGCCTCTGCTTCTCCCCTCCCGTGCACCCAAATCCTCCGACGATTCCCGCTCCCAGTATTCCTTGGGCCTCTCACTCCCCATGGGCGATGGGCGATGCGTGAGCCAATGTTGAGGGCTCAGCGGAAGGAGCATTCAACATCTTGTGTACATGTATTCCTAATTATTCTGCCGTTTCATTTATTTATATTGATCTGGGGGGGGCGGACCCCCCCCCTCGAAACGGAATCCCCGGCTTTCGAGGCTTCTGGGCACCCCCTCAGAGGGTCCCGCGATCTTTCCAAGCCTCTGGAAGCCCCTACAAAGCCGTGCAAACGGGTCGGCGGCGGCCCCGAGAGACCCTCGAGACGGTCCAAGATGGCCTCCAGCACCCCCGTCAGACGCCTGAAGACGGCCCAAATATCACCCCGAGGAGGCTCTCGACACGCAGGAAAGGTTACTTTCCCGTTGGTTTTTATATTACTTTGGGATATTCGGTTGTTCGGTCTTCGGGGCGTCCGTCGTAGGAATTGTAGTGAGAGGCGGGTTGCTGGTTATGGTAAGAATCCACGTTGCCCCAAGACGCCCTCCGGAAGCATTCACACCGTCACCCGAGACCGCAGTTCGCAGCATGGTGGCCCGAGGTACCCCTCAGAGGCCGCTAAAAGGCGCCAGGGACGTCTCAGGAGGCGACCATGGAAGCCCTGAAAAGCTTTCGCGAGGTCCTTCAGAAGCTCCCCTCGAAGGAGCCTCCGCAAACAAATCAGAAGAGGACGGGGCAGGGTATGCTAGGCAATTGAGGCGAGAACGAGGAAGACGAAGAGACACAGAACACCTGAGGGAATGAGATGGAACATCAATATAAGGGTGATGGCGAAAACTGCAACCAATAGCGATCGCTGTTTTGATGTACCGACCTCTCTCTCATTATGCCTGCATGCTCGACGTGACGGATCCAGGTGCATGGCACGACGCGACAATGTAGTCTTGTGTATATAATGTGTAAATACATGTAAACACACACATATATGTATACATATATATACATATATACATACATACATACATATATATATATATATATATATATATATATATATCCGCCGGCCCCCTTGTGGGGCCACCAGGCTGTAGGCGCGAGGTTCGCAGTTTCCTGTACCAGTCGTAGGTTGTAGTTTCCAGTGTTACAGTTCTGCTTCTTGCTGGTTACTGTAACTAGTTGATTGACCGCGCGAGGGGGGGGGAGGCCCAAACGGGATTTTTTAGCACCCCCTGGGCGCGTTGTCTGAATTGCTGGGGGGGCTCGAAATCGACACCCTTCACGCAGATCCGCGGGGTCAGGGTCCAAAAACACAAGGGATTTGCCACATTTCTGAAATTCGGTGCCACCCCTCACGCAGATCCGCGGGGTCAGGGTCCAAATGATGGGTAGGGAACCTTTAGCATGGATAAAGACATGTGCAGCATGGTCACGTTTTCACGATACCCAACTGGGCGACATCTCACGAAACATCCCCCGAGACACCCCGCGAAACATCCCACGAGACACCTCACGAAACATTCCACGAGACACCTCACGAAACATTCCACGAGACACCCCGTGAAACATTCCACGAGACACCCCACGAACAGGCAACCACTCAACCAGACACCCCCCGAAACATTCCACGGGGGTGCGACTGGGTGTGGTCGTGCTGGGGTGTGGTCGTGCTGGAGTATGGTCGTGTTGGGGTGTGGTCGTGCTGGGGTGTGGTCGTGCTGGGGTGTGGTCGTGCTGGGGGGTGGTCGTGCTGGGGGGTGGTCGTGCTGGGGGGGTGGTCGTGCTGGGGGTGGTCGTGCTGGGGCGTGGTCGTGCTGGGGCGTGGTCGTGCTGGGGCGTGGTCGTGCTGGGGTGTGGTCGTGCTGTGGTGAGGTCGTGCTGGGGTGTGGTCGTGCTGGGGTGTGGTCTTGCTGGGGGAGGGTCGTGCTGGGGTCGGGTCGTGCTGGGGTGTGGTCGTGCTGGGGTATGGTCGTGCTGGTGTGGGGTCGTGCTGGGGTGGGGTCGTGCTGGGGTCTGGTCGTGCTGGGGTGTGGTCGTGCTGGGGTATGGTCGTGCTAGGGTGGGGTCGTGCATTTCGCTCGAGACATCCTGCCAAAATTCCAGGAAATCGTACAAAAGTTACCGGAATTTGTCGGAGACTTTCAAATTTCGGTCATTCCTTCGCGCGGGGCCGCTTTTCCGCGTCCGAGGTCTGGCTACTGCCAACCAGGTGTCGTCGAAGACATCCTCAAAAATTCTGAACAAGCGTTTCGCTCGAGACATCCCACATCTCTGCAAAACCCCTGCGTCTCGCTCGAGACTTTCCTAACACATCTGAAAAACAAGCGTTTCGCTCGAGACCCAGCCTCAAAAAAAACTTCGCGGGCTCCTTCGACCTCGATATTTTATAGGGAAAAAATTTTCGCCAGCCTTCCTTTTCAACCTAGTTGGGCTCCGGGGGACATGATGTTGTTCATATAAAATAAAAACCTGGCCCAAGCCCTTCCGGGAAAACACACACGAGATTTCTACATTTCTGAATTCGGTGGCACCACTCACGCAGATCCGCGGGGTCAGGGTCCAAAAACACAGGGGATTTGCCACATTTCTGAAATTCGGTGCCACCCCTCACGCAAATCCGCGGGGTCAGGGTCCACAAACACAGGTGATTTGCCACATTTCTGAAATTCGGTGCCACCCCTCACGCAGATCCGCGGGGTCAGGGTCCAAAAACAGTTGGAAGTTGCCACATTTCTGAAATTCGGTGCCACCCCTCACGCAGATCCGCGGGGTCAGGGTCCAAACACACAGGGGATTTGACATTTTTGAAATTCGGGTGCACCCCCCACGCAGATGCGGGGTCAGGGTCCAAAGAACACATCAGGGTCAAAGAACACACGGGATTTGCCATTTCTGAAATTCGGTGCACACCCTTACCGCAGGATCCGCGGGGTCAGGGTACAAAAAAATCACAAAGGATTTGCCAATTTTGAAATTTTGAAAAATTCGGTGCCACCCCTCACCCAGATCCGCGGAGTCAGGGTCCAAAAACACAGGGGATTTGCCACATCTCTGAAATTTGGTGCCACCCCTCACGCAGATCCGCGAGGTCAGGGTCCAAAAACGCAGGAGATTTGCACATTTCTGAAATTCGGTGCCACCCCTCACGCACATCCATCGCAAGGCGTGGTACCCACTGCGATACTCCTCGGCCCTTTAATCCATGGTGTGGGAACCAAGCTCGGTAAGACATTACTCGTGATCACCAATCGCCCTGTGTGGTAACCCCTCTTGTGATCAGTTGGTTTTGCCGATTGTGAATCGGCCTCGCATGAAGTTCCGATACTACTGCACGACAGCGCCAAAGCCTCATGACTTAGCTCTTCCATGGCCCATTCTCCGAGAGAGGGGGCCGGCGGCAGGGGGCGAAGCCCTTACGGATAATCTATATATATATATATATATATGCGCGTACAAGGGTGCGTTCGCTTAGCGTATCGCGCAGCTGGTCCTGGCCTACCACGCTCTGGCGTCCATGTCGCGAGCCCTTCCCCGCCTCTACCCCCGCGGCACGGAACGACAGGCGACCCGCTTGCAAGGCACAGCATGTCGCCGGAGCCGCAGCGGCAACACGCTGAGCGAACGTTCCTGACCGCACACATCGATTTACACATGCTTGTGTGTATACACATATAACGTATTGATACACACATCCTGGTTTGTGTACATATGACGTGTTGATAATGTTTGTGTATATATATAACGTATACCTGGTCAAGTTCCACGTCCTCCTCTGCAGTGCTTGAGGCTGGTGTTCACGGAGTGCCGTTGACGGCACGACCACATCGCTCACCCCCCGGGTCTTCGCCTCCGGCTCCTGTCCACGGCGTACCTATTCCTGTACAAGCTCCTCGGCACCGCCTGCACCCCAGGCTCCGCCCTCTCCGGCCGCCTGAGGCCCCGCCCGCCTGTGCCCCATATATATATATATATATATATATATGTATGTATGTATATATATATATACACATAACGTACTGATACACAGATCCGTCACCGTGCTTCTGGCACGGTGACGGAGTGCCCCAAGGCTCATGCAGCACTGAGAGGTAGACGCTGTGCTGCTGTCGCTGCAGCGAGGCACTCAATCTCTAAAGGCCCGTACCAATCATTTCCCAGGCCTGTCCGGCTGGCTTCCGTGAGCTCTGAGGTGTTGCCTGCGCCTTCTGCGGACGCTGGGCCCCGCCCAAACCGACCTCCCGAACCATCACATGAGTCAAAGAGTGCCCCTGGTCGCCGAAAGATCGCTCCAAGATGCCCAAGATGGCCTCAAGATGGCCCAAGAGGCCTCCAAGACGCCACAAGAGGCCTTCAAGAGGCCTCCCAAGAAGGCCCCAAGAGGCACAAATCATTGATTGTCCTTAGGTTTTTGAAAGATTTTGGCGTTCTCGCCTCTTTGGCTGTCCGACGCTTCAAGACGGCCCAAGAGGCCGCCAAGACCACCCCAAGACGGCCCAACAGGCCTCCAAGGGGGCCTCGAGATGACCTAAGAACGCCCCAATACGGCCCAAGAGGCGCCCGAGACGGCCCAAGAGGGCCCCAAGACGGCCCCAAAAGGGGCCCAAGAGAGGGAGCACGAACCGAAAATCTCATTGGCCCTTTGAGCGACAGGTGGTCCAACGAGGGCCTCTTTCCTCTTCCACAAACCCTCTTCCCTTCGGGGAGGGGAACTCTCCCCCTCCCGTCCCCGATGTTTTTTAGGAGGGGCCCCGAAGTGTCAGAGGGTATTTGTTCGGCCCCTGGGAGGGCCAATTCTTGACACCCTTCACGAAGATCGTGGCCCCCGAGGGGGGCAGCTACATTTAGGACCCCGCCTCTTTTGACCGGCCGCCTCCAAGATGGCCCCAAGAGGCGCTCCAGGGCTCCCAAGTGGCCCCCAAGAGGGCTCCAAGACCGCCCCAAGAAGACTCCAAGGGGCACCCGAAAGGCACCCAAGAAGCCCCCGAGCGGCCTCAGATAGCCCAGGATGACCTCCAAGAGAGCTCAGATAGCCCAAGCTGGCTCAAGATGGTTCCAAATATGCTCCAAGCGACCCCAAGACCGCTCCAAGACGGCTCGCAATGGCCACGGAACCTCCCAAGCCTCCCTCGCTGTTTGACTATGCGTGTCTCTTCCTCTCTCCCTCCGTCAACTCTCATGGGCATCGTTTCTGGATGGGCTGGTGGGGATACTTTCTCAGTCGCAGCCGCAGGCGAAGGCGCCAGCAGCGTCAAAGTTGGTGGGGATACTTTTTTTCGCGGCTGCAGGCCAAGGGGCCGACAGCGTCAGCAGAGTTAGCTCGGGCTACGAGTAACCTAATTGCCGGCGCGCGCGCCGAGCAAGCGCCGAGGGAGTGCGAGTACCATGGGAGCTGAATCACCAGGCACGAGAATTCGCCCTCTTCGCCACCAGGCGCCAGAGGAGACCGAAGCAAACCGCAAAGTACACGCCAGGCCGCACAAGCAGGCTGAACCACTCCTGAAAGACACGGTGGGCCAGTACCCCAGGTGGCCAGCTGACAACCAGAGCCAGGGAAGTGCAAGCACTGCCAGAACTGGTCAGAACGCGCGAAACCTACGCCAGGGCTCACTCGGTACCACGGAACAGAGAGAGAGCGCCTCCACCGAGGCTGAGGAGGACGGAGCCCAGCGACAGTGGCGGAGTGGGAGCCAGGCCCGGCCAAGCCGGGCAGAGTCTGGGGACCAGGGCCCAGGAGAGTGCAAGCACAAGCGCTGGTATTGGTCAAGACGCGTGAATCGAGGACGTCACGAAAGGGCCAGAACCAGGGTAACCACGCCAGGCCGTGGCAAGGTCTGGGCAAAGACCAGAGTGCAAACAGCTTTATAACGGCCAGGGCCGTAAGGCACGTCGCGCCCCGCCCCGGCGGATGCAGCGTGCCCGGTATTGACGGCGACTGGGGGCCACCTCCCCGAGGGCGGGGAGGCCGGCCGAGCCAGGGGCCGAGCAGGGGCCGACACGGAGCGACCCTGGCCCGGCAGCGGGGAACTGAACCGCGCTGCAGCCAGGTGCGGTGAAGGCCGGGGGAGGGCCGATGCCATGGGACCGAGCCAGGCCATGTCGAGGTCAAGGTGAAGGCTGGCATGAGCACAACTACAGCAGCGGCCATGGCCGATAGGTACGCCGTTCCCGCCCCAGCGGGTGTCAGAACGCGCTACTTGACGCGGGGCGGGGTGGGGGGAGGGGGAACGGTGAGAACGCCTAAGATTCATTCAGCCGAAGCGACAGTGACGACTAGGTCTCCCGAGGCCCGTTAAGGGGGACTGCCCAAATACCCCCCCCACCCACCCATCGAACGAAACAGCATACGAGCTGAAACGTCTTTGGTGTGTGCTGCACTCTGCCTACAACGCAAACGTGATCGACCCACGAACCCGGAATGGAATATAGAAGTGTAACGCATGGCAACGTTTTCAAAGACACCTGATTGGGTGACGGGCAAGTGCAATGCTGCTTGTATCGATCTTGATGTACCGTGCCGAGGACTGTGCTGTGCTGCACCGTGCTTAATTGCGATGTGCCATGCCGCGGTTGTGCTCTATAGCGTCGTGGATCGAGTCTTCCTTTGCATCCGAGTCCTGACCGAACTGATCTGGATCTTAAGCTCGAGCTGCCTGAACACATAGAAGCTGCCCCAGAGCTAATTGACAGGGGGACATGCCAGGAGGACGCGCCGCGAAACGTCCCAAGGGACGCGCCAGGCGACGTGCCAGGGGACGTGCCATGGGGTCGCACCGTAGGACGTGCCAAAGGGGACGCGCTACGGAACGTGCTGGGGACAAGCGTTTCGCTCGAGACATCCTGTCAACATCCTCATTCTAGACATCCGCCTGAGCGACCTGGACACGTGAAACCAAAAATGTCGCTCAACACATCCTCAACACATTCTCATGCTAGACATCCGCCTGGGCGAACTGGACACGTGAAAACAAGTAATTCGCTCGAGACATCCTCAACACAGATTCATGTGAGACGTCCGCCTGGGTGACCTGCGCACGTGAAAACAAGCGTTTCGCTCGAGACGTTTTCAACACCTCCTCATTCTAGACATCCGCCTTGGCGACCTGTACACGTGAAAGCAAACGTCTCGCTCGAGACATCCTCAACACATCTTCATGTTAGACATCCGCCTGGGCGACCTGGACACGTGAAAACAAGCGTATCTCTCGAGACATTCTCAACACATCCTCATGCTAGGCATCCGCCTGATCAATCTGGACACGTGCAAACACGCATCTCGATCGAGACTTCCTCAACACCTCTTCATGTTAGACATCCGCCTGGGCGACGAGGACGCGTGAAAATAAGCGTCTCGCTCGAGACTTCCTCAACAAATCCTGGCGCTTGACCTCTGCCTGGGCAACCTGGAGGCGTGAAACCAAGCGTCTCGCTCGAGACATCCTCAAGACCTGGGCACGTGAAACCAAGCATTTCACTTGAGAGATCCTCTGAATTCAGGTCCCCAGGAGAGGACAATCTATAACACAAAACAAGCGTTTCGCTCGAGACATCCTCAGGAAATTCTGAAAAACAAGCGTTTCGCTAGGGACATCCTGAAATTCTAATTCGGCGGCCCTCTCCCCACCCATTATTTATCGCAAAAGAAATCCGCTGGCCCTCTTCCCGTCAAACCCGGGGGTAAACCCACTAAAAGAGAACCCTGGGCCTACGCCCTTTCCGGGAAAAAACATATTGTCCTAAACGCCAGACCTCGACTCCCCAGGAGCCTCGGAGGCTCTGGGGGATGGGGAGTGGGGCGGGGGGAAGGTCAAACAAAAGCGGGGGAGGAGACGGGGGACAATACTATGGAGAAGTATGCCGTGCAAAAACAATGTAAACGCAAGTGCGACATAAAGAATAAGCGCTAACGGACAATCGCAAAATGATATTGGAAATGCTAGACTACAAACGCGGCCCAGAGGGGTCGGGGCGCAGATGCGCCCGTCGACCGCCCAAGGAGGGTCGAGGCGCCCCCATTTTGGAGCGGGTCAGCCGCTGGCGCGCGCAAAGAGAGGGAATCAGGATGGCAAGGCCCGAAACTTATGGAAGTTATGGAACTTCGGTAAGCGAAACAAATCTAAATGTGAATCTTCAGTCGGGCTCCAACATAAGTTCCCTAACTCGATTCCCTTGTTTCTCTAATGGTCTTTTACGCTTCTATTTGTCTCAAGTGCAGGGGGAGGTATCAGCCTCTTCCCATTCGGGGAGGGCTTTACCACTGTTCCCTATTCATGAGCACCCCCTCCCCAGGCGACCGGCAACCAACCAGGACCAAGGAGGGCACCTAGCCCCAACATCCCTGAAAACATGATCGACCCACGAACCCGGAAAAGAATATAGAAATGTAAGGCATGGCAACGTTTCAAAGACACCTGATTGGGCGACGGGCAAATGCAATGCTGAATGTATCGATTTTGATGTACCGTGCCGAGGGCTGTGCTGTGCTGCGCCGTGCTGATGCTGAACTGCGATGTGCCATGCCGCGAATGTGCTCTATAGCGTTGTGGATCGAGTCCTCCTTTGCACCCGAGTCCTGACCGAACTGATCTGGATCTTAAGCTCGAGCTGCCTCAGCACATAGTAGCTGCCCCAGAGCTACTTGACAGGGGAACATGCCAGGAGGACGCGCCGCGGAACGTCCCAAGGGACGCGCCAGGCGACGTGCCAAGGGACGTGCCACGAAGACGCACCGCGGGACGTGCCGAGGGGACGCGCTACGGAAAGTGCCAATGGACGTGCCAATGGACGTGCCAGGAGACGCGCCGCGCGACGTGCCAGGGGGACTCGCCACAGGACGCGCCACGGAACGTGCCACGTTGCAATCCTGAGTGTATCGATCTTGATGTACCGTGCCGAGGCCTGTGCTGTGCTGCGCTGTGCTGAACTGCGATGTGCCATGCCGCGATTGTGTTGTGGATCGAGTCCTCCTTTGCACCCGAGTCCTGACCGAACTGATCTGGATCTCAAGCTCGAGCTGCCTCAGCACATAGTAGCTGCCCCAGAGCTAATGGACAGGGAGACATGCCAGGAGGACGCGCCGCGGAACGTCCCAAGGGACGCGCCAGGCGACGACGTGCTAGGGGACGTACCACGGGGACGCACCGCGGGACGTGCCGAGGGGACGCGCTACGGAACGTGCCAATGGACGTGCACCGCGCGACGTGCCAGGGGGACTCGCCACAGGACGCTCCGCGGAATGTGCCAGGCAACATGCCAGACTGCAATGCTAGGGGTATCCATATTGATGTACCGTGCCGAGGGCTGTGCTGTGCCTGGGCGACCTGGACTCGTGAAAACACGCGTTTCGCTCAAGACGTTCTCAGCACATCATCATGCTAGACATCCGCCTGGGCAACCTGGACAAGTGCAAACAAGCGTCTCGATCGAGACTTTCTCGACACATCCTCATGCTAGACATCCGCCTGGGCGACCTGGACACGTGAAAACAAGCCTCTGGTTCGAGACATCCTCAACAAATCCTCATGCTAGACATCTGTCTGGGCAACCTGGAGGCGTGAAACCAAGCGTCTCGCTCGAGACATCCTCAAGACCTGGGCACGTGAAAACAAGCATTTCACTTGAGAGATCCTCTGAATTCAGGTCCCCAGGAGAGGACGATCTATACCACAAAACAAGCGTGTCGCTCGAGACATCCTCAGCAAATTCTGAAAAACAAGCGTTTCGCTAGGGACATCCTGAAATTCTAATTCGGCGGCCCTCTCCCCACTCATTATTTATCGCAAAAGAAATCCGCCGGCCCTCTTCCCGTCAGACCCGGGGGTAAACCCACTAAAAGAGAACCCTGGGCCTACGCCCTTTCCGGGAAAAACCATGTGGAGCCCACGTTGGGGGAGTGCCTCTCGGCATGGGCCTCCACCCTGCCTGCCTCGGGCCCGGACCGCGGCTCGCGTGGAGGCGGCGGCCGCGGCGCAGTCTCCCGGCAGATCGGCGCGTGGCCGCCGCCGAGCCCAGGGCCCGCCCGCAGCGCCGCGGCCGCCCGCCCGTGCGCACCTCAGTGTGGCGCGGGCGCGGGGGCCGTGCCCTGCCCGCGCGGGCTGGCCGCCCCAGTGTGCAGTCGTTGGAAGCCTAAAAATGGGCAACAACACCAATCAGGGGGCTGCCTCCTCCTCCTCCTCCTCCTCCTCCTCCTCCTTCCTCCTCCTCCCCCCCCTCCTCCTCCTCCTCCTCCTCCTCCTCCTCCTCCTCCTCCTCCTCCTCCTCCTCCTCCTCCTCCCTCCTCCTCCTTCCTCCTCCTCCTCCTCCTCCTCCTCCTCCTCCTCCTCCTCCTCCTCCTCCTCCTCCTCCTCCTCCTCCCTCCTCCTCCTCTCTCCTCCTCCTCCTCCTCCTCCTCCTCCTCCTCCTCCTCCTCCTCCTCCTCCTCCTCCTCCTCCTCCTCCTCCTCCTCCTCCTCCTCCTCCTCCTCCTCCGCCTCCTCCTCCTCCTCCTCCTCCTCCTCCTCCTCCTCCTCCTCCTCCTCCTCCTCCTCCTCCTCCTCCTCCTCCTCCTCCTCCTCCTCCTCCTCCTCCTCCTCCTCCTCCTCCTCCTCCTCCTCCTCCTCCTCCTCCTCCTCCTCCTCCTCCTCCTCCTCCCCCTCCTACTCTTCCTCCTCCTCCTCCTCCTCCTCCTCCTCCTCCTCCTCCACATGGGCAAGATGATCCTAGATCTCGGTGTTGGTGGCAATATTTCGGTCACCTTGACAGCCAGAATGTTGCCACCATCGCCGAGATCGGGATCTTCTTCCCTCGGTGAAGGCACACCGCCGATATTGGTGTTGGTGTCAACCTCTGGGCCTGCGAAGTCGGGCTCGAGGGGAGAGGGCACGCGCAGCCCTGAGATCCTGGCGACCCAGTTCTTCGAGCGGGGCGTGTTCGCTCCACTTCGGGGCCCGGGACCCCCACAGGTCGATCCGGCTCGAAGAATGACGCGGAAAGATGGGGTCCGGGGGTCAGGTCGCGACTTCCTGCGATGCCGCATTTGTTCTGCAGCGTCGGATCTCAGGGCAGTCTCTCTCGAGAGCCGCGTTGCCGTAGGACTGGCGAAAGGCATGGGTCGAAGAGCACAGGACACAATTGTGTGTACCCTGGATTTGGCAGGGTCGACCTATACGAATCAAGCCCGACTGTAACAGGGGATATGTCGACCCCTGTCCCAGGCGTCGTGGGGTTTCTGGATGGACAAAAAAAATTAGGGCCCAACCCTGGGATATACGAGGGGGGGCGTCCATCCTCGATAGGGGTGCGTCCGAATAGCCCCCTGCGGGTGTATCCCAGGGTTTCCCTCCTTTCTGAGCCGCTCCATGTTTCGTCGAAAAGTCGGGGGCTGGGATAGAAACATCGCCTGCCCGACTGCAGCGCGCCCCGGCTGGCCCCGGCCAGAACGGGGGGATCCACTCCCAGGGATCCGACGCTCCGACAGAAGTGGGAGCGGCCGGCCTTTGGGCCGCTTCTGGCCTCTCTCCTGGGGCCTCTCGCTGGGCCTCGGGACGAAACACTGGCCCATGGGGAAGTGGTACAGATTTCCGGGGCCCACGCATCGACAAAAATGGCAGCAGCCGGTTGTCTGGGCTCGAACAGGAGGCTGCTTCTTGGAAGGCGCCGGCCCTACATCTATAGAGAAGGCCCGCGCCTTCTAAGAAGCAGGGTGCTTCCGGGGCCCACGCATCGACAACATGATCGACCCACGAACCCGGAAAGGAATCTATAAATGTAAGGCATGGCAACGTTGCAAAGACACCTGATTTGGCGACGGGCAAATGCAATGCTCAGTGTATCGACCTTGATGTACCGTGCCGAGGGCTGTGCTGTGCTGCGCCGTGGTGAACTGCGATGTGCCATGCCACGATTGTGCTATAGCGTTGTGGATCGAGTCCTCCTTTGCATCCGAGTCCTGACCGAACTGATCTGGATCTTAAGCTCGAGCTGCCTAGGCACATGGCTAGTAGCTGCCCCAGAGCTGATTGACAGGGGAAACTGCCGGGAGGACGCGCCGCAGAACGTCCCAAGGGACGCGCCAGGCGACGTGCCGAGGGACGTGCCATGGGGACGCACCGCGGGACGTGCCAAGGGGACGCGCTACGGAACGTGCCAATGGACGTGCCACGGGACGTGCCAAGGGACGCACCAAGCGAGGTGCCAGGGGACGTGCCACGGGGACGCACTGTGGGACGTGCCAAGGGGACGCGCTACGGAACGTGCCAATGGACGTGCCACGGGACGTGCCAGGGGACGCGCCGCGCGACGTGCCAAGGGGACTCGCCACAGGACGCGCCACGGAACGTGCCAAGTTGCAATGCTGAGTTTATCGATCTTGATATACCGTGCCGAAGGCTGTGCTGTGCTGCGCCGTGCTGAACTGCGATGTGCCACGTGACGATTGTGATCTATAGCGTTGTGGATCGAGTCCTCCTTTGCATCCGAGTCCTGACCGAGCTGATCTGGATCTTAAGCTCGAGTTGCCTGAGCACATAGTAGCTGCCCAAGAGCTAATTCACGGGGGGGCATGCTAGGAAGACGCGCCACGGAACGTTCCAAGGGACGCGCCAAGCGACGTGCCAGGGAACGTGCCATGGGGACGCACCGCGGGACGTGCGAAGGGGACGCGCTACGGAACGTGCCAATGGACGTGCCACGGGACGTGCCAAGGGACGCGCCGCGCGACGTGCCACGGGGACTCGCCACAGGACGCGCCACGGAACGTGCCAAAGAACGTGCCAGGTTGCAATGCTGAGTGAGTGTATCGATCTTGATGTACCGTGCCGAGGGCTGTGCTGTGCTGCGCCGTGCTGAACTGCGATGTGCCATGCCGCGATTGTGCTCTATAGCCTTGTGGATCGAGTCCTCCTTTGCATCCGAGTCCTGACCGAACTGATCTGGATCTGAAGCTCGAGCTGCCTGAGCACGTAGTCCACGTACTAGCTGCCCCAGAGCTAATTGACAAGGAAACATGCCAGGAAGACGCGCCGCGGAACGTTCCAAGGGACGCGCCAGGCGATGCGCCAGGGAACGTGCCACGGGGACGCACCGCGGGACGTGCCAAGGGGACGCGCTACAGAACGTGCTGGGGATAAGCGTCGTGTTGGTGGCCTGGACACGTAATTACGCTGCGCCCGCGCTCCCAGGGCCGCGACCCCTTGTAAATTACAATGCGTCCGCGCTCCCAGGGCTACGATCCCTCGTAAATTACACTACACCCGCGCTCCCAAGGCCACGATCCCTTGTAAATTACGCTACGTCAGCGCTCCCAGGGCCACGATCCCTCGTAAGGGCTCCTGGGCCCTCCTGGGTCTTCCTTGGACCTCTTGGGCCCTCCTGGGCCCTCCTGGGCTCTCCTGGAGCTTCTCCTGGGCCCTCCTTGGGCCCCCTGGTGCCTCTTGGAGCCTCCTGGGTCCTCCTGGGCCCTCCTTGGCTCTCCTGGGCCCTCCTGGGCTCTCCTGGGCTCTCCTGGAACCTCCTGGGCCCTCCTGGGCGAAGTCGAGGTCCGAAAACACATGGGACTTGCCACATTTCTGAAATTCGGTGCCACCCCTCACGCAGGTCGGCGGGGTCAGGATCCGAAAACAAAGGGGATTTGCCACATTTCTGGAATTCCGCGCCACCCCTCACGCAGATCGGCGGGGTCAGGGTCCAAAAACACAGGGGATTTGCTACATTTCTGGAATTCCGTGCCACCCCTCACGCAGATCGGCGGGGTCAGGGTCCAAAAGCACAGGGGATTTGCTACATTTTTGGAATTCCGCGCCACCCCTCACGCAGATCGGCGGGGTCAGGGTCAAAAAACACAGGGGATTTCTGCCATTTCCGAACTTATGCAACTCCAAGAATCCCAAACTCAGTTCCCAGCGCCGTTCCGGAGGCCGCGGTACCTCGTTATTTATCGAGCGAATGCGTTTACATCGTTTTTTATAATTTAGAATCGATGTCGGAAAAAAGTGGACTTCACCTGTGAAATATCGAGGTTTCCTTAAAGGCAGTAAAATTCCAAGAGCACGATCTGCGTGAGGGGTGGCGAAAAATGGCCTTCGTCCTCACAATTGAAATCCGCCGGCCCCCTTCGACCTCGTAATTTCTCGCACAAGAATTCCGCCGGCCCCCTTCGAGTAAAAACCGGGGGGAAGACCATCTAAGAGAGAACCCTGGGCTCGAGCCCTTTCCGGGAAAAATGGTAGCAGCCGGTTGTCTGGGCTCGAACAGGAGGCTGCTTCTTGGAAGGCGCCGGCCCTACATCTATAGAGAAGGCCCGCGCCTTCGAAGAGGCAGGGTGCTTCTAAGAAGCCTCTCGCAG
The DNA here is from genome assembly GCA_963575745.1 of Prorocentrum cordatum. Taxonomy (NCBI): domain Eukaryota; class Dinophyceae; order Prorocentrales; family Prorocentraceae; genus Prorocentrum; species Prorocentrum cordatum. Next base: position 187,043 of record CAUYUJ010018143.1, read on the forward strand.
AGAGTTCGTCCTAATGGTGAAATCAGACACCACGCAAAAACACCACGCAAATACACCACGCAAAAACACTACGTAAAAACACCACGCGAACGCGGAAGGGTGAATTAGACATCACGCAAATACACCACGCAAAAACACCACGCAAAAACACCACGTAGCGGTTTTGCGTGGTGTTTTTGCGTGGTGTGTTTGCGTGGTGTTTTTGTGCGCCGCTGGGGCGGCGCGGGGACGCAGTGGGGCAGGTCGCGGTTCACGTGGTGTGTTTTTGCGTGGTGTTTTTGCGCGGTGTATTTGCGTAGTGTATTTGTGCGCCGCTGGGGCGGCGCGGGGACGCAGTGGGGCAGGTCGCGGTTCACGCGGCGTGTTTTTTTGTTCTGCGTGGTGTTTTTGCGTGGTGTATTTGCGTGGTGTTTTTGTGCGCCGCTGGGGCGGCGCGGGGACGCAGTGGGGAAGGTCGCGGTTCACGTGGTGCTTTTGCGTGGTGTTTTTGCGTGGTGTTTTTTTGCACCGCTGTGGCGGCGCCGGAGCGCCGTGGGACAGGTCGCGGTTCACGTGGTGTGTTTTTGCGTGGTGTTTTTGCGTGGTGTATTTGCGTAGTGTATTTGTGCGCCGCTGGGGCGGCGCGGGGACGCAGTGGGGCAGGTCGCGGTTCACGCGGCGTGTTTTTCTGCGTGGTGTTTTTGCGTGGTGTTTTTGCGTGGTGTATTTGCGTGGTGTTTTTGTGCACCGCTGTGGCGGCGCGGTGTTATCGTCCTCCTCCTCCCCCGTCATCCCGCGCATATTCCCCCTCCTCCCAACCCTCCTCATTATCCTCTTCGCCCTGCTGATCCGCGTGGTCTCTTCCACAAGCCCTGAGGCCTCTTCCCAAGGCCAAGAGGCCCCGTGCAGAAACGAGGAAGCCAGCACTAGAGGCCCCAAGCCCTCTTTTAGCTTCCCGAAGGCCTCGCCCAGAAGCCAAAGTGCTTCCCCTGAGGGCAAGAGGGCTCCCCCAAAAGCCCAAAAGCACCCGAAGCCCTGAAGCTAGTTCAACCACTGAAGCCGCGTGGGCGGGCGAGAGGAGTGATGCCGTGTGGTGTGTGGTGTGGTGTGATGTGGTGTCGTGGTGTGGTGGTGTGGTGGTGTGGTGGTGTCGTGGTGTGGTGTGGTGTGGTGTCGTGGTGTGTGTGTGTGTGTGTGTGTGTGTGTCTGGTGTGGTGTGTGTGGTGTGGCGTTTGTGTGTGGTGGTGTTGTGGTGGTGTCGTGGTGTGGTGTGGCGGTGTCGTGGTGTAGTGTCGTGTGGTGTCGTGGTGTCGTGGTGTGGTGTGTGTGTGTGTGTGTGTGTGTTACGTTGTGTTTTACGTGGTGTTTTACGTGGTGTTTTTTTGTTGTGCGCCGCTGGAGCGGCGCGGGGGCGCAGCTGGAGCGCCGCTGCAGCGCCCCAGGAGCGCCGTGGGGCAGGTCGCGGTTTACGTGGTTTTTGTTTTGGCGCGTAGTGTTTTTGTGCGCCGCTGGAGCGGCGCGGGGGCGCCGTGTGCGTGCGCCGCTGGCGCGGCGCGGGAGCGCCGTGGGGCGGGTCGCGGTTTACGTGGTGTTTTTGCGTGGTGTTTGCGTGCGTCGCTGGAGCGGCGTAGGGGCGCCGTGGGGCAGGTCACGGTTTACGTGGTGTTTTTGCGCTGTGTTTGCGTGCGCCGCTAAGTCTCGGTTTACGTTGTGTGTGTTTTGCGTGGTGTTTGCGTGCGCAGCTGGAGCGGCGCGGGGGCGCAGTGGGGCAGGTCTCGGTTTACGTTGTGTTTTTGTGTTGTGTTTGCGTGCGCCGCTGGAGCGGCGCGGGAGCGCCGTGGGGCAGGTCGCGGTTTACGTGGTGTCTTTGCGTGGTGTTTGCGTGCGCCGCTGGAGCGGCGCCGGAGCGCCGTGGGGCAGGTCGCGGTTTACGCGGTGTTTTTGCGTGGTGTTTTTGCGTGGTGTTTGCGTGCGCCGCTGGAGCGGCGCCGGAGCGCCGTGGGGCGGGTCGCTGTTTACGTGGTGTTTTTGCGTGGTGTTTGCGTGCGCCACTGGAGAGGCGCAGGGGCGCAGTGGGGCAGGTCGCGGTTTACGTTGTGTTTTTGCGTTGTGTTTTTGCGTTGTTTGCGTGCGCCACTGGAGCGGCGCAGGGGCGCCGTGGGGCAGGTCGCGGTTTACGTGGTGTCTTTGCGTGGTGTTTGCGTGCGCCGCTGGAGCGGCGCCGGAGCGCCGTCGGGCAGGTCGCGGTTTGCGTGGTGTTTTTTTTTTTGTTTCCGCGTGGTGTTTTTGCGTGGTGTTTGCGTGCGCCACTGGAGCGGCGCAGGGGCGCCGTGGGGCAGGCCGCGGTTTACGTTGTGTTTTTTTTGCGTTGTGTTCGCGTGCGCCGCTGGAGCGGCGCGGGGGCGCAGTGGGGCAGGTCGCGGTTTACGTGGTGTTTTTGCGTGGTGTTTTTGCGTGGTGTTTGCGTGCGCCGCTGGAGCGGCGCAGGGGCGCAGTGGGGCGGGTCGCGGTTTACGTTGTGTTTTTGCGTGGTGTTTTTGCGTGGTGTTTGCGTGCGCCGCTGGAGCGGCGCAGGAGCGCAGCTGGAGCGCCGCTACAGCCCGCTGCAGCGCCGCTGCAGCACCCCAGGAGCGCAGTGGGGCAGGTCGCGGTTTACGTGGTGTTTTTGCGTCCGCTCCAGCGGCGCATGCAAACACCATGCAAAAACACAACGTAAACCGCGACCCACCCCACGGCGCTCCGGCGCCGCTCCAGCGGCGCACGCAAACACCACGCAAAAACACCACGCAAACACCACGCAAAAACACCACGCAAACACCACGCAAAAACACCACGCAAACACACCACGTTTAAGGTATTTTATTTCACCATTAAGGTATTTTATTTCACCATTAAGGTATTCTATTTCACCATTAAGGTATTCTATTTCACCATTAAGAAATTCTATTTCACCATTAAGAAATTCTATTTCACCATTAAGATTTCTATTTCACCATTAAAACGCTTATTTCACCATTAGGAGAAACCGTCCCTCCCCCCCCCCTCCCAGTGCCCCCCTCTGCGGGTGGCCGGCCGAGGCTCGTGAACGTGCACCAGAGGCCAGCATCTGCATCTCACCAGAGCGCCCAGATCGAACAACACAAATCATGCCGTTGGAGCTCGGGGCTCTCCGTTCTCTCTCGCTGCGGCGGTTATCTCTCGGGCCTCCAGCAGCCGTTCCGCACAACTGGGGCACCCGCGGTATCTCCAACCTCCACCCTTACCAGCTTTTCTGTACAGGAGGACTCGACCACAAGAAACCTTCCACAAGAAACCCAACCTTGAGACCCCAGGACGTCCATGGATGTTTGGTACGGGAGCGTCGCGCTTTCCACAGGAAAACCATCGAAACCCAAGAAACCCAGGGCACTCTGGAGGCAAGCATGGTGTTTCTTGGCATGGGTTTTCCACTGCATCCAAGACCGATCCCAAAGAACAGGTCCAGACCTATGGGGTTCGACGTCGGGAGAAAGTCATGACGTCGGAGGTCTGGGTTCATGGAATCTCCGCCTTCCACCTTCACCAGCTCCTCTGTATACGGATCCCCCGCTGGGCGGTGGATGTGGACGCCTTCGCCCCCCCTTGGGGCCAAGGCGTATCCATGCCCGCCGCCCCCTCGGGTCCTGGGAGGTTCCCTGGGCGGTGGATCTATAATTACAAGTTCGGGCCATGGCGGAGTGGCCCTTCTCCACATTGGGCGCGCCTTCGCGGAGCGCCGCGCGAGCCCCCAGAGGCCTCTGCCCAGAGCATCCGCGACTGCAAAATCTGCAGTAACGGTCTTCGGCCGCGACCGACGGGTTCGAATTTCGGTAAGGAAGAGACTGCACGCCAGGGTCCGAGCGAGGGTTTCGAAGGCGTCGACGACTCGCTCGTTACTGGAATCCGCGACTGGAGGCCGAAATTCGGTTGCGACCGGCTCGCCCAGAGCGTTACCAGAAATCCCACCAGCCCTTTCAGGCGTGAGTGGTTTAGAGAGCTTCCTCTTACATCTTCCCTCTTCCCATTCGGGGAGGGCTTTATCACTGTTTCCTATTCATGAGCACCCCCTCCCTCAGGCGACCGGCAGCCAACCAGGACCACTGAGGGCACTTCCCCCCACCATTCCTGAACAAAAACCATGTGGAGTCCACATTGGGCTAAAGTTTGGTTGATTATGGTTTGGGGCACAAGCACTGTGTATTGGTTTTCGGCACGGACGGCGGGGGTGCCAGCATCTTTCCTTCTGTGCGCTGGGCCAGCATCCCTGTCACAAAACAATACAACATGCACTTCGAGACAAAATCTGGATCATGCGCGGGCACCCCGCGCGATCACTGTGCATTGGTTTTTGACTAGGACGGCGGAGGTGCTGGCATATTGCCTGATGTGTGCAGGCCCACCAGACGTTATGATGGCCCGGCCCCCGCGATTGCGCACTGGTTTTCGACAAGGGTGGCTGTGGCCGACACGTTTCCCGATCTGTGTACTACCACGTGCGCAGGCACACCTGGCACACTCTGCGCGTGCCCCGATTGTGGCGCACCTGGCGCGGCTGAAGCATGCGGCACAAATTGCGCACGTGGATTACATGGCGCCTCTGACACACCAGGCGTGCCCGGCACGCTTGTGTCACAGGGGTGCCTGGCGCACCTGGCGCGCGTGGCGCGCCTGGCACGCCTGGCGCACCTCGCCCCAGCGTTGCTTACATGGGTCCCTTTTTGTTCCCATTAGCTGTTCATCCAAAGACTGCCGCTGAACACACTGCGGCTCGGGTGCTATTGATGTTCTGGGAGGGCCGGTGGGAATGAGCGAGACGGCTTGCGGGCGGGGAAGGGGGACTTGATCACTGTTCCGCAACTATTCCCTATTGATATACACCCCCTCCCCCACACCATGAACACCCCCCCCACACCATTCCCGTCAACAAAACAATGCAAAATACACTTTGGGGCACAGTCTGGAGTCATGTTCGTGAGGCCCGCGGGCACGTTGTATTGTCTTTCGACACGGACGGCGGGGTTGCCCGCGTTTTGCCTGCCGCGCGCGCTGGGCCAGTATCCCTGTCACAAAACAATTCAACATGCATTTCGAAACAACATCTGGATCATGGGCGGGCACCCCGCGATCACCTTGCATTGGTTTTTGACTGGGACGGTGGGGGTGGTGGCGCGTGCCCTGCTGTGCGCAGGCCCACCACACAATGATGGGCATTGGTATTTGACAAGGATGGTGGGGGCCGACATGTTTACCGATGTGTGCTGTCACGTGCGCAGGCGCACCTGACACACTTTGCACGTGCCCCGAACGTGGCGCACCTGGCACGGCTGGAGTATGCGGCACACCTGGCGCACGCAGAGGCATGTGGCGCATCTGGCGCACCAAGCGTGCCTGACACGCTCGGGCACCAGGGGTGCCTGGCGCGCGTGGCGTGCCTGGCACGCGTGGCGCACCTCGCCCCAGCGTCGCGCAAAGGGGCCGGTGTTGGTTCCCAGTAGCTGTTCAAAGACGACCGCTGAACATGCTGAGGCTCGGGTGTTACGTATCTGTTGGGAGGGCGGGTGGGAGCGAGCTAGACGGCTTGCTATCTAGGAAGGTGTCTTGATCACTGTTCCCAATTAATCCACACCCCCTCTCCCAGGCGACTGGCCACCAACCAGGAACCATGATCACCCACCCAACCATCCCTGCCAAACAATAATGCAAAACGCACTCTGCCTCCACATAAGGAGCATGCGCGGCCAACCCGATTCGCCCCCCGTCTTCCCCTATCACCCCTGTCAACAAAACAATACAAAGTACACGTTTGGGCAAAATCTTGGGTCATGTTCGTGAGGCCCGCGAGCACTTTGTGCGCAGGGCTACCATCCCTAACAACAAAGCAATACGAAAGACACCTCGCGGCGAAATCTGGATCATGCTGGGCCACCTCGCGATCACTGTCAAGTGGATTTGACAGGGGCGGCGGGGGTGGTGGCGCGTGGCCTACTGTGCGCAGGCCCTCCAGACACAATGGTGGGCATTGGTTTTCGACATGGATGGTGGGAGCCGACATGCTTCCCAATGTGTGCTGTCAGGTGCGCAGGCGCACCTGCCGCGGCTGGAGTATGCGGCACACCTGGCGCACTCGGGGCACGTGGCGCATCTGGCGCATCAGGCGTGCCAAGCACGCTCGCCCCCCCCCCCCCCCTCCCCCCTCAGGGGTGCCTGGCGCGCGTGGCGCCCCTGGCACGCGTGGCGCACCTCGCCCCAGCGTCGCGCACATGGGCTCGGTTTTGGTTCCCAATAGCTGTTCAACGACGACCGCTGAACATGCTGAGGCTCGGGTGTTACTTACCTGTTGGGAGGGCGGGTGGGAGTGAGCTAGACGGCTTGCTATCTAGGAAGGTGCCTTGATCACTGTTCCCTAGTCTGCACCCCCTCTCCCAAGCGACTGGCCGCCAACCAGGAACCATGATCACCCACCCAACCATCCCTGTCAAACAACAATACAAAACACATAAGGAGCATGCGCGGCCAACCCGATGCGCCCCCCCCCATCATCCCTGTCAACGAAACAATACAAAGTACACGTTTGGGCAACATCTTGGGTCACGTTCGTGAGGCCCGCGAGCACTTTGTACGGTTTTCGACAGGGACGGCGGGGGTGTGAGCATACACACTGCCTGCTGTGCGCAGAGCTACCACCCCTAACAACAAAGCAATACGAAATACACCTCGCAGCGAAATCTTGATCATACTCGGCCACCCCGCGATCACTGTCAAGTGGTTTTTGACCAGGGAAGGCGGCGGTGGCGGCGCGTGGCCTACTGTGCGCAGGCCCTCCAGACACAATGATGGGCATTGGTTTTCGACATGGATGGTGGGGGCCGGCATGTTTCCCTATGTGTGCTGTCACGTGCGCAGGCGCACCTGACACACTCTGCACGTGCCCCGAACGTGGCGCACCTGGCACGGCTGGAGTATGCGGCACACCTGGCGCACTCGGAGCACGTGGCGCATCTGGCGCACCAGGCGTGCCTGGCATGCTCGGGCCCCCCAGGGGTGCCTGGCGCACGTGGCGCCCCTGGCACGCGTGGCGCACCTCGCCCCAGCGTCGCGCACATGGGGTTGGCTTTGTTCCCAGTTGCAGCCCATCCAAAGACGACCGCTGAACATGCTCAGGCTCGGGTGTTGCTTATGTGTTGGGAGGGCGGGTGGGAATGAGCCAAACGGCTTGCGGGCGTGTGGGTAGCTTGATCACTGTTCCCTATGAATAAACACCCCCTCCCCCATCCGGCTGGCAGCGAATCCAGAACCATGCGCACACCATAAAGCGCACCGCCTCCACGATCCCTGTCAACAAACAATACAAAACGCACTCTGGCTCCAAATTCGGAGCATGCGCAACCAACCCGATGCGGGCCCCCTCCATCCATCCTTGTTGAAAAACCATACACGGTGCACTTCCGGGCAAAGACTGGAGTCATGTTCGTGAGGCCCGCGGGCACTTTGTATTGTTTTTCGACAGGGGCGGCGGGGGTGTGAGCATGTTGCCTGCTGCGCGCAGGGCTGCCATCCTTGACAAACACACAATACAGCATGCACCTCTCGGATAAATGTGAATAGTGCGCGGCCACCCCGCGATCATTGTCAAGGGGTTTTTGTCAGGGACGGCGGGGGTGGTGGCCTATGGCCTGCTATGCGCAGGCCCACTAGACACAATGATGGGCATTGGTTTTCGACATGGATGGTGGGGGCCGACATGTTTCCCGATGTGTGCCGTCACGTGCGCAGGCGCACATGACGCACTCACTCTGCACGAGCCCCGAACGTGGCGCACCTGGCGCGGCTGGAGTGAGCATCTGGCGCACCAGGCGTGCCTGGCACGCTCGGGCCCCATGGGTGCCTGGCGCGCATAGCGCGCCTGGCACGCGTGGCGCACCTCGCCCCAGCCTCGCGCACATGGACTCGGTGTGGGTTCCCAGTAGCTGTCCATCAAAAGAAGACCGCGGGAGGGAGGAGGAGGAGGGAGGAGGAGGAGGAGGAGGAGGGAGGAGGAGGGGGGAGGGAGGAGGGAGGAGGGAGGAGGAGGAGGAGGAGGAGGGAGGAGGGAGGAGGGAGGAGGGAGGGCGGGTGGGAATGAGCTAGACGGCTTGTCGTCTGGAGGGTGGCTTGACCCCTCTCCCTGCCCCCTCCCCCTGGGTCTGGACGGGGGGGGGGGGCGCGGAGGTGTCAGAGGGCCTTCTGTGGCCTCGAGGAGGAAGCCCAAATCATGGACTTGTCCTGCGGTTTTGGCCACTTGGCCTTCTGGGGGGGCCCCAGTTGAGAAGAAGTCCCCCTCCTTTGATCGATCTCCTCTGAGATGAACCCAAGATCGCCCCCGAGGCTCCAAAGGGTGGCCCAAAACGGCCCCAAGAGGTGCCCAGGAGGCCCCAAGATGCCCCAAAGAGATGCCAAAACCGCCCCAAGAGTCCCCCCAAGAGGCCCCCAGGACCGCCAAGAGCCCCCAAGATGCCCCAAGAGGACTCCAAGAAGCTCTCGAAAGAAATCCGAAGAGACTCCGAGAAGCATCCAAGAGGCCTCTAGACTTTCTGATCGCCCTCCTCCTTCCTCCCTCCCTTCCCTCCTCCTCTCCCTACTCCTGCTCCTGCTCCTGCTCCTGCTCCTGGTCCTTCATCCTCCCCCTCTTGGGGTATGACGTTTGACCCAGCCTTTATTCCATGGCATGCTCCTCCACATCTCTGATCAGAACAACCCCTCACACGTTTCGTGGCCCCAAACGAAGCTCCACCTGAGGTCCCAGTGGCGCAGGTCGCATGCGTCCCGGCCACTGATTTCGCCACACCCTCACACGGTTCGTGGTCCCATGGGGAGCTCCACCGAAGTTCCCAGTGGCGCAGTTCGCATGCGTCCCGGCCACTGATTTCGCCGCACCCCTCACGCGTTTCGTGGCCCCAGACAGGGAGCTCTATCGCAGGCCCCAGTGGCAGCGCCCGCCCCATATCGGCAAACCCTTCAGACGCTTCGTGGCCCCATAAGGAGATCCACCGAAGGCGATGCCCACAACGACGGTACTCAGAACTGCATATGGTCGGGTCCTTCGCCAGGATCATGTTATTTTTCGGCGGTAGCCCAGGTCATCTAGCAGGGGAAGGGTGGGGTGGTGGTGAGCGCTTTTTTGTTTGGTGTTTCGACATTGGGAGGGGGGGAAGGGGGGTGTCTGGCTCCGGACTGCCTAAGAGGGCCCCGAGATGGTCGGAGACGCCCCAGTGCGACTGTTTGCAGCAGTGCGTCCTATGGGGGGACTCCACCTGCTCGAAATATGCGCCCAAAACAGCCAAGATCTACTCCAGGGGGGGTGCAAGGGACGGCGCCGATCGGCAAAACAATTAATAAACATGATCGACCCACGAACCCGGAAAGGAATATAGAACTGTAACACATGGCAGCGTTTTCAAAGACACCTGATTGGGTGACGGGCAAATGCAATGCTGAGTGTATCGATCTTGATGTACCCTGCCGAGGGCTGTGCTGTGCTGCGCCGTGCTGAATTGCGATGTGCCATGGCGCGACTGTGCTCTATAGCCTCGTGGATCGAGTCCTCCTTTGCATCCGAGTCCTGACCGAACTGATCTGGATCTTAAGCTCGAGCTGCCTGAACACATAGTAGCTGCCCCAGAGCTAATGGACAGGGGAACATGCCAGGAGGACGCGCCGCGAAACGTCCCAAGGGATGCGCCAGGCGACGTGCCAGGGGACGTGCCATGGGGTCGCACCGCGGGACGTGCCAAGGGGACGCGCTACGGAACGTGCCAATGGATGTGCCACGGGATGTGCCAGGGGACGCGCCACGCGACGTGCCAGGGGGACTCGCCAAAGGACGCCCCACGGAACGTGCCAAGGAACGTGCCAAGTTGCAATGCTGAGTGTATCGACCTTGATGTACCGTGCCGAAATCAGTGCTGTGCTGCGCCGTGCTGAATTGCGATGTGCCATGGCGCGATTGTGCTCTATAGCCTCGTGGATCGAGTCCTCCTTTGCATCCGAGTCCTGACCGAACTGATCTGGATCTTAAGCTCGAGCTGCCTGAACACATAGTAGCTGCCCCAGAGCTAATGGACAGGGGAACATGCCAGGAGGACGCGACGCAGAACGTCTCAAGGGACGCGCCAAGCGACGTGCCAAGGGACGTGCCATGGGGACGCACCGCGGGACGTGCCAAGGGGACGCGCTACGGAACGTGCTGGGGACAAGCGTTTCGCTCGAGACATCCTGTCAAAATCATCTGAATTCCTACGCGCGGGACGCTGCACGCGCGAGACATCCTCGGAATTCCTGCGAGCGGGACGTGAAAACAAGCATTTCGCCTGAGACATCCTTTGAATTCTGGCCCCCCACAAGGCCACCGCTCGAGACATCCTCCAATTTTGCAAAACCAGCGTTTCGCTCGAGACATCCTCTACAAATTATGAAAAACAAGCGTTTCGCTCGAGACATCCTGTCAAAATCCAAAGAAATCGAAATACCCGCGCGCGGGACGCGGCACGCGCGAGACATCCTCAGAATTCCTGCGCGAGGGGCGCTTTTCCGTGTCGCGGTCGGCTCTGCAAAACCAGCGTGTCGCTCGAGACATCCTCAACAAATTCTGAAACCAAGCGTTTCGCTCGAGACATCCCCAACTCTGCAAAACCAGCGTCTCGCTCGAGACATCCTCAACAAATTCTGAAAAGCAAGCGTTTCGCTCGAGACATCCTCAAAAATAATTTCGCCGGCCCTCTTCCCGCACGTAATTTATCGCAGAATAATTTCGCCGGCCCACCTCCCGTCGAAACCAGGGGGTAAACCAACTAAAAGAGAACCCTGGGCCTACGCCCTTTCCGGGAAAAACGATCACCTGCTGGCCGATAACCCACTCTGTTCCGCCCAAGGACAGCCCCGCGTGTGCCCGCGCGCGCCAGCACTGCGCACCCCATTCGGATCTCCGCAGCCGACGAAGCCAAATTATCCCGGGGGGGGCGAGCGGGCCGGAGAGCCCGGGTCATCGCTAGACCCTCTTGTGTAGAAAAATTAGCCTGGCGAAGGACCCAACCATATGCAGTTGTGAATACCGCCGGTGTTCGTATCGCCTTCGTTGGATCTCCTTATGGGGCCACGAAGCGCGTGAAGAGTGTGCCGAAAGGGGGCGGGGCCGCCATGCGGGCGCTGCTATTGGGCGATACGCCCTGCGACGAGGGTAGAGGAGGAGCAGGGCCATGGGGCCACGAAGCGTGTGAGGGGTGTACCGAAATGAGGCGGCACCGCCGTGCGAACTGTGCCACTGGGACCTTAGGTGGAACTCCCCATGGGCCACGAAACGTGTGAGGGGTATACCGAAACGGGGCGGCGCCGCCACGCGAACTGCGTCAATGGGCCCTTAGGTAGAGCTCCCTATGGGGCCACGAAGCGTGTGAGGGGTACGTATACCGAAATGGGGCGGCGCCGCCATGCGAACTGCGCCACTGGGACCTTGGGTGGAGCTCCCTAGGCCACGAAACGTGTGAGGGGTGAGCAGGAATGGGGCGGCGCCGCCATGCGAACTGCGCCACTGGGACCTTAGGTGGAGCTCCCTCTGGGGCCACGAAGCGTGTGAGGGGTGTGTCAAAATGGGGCGGTGCCACCATGCGAACTGCGCCAGTTGGGCCTTAGGTGGAGCTCGAAATGCGTGAGGTGTGTGTGTGTGTGTGTGCCAAAATGGGGCGGCGCCGCCATGCGAACTGCGCCACTGGGACCTTAGGTGGAGCTCTCTATGGCACCACGAAGCGTGTGAGGGGTGTGCCAAAATGGGGCGGCGCCACGCGAACTGCGCCACTGGGATCTTAGGTGGAGCTCCCTCTGGGGCCGCGAAACGTGTGAGATGACGGTAATGGTGATAATGATGACAGGAGGGGGGAGGAGGGGGAGGAGGAGGAAGAGGAGAGGAGACGAACGCGAGGGCCGTCTCTTCAAAACGAGGACCCAACACCACAGGGTGGTTTAGAAAAACGGCGTAAGAAACTTTTGGAAGTCCGCGCGGACTTCTTGGATCCGCGCTGGCGCCCCCCCCATCCCTGGCGCGCGGAGCGCACCGGGGGCGGCGCCGGAGGTGCCGCCAGGGGCCCCAGCGCAGATCCAAGAAATCCGTGCGGAGCTCCTAGACAGGCAAACTCCACTACTCGCAAAGTAACTACTCGCAAATGGCCTGGATCCGCCGCGGGAGATTTACGATGCATTACATCGAAACACACATACAGACACAGACACAGACACAGACACAGACACAGACACAGACACAGACACAGACACACACACAGACACACACAGACACACACACAACACACACAACACACACAACACACAACACCAAACACACACTTGCTTTTTTCCAGACGTTCACGAGTAGACACTCTGCGAGTAGTGGAACGCGCTCGGTGAGCTCCGACAATTTATGTTTATGCCGCCTTTTCTTCTTCGATGTGCCCAACATTAGCCTAGCGAAGGACCCAAACATATGCAGTTGTGAATACCGTCGGTGTTAGTATCGCCTTCGGTGGATCTCCTTATGGGGCCAGGAAGCGGGTGAAGAGTGTGCCGAAAGGGGGCGGGACCGCCATGCGGGCGCTGCTATTGGGCGATACGCCCTGCGAAGAGGGTAATTAGAGGAGGAGCAGGGCGGAGCTCCCCATGGGACCACGAAACGTGTGAGGGGTGTGCCAAAATGAGGCGGCGCCGCCATGCGAACTGCGCCACTGGGACCTTGGGTGGAGCTCCCTAGGCCACGAAACGTGTGCGGGGTATACCAACATGGGGCGGCGCCGCCACGCGAACTGCGCCACTGGGATCTTAGGTGGAGCTCCCTCTGGGGCCACGAAGCGTATGAGATGACGAAGATGATAATGCTGATGGGAGGAGGAGGAGGAGGAGGAGGAGGAGGAGGAGGAGAGGAAAGCGGGGACCGTCTCCCCAAAACGAGGACCCAACACCACAAGATGATTGAGAACAGTCCGAAGTCCGGGTGCCGGCGGAGACCGAGGCCGGTGCCATCCGCAGCGCTGGCGTGGGCGAGCCTCTGCCGGCGGCAGGGGCTGCCTCCCCGGCGGCAGGGGCTGGCTGACGATCGGCGGGGTGCGGCCGAAAGGCTCCTCGGGCCCGGGGCTGAGGAGGAACGGCAGGCAGGCAGGAGGAACGGCAGGCAGGCAGGAGGTGCGGCCCGAGGCTCAGGAGAAATTCGGGTGAAGATACCCTGAGATCCTGACGACTCAGTTTTTTCGAGCCGGGCGTCTTCGCTCAATTTCGAGCCCTGGGATGGGCCCTCCAGGGGCCTCCGAGACTCCCTCAAAGTCCCATCCAAAGGCCCCTAACAGACCACCGAGAGGCATCCAGAGAGACCTAACGGGAATCCAAGAGACCTCTGGCCTGTAACTCACGCACAATGGCGGGATAGCGGGATAGGCCGAAAGCCCTTCAAACGCGGCCCACGAAGGTGTAATACGCCTCCACATTTGTCCGATGCGGACTCAAGACAACTCAATATGCCCCCAAGACGGCCCCCATATGCTCCCAGGAGGCCCAACTTCTTTTGCTGTGTGTTCGAATGAATTGAGTGTTCTCGCCTTTTCGGGCTTCTGACAACCTCTGACGGCCCAAAACACCTCCAACTTGGCCACAATGCGGCCACGGCGGCCTAAAGACGGTCCGGGATGGCCACTAGGACGGCCACTATGGCTTTCAAGATGGCCAGTACAGTCAGCGTGCTAACAGAGGGAGCGCAGAATAAGGAACGGCGGGGCGTTTCTGGCCACGGCGAGCCTCGGCCACGACTGGGTTTCACGACATCGATGTAGGAGGCGGCCCAAAAACCCGAGCCCCTCCTGAGCCCAAAGCGGGTCCTTCTTTCAGCGTCTTGACTGCATGGCATCCAACACGCCTCGAAGACGTCGAGAAGCCCCGAAGAGGGTTCCGAGACGGGCCACGAGAGCACCTTAGGCCCAAGACGGCCTCAAGACGGCCCCAGGCACCTCCAAGACAAATGGTCCCAAGAGGGCCCCAAAGCGGCCTAGTAGGGTCTCCTGGTCCAAATGCGGCAAGTCATCACGATCCTGGCATCTTCAGAACGCCCGTGGCGAGGCGAAGCTCATGGGAACCGTCCCTGGCACCGCAAACATGATCGACCCACGAACCCGGAAAGGAATCTATAAATGCAAGACATGGCAACGTTTCAAAGACACCTGATTGGGCGACGGGCAAATGCAATGCTTAGTGTATCGATCTTGATGTACCGTGCCGAGGGCTGTGCGGTGCTGCGCCGCGCTGAACTGCGATGTGCCATGCCACGATTGTGCTCTATAGCGTTGTGGATCGAGTCCTCCTTTGCATCCGAGTCCTGACCGAACTGATCTGGATCTTAAGCTCGAGCTGCCTAAGCACATAACTAGTAGCTGCCCCAGAGCTGATTGACAGGGGAACCTGCCAGGAGGACGCGCCGCAGAACGTCCCAAGGGACGCGCCAGGCGACGTGCCAGGGGACGTGCCATGGGGACGCACCGCGGGACGTGCCAAGGGGACGCGCTACGGAACGTGCCAATGGACGTGCCACGGGACGTGCCAAGGGACGCACCAAGCGAGGTGCCAGGGGACGTGCCACGGGGACGCACCGTGGGACGTGCCAAGGGGACGCGCTACGGAACGTGCCAATGGACGTGCCACGGGACGTGCCAGGGGACGCGCCGCGCGACGTGCCAGGGGAACTCGCCACAGGACGCGCCACGGAACGTGCCAAGTTGCAATGCTGAGTTTATCGATCTTGATGTACCGTGCCGAGGGCTGTGCTGTGCTGCGCCGTGCTGAACTGCGATGTGCCACGTGACGATTGTGCTCTATAGCGTTGTGGATCGAGTCCTCCTTTGCATCCGAGTCCTGACCGAACTGATCTGGATCTTAAGCTCGAGCTGCCTGAGCACATAGTAGCTGCCCAAGAGCTAATTCACGGGGGGGCATGCTAGGAAGACGCGCCGCGGAACGTTCCAAGGGACGCGCCAGGCGAGGTGCCAGGGAACGTGCCATGGGGACGCACCGCGGGACGTGCCAAGAGGACGCGCTACGGAACGTGCCAATGGACGTGCCACGGGACGTGCCAAGGGACGCGCCGCGCGACGTGCCAGGGGGACTCGCCACAGGACGCGCCACGGAACGTGCCAAAGAACGTGCCAGGTTGCAATGCTGAGTGAGTGTATCGATCTTGATGTACCGTGCCGAGGGCTGTGCTGTGCTGCGCCGTGCTGAACTGCGATGTGCCATGCCGCGATTGTGCTCTATAGCGTTGTGGATCGAGTCCTCCTTTGCATCCGAGTCCTGACCGAACTGATCTGGATCTTAAGCTCGAGCTGCCTGAGTACATAGTCCACGTAGTAGCTGCCCCAGAGCTAATTGACAAGGAAACATGCCAGGAAGACGCGCCGCGGAACGTTCCAAGGGACGCGCCAGGCGACGTGCCAGGGGACGTGCCACGGGGACGCACCGCGGGACGTGCCAAGGGGACGCGCTACAGAACGTGCTGGGGATAAGCGTCGTGTTGGTGGCCTGGACACGTAAAAACACGGTGCCAGCTCGGGACAACCATGAAAGATATCCCCAGGGTGGCCTGGACACGTACAAACACGCGGTTCCAGCTCGGGACAATCATGTTAGAGATCTCCCTGGGTGGCCTGAGCATGAAATTACACTACACCCGCGCTCCCAGGGCCACGATCCCTCGTAAATTACGCTACGTCAGCGCTCCCAGGGCCACGATCCCTCGTAAGGGCTCCTGGGCCCTCCTGGGTCTTCCTTGGACCTCTTGGGCCCTCCTGGGCTCTCCTGGAGCCTCCTGGAGCTTCTCCTGGGCCCTCCTTGGGCCCCCTGGTGCCTCTTGGAGCCTCCTGGGTCCTCCTGGGCCCTCCTGGGCTCTCCTGGGCCCTCCTGGGCTCTCCTGGGCTCTCCTGGAGCCTCCTGGGCCCTCCTGGGCGAAGTCAAGGTCCGAAAACACATGGGACTTGCCACATTTCTGAAATTCGGTGCCACCCCTCACGCAGGTCGGCGGGGTCAGGATCCGAAAACACATGGGATTTGCCACATTTCTGGAATTCCGTGCCACCCCTCACGCAGATCGGCGGGGTCAGGGTCCAAAAACACAAGGGATTTGCCACATTTCTGGAATTCCGTGCCACCCCTCACGCAGATCGGCGGGGTCAGGGTCCAAAAACACAGGGGATTTGCCACATTTCTGGAATTCCGCGCCACCCCTCACGCAGATCGGCGGGGTCAGGGTCCAACATGATGGACCCACGAACCCGGAAAGGGATAAAGACATGTGCAGCATGGTCACGTTTTCACGATACCCAACTGGGCGACATCTCACGAAACATCCCACGAGACACCCCGCGAAACATCCCACGAGACACCTCACGAAACATTCCACGAGACACCTCACGAAACATTCCACGAGACACCCCGTGAAACATTCCACGAGACACCCCACGAACAGGCAACCACTCAACCAGACACGCCACGAAACATTCCACGGGGGTGCGACTGGGTGTGGTCGTGCTGGGGTGTGGTCGTGCTGGGGTGTGGTCGTGCTGGGGAGTGGTCGTGCTGGGGTGTGGTCGTGCTGGGGGTGGTCGTGCTGGGGGGTGGTCGTGCTGGGGGGGTGGTCGTGCTGGGGGGTGGTCGTGCTGGGGCGGTCGTGCTGGGGCGTGGTCGTGCTGGGGCGTGGTCGTGCTGGGGCGTGGTCGTGCTGGGGTGTGGTCGTGCTGTGGTGAGGTCGTGCTGGGGTGTGGTCGTGCTGGGGTGTGGTCTTGCTGGGGTAGGGTCGTGCTGGGGTCGGGTCGTGCTGGGGTGTGGTCGTGCTGGGGTATGGTCGTGCTGGGGTGGGGTCGTGCTGGGGTGGGGTCGTGCTGGGGTCTGGCCGTGCTGGGGTGTGGTCTTGCTGGGGTATGGTCGTGCTAGGGTGGGGTCGTGCATTTCGCTCGAGACATCCTGCCAAAATGCCAGGAAATCGTACAAAAACAAACGAATTAGTCGAGACATCATCGAAATTTCTGCGCGCGGGGCGCTTTTCCGCGTCGCGGTCGGCTCTGCAAAACCAGCGTGTCGCTCGAGACATCCTCAACAAATTCTGAAACCAAGCGTTTCGCTCGAGACATCCCCAACTCTGCAAAACCAGCGTCTCGCTCGAGACATCCTCAACAAATTCTGAAAAACAAGCGTTTCGCTCGAGATATCCTCAAAAATAATTTCGCCGGCCTCCTTCGACCTCGATATTTATCAGGGAATAATTTCGCCGGCCTCCTTCAAGTTGGGCACGGGGGACTATGTTTACATACTAAAAGAGAACCCTGGGCCCACGCCCTTTCCAGGAAAAACACAAGGGATTTGATACATTTCTGGTATTCCGTGCCACACCTCACGCATATCGGCGGGGTCAGGGTAGAACATGATCGACCCACGAACCCGGAAAGGAATATAGAACTGTAACACATAGCAGCGTTTTCAAAGACACCTGATTGGGTGACGGGCAAATGCAATGCTGAAGGTATCGATCTTGATGTACCGTGCCGAAATCTGTGCTGTGCTGCGCCGTGCTGAATTGCGATGTGCCATGGCGCGATTGTGCTCTATAGCCTCGTGGATCGAGTCCTCCTTTGCACCCGAGTCCTGACCGAACTGATCTGGATCTGAGGCTCGAGCTGCCTGAACACACAGTAGCTGCCCCAGAGCTAATGGACAGGGGAGCATGCCAGGAGGACGCGCCGCGAAACGTCCCAAGGGATGCGCCAGGCGACGTGCCAGGGGACGTGCCATGGGGTCGCACCGCGGGACGTGCCAAGGGGACGCGCTACGGAACGTGCCAATGGATGTGCCACGGGATGTGCCAGGGGACGCGCCACGCGACGTGCCAAGGGGACTCGCCAAGGCACGCCCCACGGAACGTGCCAAGGAACGTGCCAAGTTGCAATGCTGAGTGTATCGATCTTGATGTACCGTGCCGGAATCTGTGCTGTGCTGCGCCGTGCTGAATTGCGATGTGCCATGGCGCGATTGTGCTCTATAGCCTCGTGGATCGAGTCCTCCTTTGCATCCGAGTCCTGACCGAACTGATCTGGATCTTAAGCTCGAGCTGCCTGAACACATAGTAGCTGCCCCAGAGCTAATTGACAGGGGGACATGCCAGGAGGACGCGCCGCGGAACGTCTCAAGGGACGCGCCAAGCGACGTGCCAAGGGACGTGCCATGGGGACGCACCGCGGGACGTGCCAAGGGGACGCGCTACGGAACGTGCTGGGGACAAGCGTTTCGCTCGAGACATCCTTTCAAAATCCTTAGAATTCCTGCGCGCGGGACGCGGCAAGCGCGAGACATCCTTGGAATTCCTGCGAGCGGGACGTGAAAACAAGCATTTCGCCTGAGACATCCTCTGAATTCTGGCCCCCCACAGGCCCCCGCTCGAGACATCCTCCAATTTTGCAAAACCAGCGTTTCGCTCGAGACATCCTCAACAAATTATGAACAACAAGCGTTTCGCTCGAGACATCCGGCCAAAATTCTAAGAAATCCTGGCAAAACACATGAATTAGCCAAGACATCCTCGAAATTCGAAACATCCTCGGAATTCCTGCGAGCGGGACACGGACACAAGCATTTCGCCTGAGACATCCTCTGAATTCTGGCCCCCCACGAAGCCCCCGCTCGAGACATCCCCACATTTTGCAAAACCAGCGTTTCGATCGAGACATCCTCAACAAATTATGAAACATGATGGACCCACGAACCCGGAAAGGGATAAAGACATGTGCAGCATGGTCACGTTTTCACGATACCCAACTGGGCGACATCTCACGAAACATCCCACGAGACACCCCGCGAAACATCCCACGAGACACCTCACGAAACATTCCACGAGACACCTCACGAAACATTCCACGAGACACCCTTTGAAACATTCCACGAGACACCCCACGAACAGGCAACCACTCAACCAGACACGCCACGAAACATTCCACGGGGGTGCGACTGGGTGTGGTCGTGCTGGGGTGTGGTCGTGCTGGGGTGTGGTCGTGCTGGGGAGTGGTCGTGCTGGGGTGTGGTCGTGCTGGGGGTGGTCGTGCTGGGGGGTGGTCGTGCTGGGGGGGTGGTCGTGCTGGGGGGTGGTCGTGCTGGGGCGTGGTCGTGCTGGGGCGTGGTCGTGCTGGGGCGTGGTCGTGCGTGCTGTGGTGAGGTCGTGCTGGGGTGTGGTCGTGCTGGGGTGTGGTCTTGCTGGGGTAGGGTCGTGCTGGGGTCGGGTCGTGCTGGGGTGTGGTCGTGCTGGGGTATGGTCGTGCTGGGGTGGGGTCGTGCTGGGGTGGGGTCGTGCTGGGGTCTGGTCGTGCTGGGGTGTGGTCGTGCTGGGTATGGTCGTGCTAGGGTGGGGTCGTGCATTTCGCTCGAGACATCCTGCCAAAATTCCAGGAAATCGTACAAAAACAAAGGAATTAGTCGAAACATCATCGAAATTCCTTCGCGCGGGGCGCTTTTCCGCGTCGCGGTCGGCTCTGCAAAACAAGCGTTTCGCTCGAGACATCCTCGGCAAACTCTGCGGAGCAAGCGTTTCGCTCGAGACATCCTCAACACACGAAAAAGTGGCCCGCACCCTGTGATTTATCGATCGGGATTTCAAAAACAAGCGTTTCGCTCGAGACATCCTCAAATTTTAATTCGCCGGCCTCCTTCGACCTCGTTATTTATCAGGGAAAAAATTCGCCGGCCTCCCTCAAGTTGGCACCGGGGGACAGGTTTACCTACTAAAAGAGAACCCTGGGCCCACGCCCTTTCCGGTAACAAACGAATTAGTCGAGACATCATCGAAATTCCTTCGCGCGGGGCGCTTTCCGCGTCGCGGTCGGCTCTGCAAAACAAGCGTTTCGCTCGAGACATCCTCGGCAAACTCTGCGGAGCAAGCGTTTCGCTCGAGACATCCTCAACACACGAAAAAGTGGCCCGCACCCTGTGATTTATCGATCGGGATTTCAAAAACAAGCGTTTCGCTCGAGACATCCTCAAATTTTAATTCGCCGGCCTCCTTCGACCTCGTTATTTATCAGGGAAAAAATTCGCCGGCCTCCCTCAAGTTGGCACCGGGGGACAGGTTTACCTACTAAAAGAGAACCCTGGGCCCCCGCCCTTTCCGGGAAAAAAAAACAGCGTTTCGCTCGAGACATCCGGTCCGGGAAAAACAAGCGTTTCGCTCGAGACATCCGGTCAAAATTCTAAGAAATCCTGACAAAACAAACGAATTAGTCGAGACATCCTCGAAATTCCTGCGCGCGGGACGCGGCCCGCGCGAGACATCCTTGGAATTCCCGCGAGCGGGACACGAAAACAAGCATTTCGCCTGAGACATCCTCTGAATTCTGGCCCCCCGCTCGAGACATCTCCAAATTTTGCGGAAACCAGCGTTTCGCTCGAGACATCCTCCACAAACTATGTAAAATAAGCGTTTCGCTCGAGACATCCTGCCAAAGTTCTAAGAAATCCTGACAAAACAAGCGAATTAGTCGAGACATCCTCGAAATTCCTGCGCGCGGGACGCGGCACGCGCGAGACATCCTCGGAATTCCTGCGCGCGGGGCGCTTTTCCGAGTCGCGGTCGGGGCTCCAGACCCCGTTATTTTTCGAGGATTCTGCGAAAAACGCTCCGCACCCTCTTTTTTACGAGGGAAAGCGGGGGTCTGCGGACCCCGTTATTTATCGAGGATCCGAGATGGGGGGCGAACTTTCCTCGAGCGGGCACGCACAAAACGCACTTTTTCTAAAAAAATAAGCACTTTACCTCGTTATTTATCGCAAATAATTTCGCCGGCGCTTGACCCGTCAGATCCGGGGGTAAACGGCTAAAAGAGAACCCTGGGCCCGCGCCCTTTCCGGGAAAAACACAGGGGATTTCTGCTATTTCTGAACTTATGCAACTTCAAGAATCCAAAACTCCTTTCCCAGCGCCGTTCCGGAGGCCGCGGTACCCCGTTATTTATCGAGCGTGCGCGTTTACTTCGTTTTTTATCGTTTAAAGTCGATGTCGGACAAAAAGTGGACTTCACCTGTGAAATACCAAGGTTTCCTTAAATGCAGTAAAATTCCAAGAGCACGATCTGCGTGAGGGGTGGCGAAAAATTGCCTTCGTCCTCACAATTGAAATCCGCCGGCCCCCTTCGACCTCGTAATTTATCGCACAAGAACTCCGCCGGCCCCCTTCAAGTAAAAACCGGGGGGTAGACCCACTAAAAGAGAACCCTGGGCCCACGCCCTTTCCGGGAAAAAGGGGAAACCTTCGATCACCTTCGGAAGATGCCCGAAACCTTTCTGCACACGCCAGGATTGGAGGCGGCCGGGGAGTCTGAACTGGCTGGGGGGCCCGAGAAGAAAATCGGTCAGGAGGGGGGGTGAGGCCAAATCCGTTCAAAATCGGCCCCTGGACCCCTCCCGGGGTCATCTCCTGGGGTCCATCTGGTGCAATTTTTCGTGCGGAATCCGTTTCTGACGGTCCCGGGGCCCGAAAAAGGCTCCCGGGACGGAAAAAAACAGTAACAAATTACCTCTTGAAACCAGCGCCTCGAACGTGCCCCCCCCGTTCCTGCTCGCCGGCACCAGTGCTGAGCCACCTCAAACCCCCAGCCTGCCTCCGACCTGCTCGGGCGGGTGGTCATGGGGGGGGGGTGACCTGCGTGGGGGGTGGAAATAAAAAGCCCTCAAGGCGCCCTCCAGGGCACCTGCTGGCTCCAAGTAGGGGCCCCGTAGGGCCTCTTGAAGGGCCGCTTCTTCACCCCACCCCCAAAGTTAGGCTGGCCATACCCTCCTGCAGGCGGATGCTGGCAGGCAAGCGGCACATACTCAACGAACCCGTCCAGACAAAAAACAAGAGGAGCACGGAACCTCTTCACCATAGTAGGTGTTTCTGCTGTTCTGGACCCCTGTTCCCGTAGAGGGACATGCCCGACTCCACCCCGGGCCTGTAGAGCCGCCCACCCCGCAGCGCGCAGAGGGGGGCCGCGGCCGAGCGCGGCGTGCCCAGACCCCCGACGTCGAGGTTGTCTCACAGCGCAACCCCCACAGGTCCCTCCTCCCTCCTCCTCCCTCCTCCTCCCTCCTCCTCCCTCCTCCCCCCTCCTCCTCCCTCCTCCTCCCTCCTCCGCCCGCCGCAGGGGAGAGGCCGCGCTCCCGGGCCGCGGGCAGGCGAACGGCGGCGGGGCCGGCTGCACCTCGCGGAGAGGGGCGCTCGCCGATGACGCCCAGCTCCCGCCTTCTTGAAGAAGGGGGCTGGGCGGGGGGCCATAAACCAGCCGGACCTGCAGCGCCCAAAACCAAACCATGGTAATTTGTTTGAAACGTGAAATCCATTAGGAAACTCGATAAACGCTTCAAATCATTTCAATTTATCGACACTGCGAACAGACGAGAACGGAATACGTAATTTTGTTGCAGTTAGAATCTTCTTGTCATGGCATTTTTCCAGAAACGTTCCCCTTCTCTGTCCGTCGCTTGGGCGTCCATTCCCCGCGTAGGTGTTGTGTTTCTTGCTTGCTACATATATTATATTCCTCTTCCTATATTTTTACGAGCCCGGGGGGGGGGGAAACCCGTCCCCCCCCCCAAAAAAAACATGATCGACCCACGAACCCGGAAAGGAATATAGAACTGTAAGACATGGCAGTGTTTTCAAGAAACACCTGATTGGGTGACGGGCAAATGCAATGCTGAGTGTATCGATCTTGATGTACCCTGCCGAGGGCTGTGCTGTGCTGCACCGTGCTGAATTTCGATGTGCCGTGCCGCGAACGTGCTCTATAGCGTCATGGATCGAGTCCTCCTTTGCATCCGAGTCCTGGCCGAACTGATCTGGATCTTAAGCTCGAGCTGCCTGAACACATAGTAGCTGCCCCAGAGCTGATGGACAGGGGAGCATGTCAGGAGGACGCGCCGCGAAACGTCCCAAGGGATGCGCCAGGCGACGTGCCAGGGGACATGCCATGGGGTCGCACCGCGGGACGTGCCAAGGGACGCGCTACGGAACGTGCCAATGGATGTGCCACGGGATGTGCCAGGGGACGCGCCACGCGACGTGCCAGGGAGACTCGCCAAGGGACGCGCCACGGAACGTGCCAAGTTGCAATGCTGAGTGTATCGATCTTGATGTACCGTGCCGAATTTTTGTGCTGTGCTGCGCCGCGCTGAATTGCGATTCGCCATGCCGCGATTGTGCTCTATAGCCTCGTGGATCGAGTCCTCCTTTGCATCCGAGTCCTGACCGAACTGATCTGGATCTTAAGCTCGAGCTGCCTGAACACATAGTAGCTGCCCCAGAGCTAATTGACAAGGGGACATGCCAGGAGGACGCGCCGCGGAACGTCTCAAGGGACGCGCCAAGCGACGTGCCAAGGGACGTGCCATGGGGACGCACCGCGGGACGTGCCAAGGGGACGCGCTACGGAACGTGCTGGGGAAAAGCGGTTCGCTCGAGACATCCTATCAAAATCCAAGGAAATCCTGGCAAAACGAACTAATTAGTCGAGACATCCTCGAAAGTCCTGCGCGCGGGACGCGGCACGCGCGAGACATCCTCGGAATTCCTGCGAGCGGGACGTGAAAACAAACATTTTGCCTGAGACATCCTCTGAATTCTGGCCCCCCACGAGGCCCCCGCTCGAGACATCCCCCGATGTTGCAACACCAGTGTTTCGCTCGAAACATCCTCAACAAACTATGACAATTTTGCAAAACCAGCGTTTCGCTCGAAACGTTTTCAACAAATTATGAAAGGCAAGCATTTCGCTCGAGACATCCTGCCAAAATTCAAAGGAATCCTGGCAAAACAAACGAAATAGTCGAGACATCCTCGAAATTCCTGCGCGCGGGACGCGGCACGCGCGAAACATCATCGGAATTCCTGCGCGCGGGGCGCTTTTCCGCGTCGCGGTCGGCTCTGCAAAACCAGCGTTTCGCTCGAGACATCCTCCAAAAGTTATGAAAACAAGCATTTCGCTCGAGACATCCCCAACTCTGCAAAACCAACGTTTCGCTCGAGACATCCTCAACAATGTATGAAAAACAAGCGTTTCGCTAGGGACATCCTCAAAAACATGCCAGGAGGACGCGCCGCGAAACGTCCCCAGGGACGCGCCAGGCGACGTGCCAAGGGACGTGCCATGGGGTCGCACCGTAGGCCGTGCCAAGGGGACGCGCTACGGGACATCCTCAAAATTCCTGCGCGCGGGACGTGGCACGCGCGAGACATCTTCCGAATTCCTGCGAGCGGGACGTGAAAACAAGCATTTCGCCTGAGACATCCTCTGAATTCTGGCCCCCCACGAGGCCCCCGCTCGAGACATCCCCAAGTTTGCAGAAACCAGCGTTTCGCTCGAGACATCCTCAACAAATTATGAAAAACAAGCGTTTCGCTCGAGACATCCGGTCAAAATTCTAAGAAATCCTGACAAAACAAACGAATTAGTCGAGACATCCTCGAAATTCCTGCGCGCGGGACGCGGCCCGCGCGAGACATCCTTTGAATTCCCGCGAGCGGGACACGAAAACAAGCATTTCGCCTGAGACATCCTCTGAATTCTGGCCCCCCGCTCGAGACATCTCCAAATTTTGCGGAAACCAGCGTTTCGCTCGAGACATCCTCCACAAACTATGTAAATTAAGCGTTTCGCTCGAGACATCCTGCCAAAGTTCTAAGAAATCCTGACAAAACAAGCGAATTAGTCGAGACATCCTCGAAATTCCTGCGCGCGGGACGCGGCACGCGCGAGACATCCTCGGAATTCCTGCGCGCGGGGCGCTTTTCCGAGTCGCGGTCGGGGCTCCAGACCCCGTTAGTTTTCGAGGATTCTGCGAAAAACGCTCCGCACCCTCTTTTTTACGAGGGAAAGCGGGGGTCTGCGGACCCCGTTATATATCGAGGATCCGAGATGGGGGGCGAACTTTCCTCGAGCGGGCACGCACAAAACGCACTTTTTCTAAAAAAATCAGCACTTTACCTCGTTATTTATCGCAAATAATTTCGCCGGCGCTTGACCCGTCAGGACCGGGGGGTAAACAGCTAAAAGAGAACCCTGGGCCCAAGCCCTTTCCGGGAAAAACTTGACCCCCGGGATCTGGGGTTCTCGGGCTCCCTTGGACGTCCTTGGAAAAGGTCACCCGGCTTTCCGGGTCTCCACAAACGCCTTGCCAGCAGACCCAGAGCGATCCGAGGGGTCATCAGAAAGGCTCAAGGGAGGCCCCAGACAGAACAAGAGCGCTCCAAGAGGGACTCCAATTGCGTCAGGACGGCCCAAAAGACCCCAAGGCACCCCAAAAAGCTTTCCAAGGGGCCTTCGTAAAACTTACAATTTTAGCATATTCGCCTTTCGGATTTCATCAGCTTTCAAGACGGTTTCAAAGCCCCCGAGATCGCCTCCAGACGCCCCAAAAGGCCCCCAAGAAAGCTTCAAGACGGCCGAGCCGGGCCCCACGATCGCCCACGAGAGCCCCAAGACAGCCCACAGTGGAACCAAGAGGCCCCCCAGGGCTCCCAGCACAGACCCAAAAGGGCCATGGGAGGTCCCCGGAAGTGCCCAAGATGGGTCCAAAGGGGGCTCCAGCGGGCCCAAGCTCCCCAAGACGGCCCGAGAAGGCACCAGGACGGCCCATGAAGGCGCCAAAACGGCCCACGAGGGCCCCGAAAACACCCCCACGATGTTTCCGAATGCCAACATCAAGACCCCCAAGGCATCCCAAAAAGCTTTCCAAGAGGCCTTCAAACTACACGAATCGTCCCATTCCCTTCGTAGAACTTACAATTTTTGCATATTCGCATTCTGGATTTCATCAGCTTTCAAGACGGTTTCAAAGCCCCCGAGATCGCCTCCAGACGCCCCAAAAGGCCCCCAAGAAAGCTTCAAGACGGCCGAGCCGGGCCCCACGATCGCCCACGAGAGCCCCAAGACAGCCCACAGTGGAACCAAGAGGCCCCCCAAAGGCTCCCAGCACAGACCCAAAAGGGCCATGGGAGGTCCCCGGCAGTGCCCAAGATGGGTCCAAAGGGGACTCCAGCGGGCCCAAGCTCCCCAAGACGGCCCAAGAAGGCCCCAGGACGGCCCATGAAGGCGCCAAAACGGCCCACGAGGGCTCCGAACACACCCCCACGATGTTTCCGAATGCCAACA
>CAUYUJ010018144.1:0-65000 GCA_963575745.1 Prorocentrum cordatum
CTCCTCCTCCTCCTCCTCCTCCTCCTCCTCCTCCTCCTCCTCCTCCTCCTCCTCCTTCCCCCCCACATCCCCAACTATTCCCCTGGGGAGTGGGAAAGGGGGTGCGACATTTGCCGCACCCAGCGGGATCTGGCCTTGCCGCCAGGCGCTGCCGTTTGCATTGGCGCCTCCAGCGCCTGGAGGCGCCTGGAAAGCCAGGCATTGTTGTGAGCTGCTTCGATAACCTCCTTGTTAATGCCCCCCCGTTTCGTCCGACCCGATCCTCATCCTCTACTCCCTCCGTCCCGTCGTCGTGGTGGTCCCCGTGTCTCCCTGTCCTCCTCCTCCTCCTCCTCCTCCTCCTCCTCCTCCTCCTCCTCCTCCTCCTCCCAGCCGCCGCCCTCCTGCGCCGGCGTCTGGCCGTGTTCGTGATCCAGCCCGCGACTGTGCCGGTGCTCAGCGTCGATCAGACTCATCTTGCTGCTGCAGCTGCTCTTTCTCGTCTCCCCCCCCTCCCTCACTTCCTTTCCCCTCTTCCTCACTTCCTGCCTTCCCCCCGGCCCTCCTTCATCTTCTTTCCTGCGTCTCCTCTGCATTCTCCCTGCCTGCTCCTTCCTCTCTCCCCTTTCTCCCTGCGTCTTCCATTTCTGCTGCTGACGGCATTTCCTGGCGTCGCTGGTCTGAGCTGTCGCCTCCTGTTTTGCGTGCTGTGCTGCATTGCTCATCCCCCTTTTGGCGTGTCCGGTCGTGCTGACGGATCTGTCCGCAACCGCGTGCTCTAACGCGCGTAGCCATGCCCTTCGTAGCGCCACCCCAAAGAGTGTCCGCAACCGCGCTGAAGCGCAGCGAGCGCACCTACGTAGCTCGTCATCCTTCTCTCCTTCCCCCCCCCCGTAGGCTAGATCCAGTGCTTGTCGCCAGGCAGGGGGCCAACCGGGGAGAAGATGGGAGGCAGGCACCGTCGTCCCCTGCTTCTCCAGGCTCCGCGATCGGCCCAGGGCGTTGGGTTTCACTTCGCACTGGCCCCCT
The DNA here is from genome assembly GCA_963575745.1 of Prorocentrum cordatum. Lineage (NCBI taxonomy): Eukaryota > Dinophyceae > Prorocentrales > Prorocentraceae > Prorocentrum > Prorocentrum cordatum. The sequence continues at coordinate 1,009 of CAUYUJ010018144.1, forward strand.
TATCATCGAGAACAGAAGAACCCCCAGCACTAATGCCACGATGGGGACGTGGCCTCGCTGAGGTCCCCGTCTGCGCATCAGGGATAGTACATCTGGGCGGCTTGGCTTGACACATCTGCAGAAAAGACGCCCTATCCCTAATGTGTTTGGCCCTCCTAACTTTGGTCGCCTCCCAAAGGGTCAGGGGTCCTCATATGCCTAACCACCCTGGGGCTTTCCCTGCAGGCTGCGACCACTCCCACCCTCCCTCGCCCCCCTCCTTGCAAGCGACGAACATATCCATTGGAGTGTACAGTCTATCTGCTCCTAGAGACAAGTTTCTGGGGTCCATGCAAATACCATTCTATCTTCCTAGTCGCATGCGCCAATTGATACACATTGAAGGCCGCTACATGTATAGACACATTCGAGGTGGATAACTACGTCTGTAGACAGCGTGGCCGCTGCGTTCGGCGCAGTACAAGGTCGGAGACAGGTAGATCCGTCTACGGTATATTCCTGTTCTAGGGCAGGTCCCAGATGGTACTCCAACATATCCATGGCTATGCCGTCGCGGTCTGGACGGAGGCGCTCTCCCGCTCTGCGCGGGGAAGCCGCGCAAGGCCACCCCATGTCTGCAGGGCCGAGGCCGAGGAGCTTGGAGCGTGAGGCCGCGGATATGGTCATACAGTGAGCGGCTTGAATAAGGAACGCTTACTTTTCAAAAGGGGCCTGGTCGTGCCTTAGGCTTGCATACGTTATGTTTTGTTCCATGTGCGTTATTTATCATATAGCGTCCCTTATGCGCTACTCCTTTGGAAATCAAGGGGCTTCGCTCCTTAGTTATCGTTCCTCAGGTCAGGCTGATGACTGCAGGCCTTGCGCCCACCCCCCTCACATCTCCCCCAGCCTCCTCCCCCCCATCCCTCGGAAATCCACCAGAAAGGATTCTTAGGGATCCATCCCCCCACATCTCCCCCAGCCTCCCCCCCTCCATCCCTCGGATATCCACCACAGGATTCTCAGGGATCCGCCCCCCCCACCCCCCCTCACATCTCCCCCAGCCTCTCCACCCCATCCCTCGGACATCCACCAGAGAGGATTCTCAGGGATCGGAGGAGCGGGCCCCTGGGAAGTCCAGAGGGCTCCGTGAGGATCCGAGCGGCTCCGCGGGAAGCCCAGAAGGTTTCTCCCAGGAGTCCCGAGCGGATCAGATGCTTTCTGTGGAAGTCGGGGACGGCCAAGAGGGGGGTGATGACTATGGGGGGGTGGATATCATGGCGAGGGCCATGATATCTCCCCAGATTTCATGGCGCCTCTTCTTATATCAATACGTCCCTGGCCCCCCCCGGGCCGCGCACATGCCGCTGGCCATGATTTGCGCCACCCCCTCTTGGACACCCCCCTCTTGGCCGCCCCCGAAGAAGGTTTCTCCCAGGAATCCCGAGCGGATCAGATGCCTTCCCTGGAAAAGCCCGAGAGCTTCCCAGGGACGGCACCCGTCGGGTGTTGCTGGAAGTGCCCCGCGCCCAAGGTGCCCCCGGGATTTCCAAGGAGGCCCCCACGGCCTCCAGAGCACCGCTCGCGAGGCCCAGAGGGGCACCAGGGGTTCCAAGATCAGGCGAAAAGCTGGGGGCACCTGGGGCCACGGACACCTTTAGCAAGCTGGTGCTTACGTTGCACCTTCGGGATACCGCCTGTCCATCAAATTTTGGTGTCTCTTCTTGGGTCCGACGCGGGCTCGATGAGGTCTCGACGCGGATGTGGTGTGAACTCGACGCAGATTCGGCACGGATTCGACACGGATTCGACGAGTCCGACATGCATTCGACACGGGCTCGACGCGGATAGGGCCGCGACGGGACATGCAAGCTTCTCCCGAGGATGCAACAGAAGGGTGCCCCCAGCTGTTCGCTCCATTTCGGAGCCTCTGCAGCCCTCTGGGACCCCGTCTCGGCAGCGAGCGAGGGAGGGAAGTGAGAAGGAGAAGGCCCTCCCGGAAAGCGCCGGGACTTCTCAGAAGCCCTCGCGCCATCTGAGCGGTTTTTTTCTTCTTGTCCTTCGGGGAAGGCCTGGAAAACTCTGCAAAAGGCTGGGGGGCTGCCGAGCCTCCGGAGAGGGCCCGCCCCTCCTCACTCCCCCCCTTGGGCTTATGTAGCTCCCATAGTACTTAAGGACCACGTCCCAGACATGATTTTCGAGCACCCGGAAGAGTGTCGAAAGAGTGTCGAAGCAGTGTCGGACGAGTGTCTCCCCTAGGGCCCGACACGTGAAAACCCTCGAGTTCCGGTGCGTGCTCGAAAGTATTTCTGGTGATCAAGGCTAAGTAGGTTGGAACATCATAACCTGGGGCTCGCCGCCGACCGCCCCCCCGCAGTCGTCCTGGCGGCGCTCCCAGCTGCAGTCGCGGCTGGAGCAGTGGCTGCAGCCTAGCCCGCCGCCGCGGCGGCGCAGCCCCAGCGGCGGCCCTGCCGAGGCCGCGCCGCGCCCGCGCCGCCGCCGCCGCCGCCCCGTCCGGGCCCAGCCCTTTGCCAGCCTGCGGCAGGCCCGCGGCGTGGGGCAGGAACCATACATTCGGGGGCGGCCAGGAAGGGGGACGACTAGGGGGGGTGGGATAGCATGGCGAGGAGGAGGAGGAGGAGGAGGAGGAGGAGGAGAGGAGGAGAGGAGGAAGGGGGGAGGAGGAGGAGGAGCAGGAGGAGGAGGAGGGCAGGAGGATGAGGAGGAGGAGGAGGAGGAGGAGGAGGAGGAGGAGGAGAGGAAGGAGGAGGGGAGAGGAGAGGAGGAGGAGGAGGAGAGGAGGAGGAGGAGGAGGAGGAGGAGGAGGAGGGGGGAGGAGGAGGAAGAGGAGGAGGAGGAGGGAGGGAGGAGGAGGAGAGGAGGAGGAGGAGGAGGAGAGGAGGGGGGGGAGGGAGGGGGGAGGAGGAGGAGGAGGAGGAGGAGGAGGGGAGGAGGGGGAGGAGGAGGAGGAGGAGCGGAGGAGGAGGAGGAGGAGGAGAGAGGAGGCGGAGGAGGAGGGGGAGGAGAGGAGGAGGAGGAGGAGGAGGAGGAGGAGGCTGCGCGCGCCCATCGAACAACTGCTGGGGATGGGAGGCCGGGTCCTGGGGAGGAGTTGCCCAAGACCTTTGGGGGTCCTGCCTCTCGACTCGGGGGCGGCAAAGAGGGGGGTGATGACGGGGGGGGGGATGTAATGGCGAGGGCCATGATATCTCCCCAGATTTCATGGCGCCCCTTCCTTTTTCAACGCGTCCCGGAGTACCCCCCCCCCCCCTCCTTGGCCCGCGATATTGCCGGCTGGCCATGAGTTGCGGTCCCCCCCCTTTTAGTGGACACGGCCCCGCTCTTGACTGCCCCCGATCACACAGAACGGTCGTTGTTGAAAGCAGATCGTTTGGGACTCATTCCAATCTGCTCTAGGCGCCGTCCTACTTCAAGAGTCGAGCGGTTTGCCCTTTTCCCTCCTCTTCAGGGGGCGAGCGGAAGTCCAATCTACTTCCAACGCCTTCTTATTTCATGGTTCTACCCCCTTCTTCGGACCGACGGGTATCCATTGTGTCTTGGACTTTCTGGGAAGGGGTGCCAAAAGCCAAGCAGTGGCGACGCGTCCTGGCTTGCCTGTAGACCCACCCGGAAATGCTCAAACAACCTTGTGTGGCTTGCACGAACGGCTCTCACAATATTTCTGCCTGAGACCGCTTTGTTTTAATCCATCGCTTTTAGGTTCAAAGCACATTGTTTTTGTACGTCGCCGCCCCGTATGTTCCGACGCGCGGCCTTGCGTCTTTGGAGGGCGCCGCGGCCACCAGCGTAGATGCCGCCTCGGGCGCGGTGGGCTTGGCGTGGGGCTTGCCGCGGCGCCAGGGTCGTCTACTTGGGCGCGGGGCCCTGGCCTTGCTGTGGGCTTGCCGTGCTCTCGGCGTCGTCTACTGGGGCGCGCTCAGAACCCTCCTCCTCATCCACCGCCCCCTCCTCCTCATCATCCTCATCCTCCTCCTCCTCCTCCTCTTCTTCGCCTTCACTGCCCACAAGGTTGCCATGCAGCAGCTGGAGCGGAGTGGAGGCAAAGGCAATGGTAAAGGAAAAGGACGTGTTCAACCCAAATATAAAGGCGGTGGCAAGGGAGATAAGCTCAGTGCGATGGAGAAGAAGCTGGACTCCCTCATGGCATCGCTCTCTAAGAGTACCACTTCGACTTCGGAGCCCCCGCCGACTCCTCCGTGGCAGCGTGAGGCACAGGATCGGGCGAGCAAAACCGCTGAGGCTGAACCAGACACTGATGAAGGGCGACGAGCTAAAGTTGCCGTGCAAATCCAAGAACTGGAGGCCTTTTATCAAGACGATGGGAGCGCATGAGGAGTTCAAGGACATACGGTGCAGCATGGAGACAAAGCTCTCGACGCTGCGCACACAGCAAAAGCAGATGCGGCCACCTCAGTCCGCACACCGTCGTGCTGCACAGGATCTCAGCAAAGCGAAGGCTGCGATCGCAACGATGTCGAAGGATTTGGCCGACAAGAAGGATCAGTATGAGAAGCTGCGCGTTTCGATCGAGGAGCGCGAGCAGACGTTGGAGGGGAAGAAGGTGCAGCTGGCTGTCTTGCAGACGGAGTTCGACAGGACGGCTGCACTGGTGTCGCCGAAAGAGGAGAATGCCGATGGAGAACGCAAGCCCGTCCCTGGCTCAGTGCTACTTCGCGACGTCGACAACTTCAAGGAGGAGAACCCTGAGGCCGAGGACTTCCTGGCAAGTCCGCTCTGGGAGAAGTTGCAGGCTCACATCCGCGTCATGCCGAAGGAGACTGCCCCTGATGACAGCATGGGTGATCCAGCTGGTGATGATGATGCAAGGGCTGGTACAGGTGGTGGCGCGCCCTCTGACAACGGTGCTGCAGCAGCAGGCGCTGGTGGCGCAGATGCAGGGCGAGCCAAACGTGACAATGAGCTCAGCGAGTTGTCCAGCGAGGAGCGGCTTAGCCTCTGGTCCAGCTGCTCAAGTTTCGAGGACTTCACTGCCAAGCTGGAGGAGCTCTACGTTGCGAAGAGAGCGCGGCACGGGTGACGAGTATCTCGCTGCGCATGATGGGCGGACCAGATTGGAGGGGACAGGAGGTCACGCACATCCCCTTCAAACCTCGAGGACCAACGATGTGGCAGCTGAAGGTGCGGCTCTACATCTTGGCGGCAAGGGTGAGCGTGCAGGCGGCGCCTCCCCTGTTAGTCCGGCTTCTGAGGGTGCTGCTGGGGATCGCGAGCGGCCAGGCCGAGGTGTGGCAGCTGAAGGTGCGGTACTTCCTCCTGGCGGCAAGGGTGAGAGTGCAGGTGGCGCCTCCCCTGTTAGACCGACTTCCGAGGGCGCTGCTGCGGCGCGCACGCGCCCAGGTGCTGGAGCTTGTGCTCCTCTGCGCAGGAAGTGTGATGATAACGGTTGTCTGATGCCGCGCGTCACAGGTTTCAGGCCGCATTCGTTTCCACCAGCACCTCCTGTGATGGGCGAAGACAGCGGTGAACATGTGATCGAGAGTTTCAATTGTAGCGGTGGTAAGGGCACACTCAAGAAACGTTTCAAGGCGACTCGGGCGTTAGTAGTGATCGTGCAAGAGTTCGGCCATGTGGCTGACCAGGTTGAAGCCATTCAGAGTTGGGCGCAAGTGCGAGGTTGGGGCATGATGGCGTTGCCCTCCTGTCTGTCAGCAGGTAATGTGCCCAGTGCTGGAGAATCTGTTTTTGTGCGCAGTGAGTGCGGAGTGCGTGCGCCTCAACTTGGCATTCATCAAGTATGTGAGCACCGCGTGCAGCATGTGCAGCTCGACATCCCAGGATGGCCCACTCTCCACTTAGTCAATATGTACCTGTACCCAAGCATAGACCCTCAGGGCAAGAATGCAAAGCTAATGGCATCAGCAGGTGCAGTTGTTGAGAGTGTTGAAGGCCCGTGTATAGTGGGCGGCGACTAAAACATGTCTCCAGATGAAGTAGAGGATTCAGGTTTCTGTAGCTTTGCGGGTCTCACGCTTGTGTCCACTAAGTTGTGCACGTGCCGAGGTGGAACAGGTCGTTCGATCATCGATTAGTTTGGTTTAAACGGCCCGTGCATGCGCGCATATACACATGTTAAGTTTGACACGAGTTGGTCGATCAGACCCCGTAGACCCGTGCAGCTGGCCAGTGCAAGTCAAGGTTTCAGGGTGCAGCATCTAGTGCGCACCGTTGCGTCTTCTCTTTCAATCTCCCCCCCGATCGGCCCTCGTCCCAAGCCACCCGGCTGGGGTCCTGTGAGGGGGTTGGTTGAGCGCTGTGTGGAAATGGCGGGGGACGAGAAGGCCGATCCAGGGGTGGCGCATCATCTTTTAAGTGCGAGTTGGGGCAAGTTTGCCCAGATCACTGCACGGCACATCAGTGCTTGCACTGGGGGCGCGCAAGATAGCTTCGGTACCTTTGGGCGCCAAGTTGCACCGCGCTGGGTCAATGTTGAATATCCTGTGCCTGATGAGAGCGAGAAGTGTTTAGTAGCGGACGGGTGGCAGTGGCTTCGTAACGGAGTCCAGCACCTAGGTCAGCTAGCGGATTTAGATGATATGAATGATGCCAATCAGAATGCTATGCTAGCCGGGTTAACCTTTTTTTTCTCGGGATTCCGACTACCCAGGGCTCGGTCTGAGCGCTCGGTTAGATAACTCGGTAAAGCAGGCGCGAACCATGTTGTGCCAGGAGTTTTTTCGGGAAGATGTTGAGCAATTTCTCGAAGATATCTCTGGGGACGTGTCAGTAGCTGTAAAAGGTGCATCAAGAGAAATCCAGACCAGCTGGAGTGATTGGTGCAAGACTGCCAGCATGGGAGGTGCGCGGGGCCTTCGCAGGGTCACGAAGGTTCGGAGCGTTGTTTCCCCTACGGTTGTCCATGATCCTAAAGGCCCCAGCGCTGACCCCCATAGTGTAGCGCAGCACGAGCTGCAGATTTATCGCAAGCTCTGGCAAGCGACCGCCACCCCACCGGTTGCCTGGATCCCAGATCGGTCCAGCTTTCCTCGGGCCGGTCCTGGGGAAGTGCGTGGAGTTATTCAGAGCTTTTCCGAGACGACGGCCAGGTCCTTGGATCAGTTTCATCCACGGCATTTCCTGCTACTCGATGATGATGGCTTAGATCTGTTAGCGGGTTTGTGGCAGTGCTGTGAGGCGATCGGCCTCTTACCCAAACAGCTGTTGTGGATGCTAATGCCAATGTTGCCGAAACCATCGACAGGACACAGGCTAATCGTGCTCTATACCGGTATGTACCGCATCTGGCAGAGGCTGAGGCGGCCCATGCTAGGTGCTCTCATGGAGGAGGTGGAGCGTGGGTACTGGGGGGCGAGTCGGGGGAGGAGTTCTGTGGACTGTGCATGGGCGCAAGCGGCGAGAGCGGAGGCCGATGTGACCTCCAACCGCTTCAGTGTACTCCTAATGGCAGATTATAGTAAGTACTATGAGACGATTCCCCTTCTCGAGCTTCGGGACCAGTTTCTCGAATTCAAGGTGCCCACTGCATTTTTGAAACTCGTTTTCAATGTGTGGAGGGCTCCTCGGGTGTTGCGCCTCAGGCAGCATCACTCTGACGGGGTCGCCCATGCTGATTTCGGTTTATCCGTTGGAGACTGCTTCAATGATATCAGCATCAAGGTGCATGCAGTTAAAGCGTTTGATGAGTTTGTTGCTAGTCAGCCTCCTCTGGTTCGTTTCGCGTCTTATATAGACGACTCGGGCATGCAGATATCCAGCTCCCAGAGAGAGAGAGAGAGAGAGAGAGAGAGAGAGAGAGAGCAGTGCAACTTGCCATCTCTGCAGGCCGTGCTTTTTATCGCGCGAGTAAGCAGATCAATGCGGTGATCAATGATAAGGTCGCCGTTGTCGCCAGCGAGGTTTCACTTGCACGGGATGTCGTGCGAGGCCTAGGGCTTGAGCCCAAGGTCGTGAAGCACTCAGTCACTTATCTCGGAGTTGATGACAGTGCTGGTGCAAAGCGTTCGTCTGCCCGTGCGCGTGTAAAACAGCGGCCCCGCCTCTGGGGAATGAAGCTGAGAGTAAAAAAGGCTGGCAGGTTTAAGTCTCGAGCTCTTAACAAGGAGGCCAAGAAAGGGTTGTCTCAGGTCCTTCGCACGGGTGTTGCTCCTGCGTCGTCGTACGGGTCTGAGGTCTTGGGGTTCTCGGAAGCTGAGCTTAACACTGTGCGAAGGACGCGAGCTCGAAGGTTGCCCCCGTCTCACGGAGGGACAAGTGCGACTGCGAAGCTTGTGCTGTATGGAGAGTGGGACGCTCGAGCAGCAGTTGGTCCTGCCCTTCAGTGGTGTCGAATGCTTTGGGGTTCCCAGGTCAATCCCACCCGTTCCCTGATTCCCTTCCAGGAGCTGCTTCAACTTTGGGAACAGGCCAAGGCCAGCGGTGCTGGCGATTGGAAGTCCAGCCGTGGCCCCTTGTCTCGTGCCGCGTTATCGGTTCGTCGTGCTGGCTGGAAAGTGGTGCCAGGAACGCAGTGGATCGACCATTGGGGGTGCACCGTAGATTTAAGCAAGGCCCCGCCTCGCCTCCTTCTCGACCTTTCGAGAGAGGGTTTGCAGCGCGAGGCTGCGTTTCGTTTTGCACGCAGGCTTGGACATGTGCAGGGCACGCGTGCCACATTCGACCTTGTGCGCAATTGCATGTGTACGCGCCTCGAGATCCCGCCGGCAATTTTAGAGGAGGGGGCACGCAGCGATGATCCTGCGTTCACTCGTGGGCTTTTCACGTTCTCTGATGATGATGTGCCCCCTCCTGCCTCGCATTCCCATTGTGACATCCTCGACGGTGCAGGAGCCGATTTGAATATGCAGCCTGAGGATCTTGCGGCGCTCGCAGGAGACGTTGTGCAGTTGGAGATGGCGTCGGACGGGAGCTGCGCGAAGCAGGCCCTTCGCTGTCTCCACCGGGCTTCGTGGGCGATCGCGCTCATGGAGCCAGGCAGCGAGTCTCTCTTGGCCATCCTCAGGGGTATTGTGCCTGGTGGTCTCCCCCAAACCCCTGCGATGGCGGAACATGCGGGGGCGGCCCTAGTCGGGCAGGTTGCAGGTCGTCCCACTTCCCTGGCCCTGGACTGTAAAGCTGCGATGTGTCAGACCCAGAGGCCTCTGTGGAAGCAATTTGTTGGCTCCAATAAATATGCTGGTGCGAGGCGGTTTGCCCATGAGCTAGCAGGCGCGGAGTTCCTGTCGACCTTCCATGTAAAGGCCCATCGTGAGTTGTCTGCTCTCGAGGAGTTGGAAGGCGACGATCGCAGGTTTGGTTTCGCGAATCGTGCTGTGGACGAGCACGCAAAGAAGGCCCTTGAGGGCCACCCGCGGCCCCTGCCCACGTTTTTGGACCGTGTTGATTTGTAGCAGAAGCGAGCTGATGCGTTCATACATCTTGTTGCTGCAATTTTACCCCTCTTTAAAAAAAACGAAGTGCGTTGGAAGAGGGCCGCTTTCACCACCCAGGGGAGAAGCCGCCAGCGGAAGACCTGGCATCTCTGGAGGAGAACCGAACTTGGGATGCAATGCAGGTTTTGTTGGACGGTGTGTGATCGACCCGACAGGCCCATGTTCGATTGCAGGGGTCCGCCTCCTGCTCTCCAGAAGCTGCTGCGAGATCCCCTGGGGCATCAGCTCGTCGCTGTGTCGGGCTCGGCTCTTGAGGTTCCGCGGTCGGAGGCTGTCCTGGGGCCCTGTAGAGAGCAGCAGGTTCTGTGTTTTAAATGCGGGGGTTGGTCTCAAGGGAGAGCCGTGAAGCTCGCTGAGGTCTGTGGTAAGCCTACGCGTAAGGGACTGGATGCCCTCAGCCGCTTTAGGCGGGGGCTTGGCCCGAACCCAAAGATTCGAGAAGTGCTGGAAAAGGCGTTGCCTGTAGCACACTTAGTTGTTGCTCGTGATACGGACGATGAGCCCGAGCTGTGTGTTACCTCAGTCCCGCGAGCGTTTTCTGACTCTCCCTCGGCCCCCTCGTACGAGCAGCGTATGGCGGCTCCTGCTGCCAGGATTAAAGCTAAAGAAGAGGCAAGGGCCTCAGGGGCGGTTTAACTCGGGTCGATCCCCCCCACATGCTTTTGGTGCTGTCACCTCTCGATCTATCAAGGCGCTGTCCATCCATCCATCCTCCTCTTCTTCCTCCTCCTCTTCCTCCTCCACCTCCACCTCCACCTCCTCCTCCTTCTCCTCCTCCTCCTCTTCTTTCTCCTCCTCCTCCTCCTCCTCCTCCTCCTCCTCCTCCTCCTCCTCCGGCGCGGCGACATGTCCATCGCGTCTTGGACTTCAGGAAGGGGTGCCAGAAGGCGGAGGCGCCGTGGATCTCCACAGAAGCATCCAGCCTCTGGGGCCCAGGTTCTTGTCCACATCCACCGCGCCTCGGGTGTCTGGCTCGGCTGTCTGCGCGTTGAGCTCCTCGTCAAAACGCTACCTGTTGCGTGTCGCGTACTGGGGCAGCCAGGGCGTCTGGGGAAGGGTGCCCGACACTCCCAGGTGGAGCCGCCGCACGCGGAGCCGCCTCGTCTCCTCTCGGGGCGGCGCTCACCGCGGCGAGATGGGGGAGCACCCGCATCTGCGTGGCGGGAAGACGTCGGGGGCGTCCGGGTCGAGGTCGAGGTCGAGGTTTGCGGATGTGTTCGTTGGGTTTCGGCGGTTTTCCAGCCTTGGGATGCCTTCTAATGGCCTCGCCTCGCCGAGAGCGTGCCGGGGGTGTCCAAAAGCCCGAACGGCCGCCAGAGAGCGGAGCGATGGCCTGGAAACCATCGAGCTAGTTCCACGGGCGTTTCGTATCTCAGGATCACACACGCATGTTGTTGTTATTTTTCCCTGGGCTCTGGGCCTTCAGCTCGAGCATTGGGCTCGGCAGACTTCCAGGGCGTCCACTGGATCCAGAAGGGGGTGGTCCTGACCGGGGGGGGCCCGAATGTCATGGCCGTGGCCATGACACCTTTCCAGATCTCATGGGAGGAGGAGGAGGAGGAGGAGGAGGAGGAGGAGGAGGAGGAGGAGGTCATGACCAGGGGGGGCCTGAATGTCATGGCCGTGGCCATGACACCTTTCCAGATCTCATGGGAGGAGGAGGAGGAGGAGGAGGAGGAGGAGGAGGAGGAGGAGGAAGAGGAGGAGGAAGAGGAGGGAGGCGGAGTAGGAGAAGGAGGAGGAGCAGGAGGGAGGAGAAGGATGAGGAGCAGGAGGGAGTAAGAGTAAGAGTAAGAGTCAAGCTAGCCAGCTCGAGCGAATCAAGCATGGCATGCCCATTCCAACCGGCTCTCCCACAACATAAGAAACAGTGCTGGCGCAACTGGAGACCGAAATCAGATCGGCAAGGTGGTTTGCCACAGCTGATGCAGCCGCGATGGCGGTTACCGATCAGAAATTCCTGGCGCGTCTGAAAGACTGCGCTGGCATTTCAGCACGAGCCGAGGAGGCCTCAGGAAGCCGGAGGCCTCCAGAGGCCCCAGGAGGTTGCAGGAAGCCCCAGCGGGCCCCAGGAAGCTTCAGGAGGCCCTAGGAAGCCTCAGGAGGCCCCAGGAGGTTGCAGGAAACCACAGGGAACCCCAGAAACCCCAGGAGGCTTCAGGAGGGCCCAGGAAGCCCCAGGAGGTTCCAGGGGGCTCCAGGAAGACTTTAGGGGGTGTCAGGAAGCCCCGGGGAACCCCAGGAATCCCCAGGACGCCTCAGGAGGCCCCAGGAGGATCCACGAGGCCCCGGGGAAGCCCTGGGAAGCCCCCAGGATGTTCCAGGAGACCCTGGGAGGCCCGTGGTGGCCCTGGGCGCTCGACGAATTTCAGGAGGGGAAAAACACACAGACACAATTAGTCGTCGACCCCCAGGAAAATATGGGAAAATATGGGACATGGGAGGGAAGACAAAAACCAAGGAAATATAGGAAAATATGGGGACACCTTTTATTTGTGTGTATTTATTTGTGTGTCCCAGGGCCCCTTCAGAATTGGCGAGCGCCGCGCCTTAGCGGGAGCGCAACTTTCAGAAAACATGCGCGGGGCCGAGGCGGGAGCGACAGTGCACCCTCTCGCGCGCGATGTGCACCGCCCCCCATTCCTGCCACGCATTTCACAAAGCCGACGACAAGAACGCCCTCGCTGAGAAGAAGCATGCCGACTTTGTATGTGTTTTTTGGAAGGTCGGATGGCCCCTCCCGCATGGGGTTGCCCCAGACGTCCGCGCGCGACGTGCGCCGCGTCCCGTTCCTGCTACGCATTTCGCATCGTCGACGACAAGACAGGCCATGTTGAGAGAAAAACGGCGACTTTGTATTGATATCTTACAGTCAGGATGGGAGGGCCCGGATTGACGGCCGCGCGCGATGTGCGCCGCGTCCTGTTCCTGCCACGCATGTCGACGACAACAAAGGCCATGTCGTCAGAAAAACGACGACTTTGCATTGATTGTTTACTGTTAGGATGGGAGGGCCCGGATGGGGCCGCTATCGGCCGGTCAGAGGGGGGAGTAAAAATACATAATCACAGGAAATTTGGAGAAGAGTGAGAGTAAGAGTTCCATGGCGAAGGGAGGGAGGAACAGGGAGGAGGAGGATAGGGGGGAAGGGAGGAGGGGTGGGGTTGGTACAGGCAGGAGCTCCCGCCGCTCCCTCGTCGCCGCTCCCGACGCCCAGGGCGGGGTGGCAAGGCGGACGCGAGCGAGCGAGGAGAGAAGACGCGGGCAGGAGAGGAGACGACCACATCGACGACAACGACGACGACGAAGACAGCGACGACGACGGCGGCGACGGCGACGACCTCGACGACGACGGGTCGGGCGGGCGGGTCGGGCGGGTCGGACGGGCGGTCGGGACGGGCGGGCGGAGCGGGCGGTAGGCAGGGAGCCCCGGTCTCCCCCCGGCCCAGCCCAGGTCTCGAGCTAAACGGTGCTTGTGCGATTTCGTGGGCCGCTGTCGTGTTGAGTTCGTCTCGCAGCAGCGACCGAACGAAGACGGAGCGGGAACGACAAATCTGGAGGGAAAACGAAAATAGAACGAGGACGAGAAATATCGGCCTAGAGATCAGCACCAACACCAATATCGGCGGTGTGCATCCATGGAGGGAAGAAGATCCCGATCTCGGGGATGGTGGGACTGTTCTGGCTTCAAAGGTGACCAAACTATTGCAACCAGAGCCGAACTCTAGGATCATCTTCCCCCTGTGGAGGCACCCCCCTGTGTTGGTGCTGGTGCCCATTTCCAGGCCTCCGAACATCGTCATAGTCGTGGCCACCCTGCGGCATCCTCGGGCCGCTCCGGGGCCAGGGTGCGCTGCACCGGCTGGCCGCCCCCGGCCGCTCCGCAGCGGCCTCCGCCGCGGGAGCGCTCGCCCTCCCTTCCCCTGCCCGGCGGAGGGAAAGAAACACACAGACACAATTAATCGTCGACTCCCAGGAAAATATGCAAAAATATGGGAAGTGGGGGGGAAGACAAAAACCCAGAAAATATGGGAAAATATGGGGAATCTTTTTATTTGTGTGTATTTATTTGTGTGTTCCAGTTCCTCTCCCCGCCCTGACAATTTTGCGACTCCCAGGCCTCCAGTGGTTGGCTCGAGCCCTGGCCCGCGCCCCCGTCGCTCGCCCGCGCTCCTGCCTCGCCCTGGACGGCGCGCTCGAGGCCTGGGCCGCCGCTCTCCTGGCCGCGGCCCTTGTCGGCGTGACGGGGAGGCGGCCTGGAGGAGGAGGAGGAGGAGGAGGAGGAGGAGGAGGAGGAGGAGGAGGAGGAGGAGGAGGAGGAGGAGGAGGAGGAGGAGGAGGAGGAGGAGGAGGAGGAGGGAGGAGGAGGAGGAGGAGGAGGAGGAGGAGGAGGAGGAGGAGGAGGAGGAGGAGGAGGAGGAGGAGGAGGAGGAGGAGGAGGAGGAGGAGGAGGAGGAGGAGGAGGAGGAGGAGGAGGAGGAGGAGGAGGAGGAGGAGGAGGAGGAGGAGGAGGAGGAGGAGGAGGAGGAGGAGGAGGAGGAGGAGGAGGAGGAGGAGGAGGAGGAGGAGGAGGAGGGAGGAGGAGGAGAGGAGGGGAGGAGGAGGAGGAGGAGGAGGAGGAGGAGGAGGAGGAGGAGGAGGAGGAGGAGGAGGAGGAGGAGGAGGAGGGAGGAGGAGGAGGAGGAGGAGGAGGAGGAGGAGGAGGAGGAGGAGGAGGAGAGGAGGAGGGAGGAGGAGGAGGAGGAGGAGGAGGAGGAGGAGGAGGAGGAGAGAGGAGGAGGAGGAGGGAGGAGGAGGAGGAGGGGGAGGAGGAGGAGGAGGAGGAGAGGAGGAGGGGAGGAGGAGGAGGCGAGGAGAGGAGGAGGAGGAGGAGGAGGAGGAGGAGGAGGAGGAGGCGGAGGAGGAGGAGGAGGAGGAGGAGGTCCCGCTCTCGCCCCCTGTGCGGTGCCAGTGGGTCCTGGGGCCGCGCCCCCGTGGTCTCGCGGTCCCTTGCCCGGAGGGCCCCCCTCTCTCGAGAGAGAGAGGCGTGCGCGGGGGTTTGCGGGGAGGCACGCCCGCAGCCCCGCGCAGCTGCCGGGGCGAGGCCGAGCTCACCCCGCAGCCGTGGGTGGATCGACTGCACTCAGGAGGAAAAGAAACACACAGACACAACTAATCCTCCATTCCCCAGAAAATATGGGAAAATATGGGCAGTGGGGGGGAAGACAGAAACCCAGAAAATATGAGAAAAACCGTGGGTGGATCGACTACACGTGAGATTACGGTAGGTTTGCGTCGTGTCGACCAGCGGCGACCCCAGCGCGGGCGTTCAAGGTTGAACGCCGCCGGCGGCCCAGAATCGGTCGATGTTGAACGATCGGACGTTGCGGCAGCGGCCGATCGTTCAAGGTTGAACGATCCCCGCGGTGTCAAAAACCAACGCTGGGGTCGGCACGACACGAACCTGCCGTATGATGTTCCGACCTACTTTAGCCTGGATCACCAGAAAGACGTTCGAGCACCAGAAAAAAAGTGCCGAAGCTCGGGTGTTTTCACGCGTCGGGCCCTGGGAGACACTCGTCCGACACTGTTCCGACACTCGTCCGACACTGGGCCCACTGTCGGCGGCGACGATATGGGCGAATAGCCCGGGGGCGGGCATTACACGTATTCGCTAGGGAGCCTTTTCGAAAACACAGATCATCGGCGCCCCTGGATACATGTATTGTTCTCCCCTGGGCTATTCGCCCCTATCGTCGCCTCTGACCCTGGGCCCCCCCGATCGCCGAGCGCGAGGCGGGAATGGCGTCGTGCGCGCTCGTGTTCGGCCCCCCCGCGGCCGCCCCCACGAGCCGCGCACCAGAGGTCACTCTTTCCCAGGGTCACTCTTGCGTGTACACCTTGGGCGATGCTTAAGAAAACCTAAGTTTTCGGCCAGAGTCTCGTTTATTCTTAATGTTTCAATGCAAATCCTAAGATTTGAATCGACATTCTGGGTTTGTTTTTCAAGTTCTGAGACTATGAATTTCTTAACCCATGATTTCTTAAGCATTTCGCAGGGTGTAGCTGAGAAGGAGATATATGGTGGGCTGGCTCGCCGCTCCTCCTCCAGTTCTGGTGCGACTCGGTCCTCGTTTTTTCTGTGCTGCAGCCTGCGCCTCAGCCCCTGAGGAGGAGGAGGAGGAGGAGGAGGAGGAGGAGGAGGAGGAGGAGGAGGAGGAGGAGGAGGAGGAGCAGGAGGAGGAGGAGGAGGAGGAGGAGGAGGAGGAGGAGGAGGAGGAGGAGGAGGAGGAGGAGGAGGAGGAGGAGGAGTGGGAGGAGGAGGAGTGGCCGCGGTGCCGCCCCGCGTCCACTGCCAGGCCGCGCTAGCACAGGCTGGCCGCCCCAGCCACTGGAGCGCGCGTGCGGATAGCTTCTGCCGCGCTGCGACGGACAAAGTGGGTGGAGAGATGGCGGAGCGAGGCGATTGGCACCCAGGGTCAGATGTCCCAGCGGTGCTGATGGCGTCTGGATGGCTGGAAGTCGTCCTCTTCGTCCTCCTTCTCCCCCCCTCCTCCTTCCTCTTCCTCCTCCTGCTCTCCCTCTCGCCTTGCTCAGCAGTCCTCACCGTGGTCAATTGTCCCAGGCTGGGGCTAATTCCCATAACTATCCACCACCTCGCGAAGATTGGGTCGGCAGGGGTGGCTCAAAATTTGTTGGCGGATCGGCGA
The DNA here is from genome assembly GCA_963575745.1 of Prorocentrum cordatum. Lineage (NCBI taxonomy): Eukaryota > Dinophyceae > Prorocentrales > Prorocentraceae > Prorocentrum > Prorocentrum cordatum. The sequence continues at coordinate 17,105 of CAUYUJ010018144.1, forward strand.
CCTCCTCGGGCGCGCCGCGTCTTTCGGAGAACCAGCAGAGCAGCACGAGCATGAACTCGTCGGGGGTCCGTGCGCGCGTATTTCACAGGGCGGCGGTGGGCCGGAGGAGGAAGGGGGGGGGAGAAAGGAGGAGGAAACGGAGGGAGGAGGACTTGCGGCACAGTGTGCAGGGAGCGCTGTTTCGGCGAGGTGGGGGCGACGGCGCCGGAACTCCTTCCCTTCGCGAGCTTGCTCTGCACTAGAAGCTCCCAGCGCTATTTTTGGGACGGCCGCGAAGACTGCCACCGCCTGTGCCCCGCAGGCGGCGTTGACCATGGCTACCCGCTGGCGCCGCTGCTCTTCGCCTGCGGGGCCTGGCCAGGCTTGAGGGAGCCGCGAGAGGAGCTGCGGGCGGCCGACGAGGCGGAGGGACTGCTGGCCGCAGACGTCCACGTCCTGGCCGACCTCGGCGACGTCATCCTGGTGACGCTGGCGGAGCCCGCCAGCACGGTGGAGGAAACCGCGCAGGAGACGCTCGGCGCCGTGGGGCTCGAGGTGCAGCCGCAGCAGACTCAGGCTTGGTCGGCGCGGGCCGCCTGCCCGCCTGGCTTGGGCACGCGCTGGCGCCGAGACGACCTCACGCTGCTGGGCGTCCCGCTCGGCGAGCCGTTGCTGGCGGGCAATATGCCAGACGAGAGCGACGGGCACCAGCTGGACCCAGGCTGCACGGGCTACGCGGCAGCGCGCTGCGCTGAGACCGCGGAGAGGGGGGCGGCGTTGCTCTGGAAGCTCGCCAAGCTGCCCGCGCTGGTCTCGCCTCACCTCCCGGCGGCCCTGGCGGCGGGGCTCCGCTGGCGGATCGGCGGCGCGGGCAAGTTCACGCACCAGCTTGACTTGGCTCCAGCCGAGCAGCCGACACCCGTACAGCCGCGGCCGCCGCGAGGCCGCGCTCAAGGCTTACCAGGAGCTCGCGCGCCTGGACCCCCTGCAGGCCGAACGGCGGGCGCAGTGTCGTCTGCCGCCGCGACTCGGCGGCCAGGGCTTCCGGAGCCACGCCGCGCTGGCGCCCGCTGCGTGGGCGGCTGCCTGGGCGCAGAGCCTGGCGGGGGCCCAGGCGCGGACGGGCTTGGCAGAGCTGGCTGGTTTGGAAACCGCCCCTCTGCCCTCGGCGGCAGCTCGCGGGGCGGCACTGGCCGAACTGCTGCCCAACGAGGAGGAGAGACGCTGGCAGCTGCAGCTCTACGGGCTGCTCGCGCAGGAACTTCGACGGACACCCCAAAAGGTGCCCACGCACTGCTCGACAAACAGAAGCACCACCAAGCCTTGCTGAGCCCCCTGGGAGCTGAACGACGAGCGCTCCTGCGCTCCTGCGGGGGACCCCGCGCGGCGGGCTTGCAGCTCACACTAATGACGATATCCCATTCAGAAGAAGAAGGCTACTACCAATAACAAGAGGAACGAGGATGAGGAGGAAGAAGGAGGATGAGGAGGAGGTGGTGGCGGGTGAGTAGGAGGAGTGATCGTAAAAAACGAACCAGGGAGGAGGAGAACAAACAGTAGAGGAATTGTAGTACTAACCGTATCCTTGCATCTGGTGGAGGAGAGTTGTTGAGCTCAAACGAGGGTAGTACTAGCAGTAACGATATTTCACAACATTTTGATCGTGGTAACGTTATTACAACTACTAATACTATAATATTAGTGTCCACTTCGAATACTAACATTCGTATTGCTCATGCTATTACAACTCACCATACCTCGTAATCGTTTCCGAATCGTAATAATTCTACTCTTACTCGCATCCTAAGCATACTAACCATAACCAAATTCATATTCATAATAACAACGTTACTCATGCCAAAACTGAGCGAATACTGATATCGATATTCGTATTCATCGCACTAATACAAATAAGAAAGACTCATGCTGGTACAAATAATACGAAGTATTGGAGTAATGCCAATATTTTTATTTCTACATACACAACATCATGGATGAACTCAATCATCATAAGAGTAATGAGCGTAAGTGGAGTAGGAGCAATCTCAATAATTATAAGAAGGGCGTTTTGGATAATAATAATAATGCGAACAATAATCGTAACAAGAAGAATACGGATAATAACAATAAGAAAGAGGAGGATTAACAGCAGGAGGAACCCCACCCTAGCGCGTGCGGGCGTTCGACAGGTTATGCCCCTGCCGCTTGTGTTGGTCCTCTGGCCCAGAAACCCCGCCCCCGCCCCCGCCCCCCGCCGGGGCCCCGGGGGGGCCAGGGCGCCGCAAGCCAGCGCTTCTTGAAAATCCCGATTGGAGTGGGCGAGGACTGGAAGCCGCTCCGGCCCACGGGGGCCGCTCACCCAGACATGTTCGGAGGCGACGATAGAGGCGAATAGCCCAGGGGAGAGCAATACATGTATCCAGGGGCGCCGATGCTCTATGTCTTCGACAAGGCTCCCGTGCGAATGCGTGTAATGCCCGCCCCTGGGCTATTCGCCCCTATCATCGCCGCCGACATGCTCGCGTCGTTGCAGAATTCGCGACGGGAGGTTTTCGGCCATTTTCGGCCCTCGGGGGCCCTCGCTGGGCCCCAGGGCCATCAGAAATCGACTCGGGATGAAGCGCCAGCCCTGGGGAAAGGGTCGGGATTTCCAGGGGCCGCGTGTTGAACAAAAACGGGATATCACATGTTCAGGTTCTTTCGTCGGCGAAGTCAGAGGAGAAGTCAGAGGGAGTGGCCTTCTGAGAAGTGTTTTGAGCTTTCCCCGAAGACACAGGAAACTTCTCAAAAGGCCAGTAGGCTTTTGACAAGCCCCGCCGCCCTCTGAGAAGGCATGCCCCCTTCCACTGCCCCCCTTGGCGCGCCAGCGACCCAGCTTCCGAGATGCCCGACGTTGCAAGAAAAACGTAACATCGCACAAAGTTCGGGGGCGGCAGAGAGGGGGGTGATGACTAGGGGGGGTGGATCTCATGGGGGGGGCATGATATCTCCACAGATTTCACGGCGGCTCTTCTTATTTCATTACGTCCCTGGTCCCCCCCTTGGGCCGCGCACGTGCCGCCAGCCATGATTTGCACCCCTCCCTCTTGGACGCCCCAGAGCCCTGGACTCCAGCTCTTTTGCGTCGTCCTTTGAGCCGGATCGATCTGTCAGGGCCCCCCGGGGCCCGAACCCGGGCGGCAATGCCTGGTGGGAAACAGCGTTGCGACGCCCAGCTCTCGGGGGGAACCCCCGCTTCGGACTTTCAGAGCGTTTCCTGAGATCTTGGCGTTGCATTGTTTTCACAACGGGCGTTTTCGCCCAGGCTCAGACCCTCGCATTTCGATCCGCGTCGAAAAACGTCGCAGAAAGATGGGGTCAGGGGCTCCGGGCGTGATTTTTCGCGATGCTGCAATTTCTTCGCAACGTCGGACCTCAGGGTTTGGAGCGCTCTGAGAGGGCCGCGGCGCCCGAAATATCCTCCAGAGCCATTGGATCTCAGATTCTCGATGTAAGCATCGTCGCCCGATTCCGAGTAGGGTATCGACTACAGAAGTGCTTTTCCCCAAACTTGAGCTTCTCGTCGAATCTACGACCAATCTGCTACAGTTCTGCGCATGTGTCGTAGACGTGGTGGAGAAATCATTTTTGGGGTAAACCAGTTCTGTACCCTGACATGCGACGTCCTGATTTTTTCAGGACGGCGTTCCTGGAAGTCCCGACCCTTTCCCTGGGGCCGGCTTTTCATCCTGAGTCGTTTTTGTTGCGGTCCCGGGGCCCGGCGAGGGCCCCCCCAGAGGCCGAAAAGTATGAAACACCTCCGTTTTGATATTGTGTTCATGCCTCGGAGCTCTGGGTCGATCCCCTCCTCGACGACTTTCGACTCTGCCCTCCTCCTGGCCTCGTCTTGCCGCTCCGCGGGGCCCCGCGCCCCGCCCACATGCCCCCGGCGGCGCGCGCCCGGCGGGCCCTGCTGCTGGCGCTGCCGCTGCTGCTGGGCGCCGCGCGGGCGGCCGCCGGGGGGCCGCCCGGGGCGGCGGGTGGCGACGAGGCCGGCCCGGGCCTCCGGCTCGGAGGAGGAGAAAAGGTAACCCTATACCTCTCTACCCTTCGCCCGTCTTCCCCGTTTCGGGCCTCCTCTCGGAGGCCCCCGTCGCCACCGCTGGATTCGCCTTGACATCCCGGTCAGAACGCACCCCGGGAGAGGTCTGGGGAGTAGCGGTATCGGCACCTTCTGGTTTCCCCCGTGACAAAAATCAAGACGGAGGTTTGTCCGATTTTTTTGGCCTCTGGGGGCCCTCGCCGGGCCCAGGGGCCGTCAAACAACGTTTCGGGGCGAAGAGCTGGTCCTGGGGAAGGGGTCGGAACTTCTGGGGACCCCGCGGGGAGAAAGTCACGCCCCATCGGACCTCTGGGGCCGCGCCGAAGGGGGTGGGACGTCGTGGCTCAAGAGACGGGGGTCCATGCAAACGGGGATCAGTCATCGGCAGCACCCCAACATACTTATACTATATGTGCGTCGCCCTCCCAGGGGCGACGCGCGCACCGAGGAATCTTATAGTATATGCGTCGTGGCGGGCGCATTCTGGCCACACCGCTCGGGAAACGATCTACTACAAGATGGGTATACTATATGTTCGGGTCGGACGCGCGCGTCCAAGGAGTACATATAGTACTAGTACGTCTTTGTGCATCCCAAGTCAGAGCGGCAGATCTTCAGGCCTCCAGTTAGTGGGGGTGTCACGAAGTCTGCTGCATGCAGCCGGCCTCGGCCCCGCCGCCGGGCCTCTTCCTGGGCGCGGGGGCGCCTCCCGGCGCCCGGAGGCGCCGGGGCGACCAGCTGCGTGAGCAGAGTATCTACCCTGCCCTTTGCTATCCTGCCCTGTCGCCCCCCCCCCCCCCGAGAGAAAGGAGGGGAAAAAAGCACGCGCACACAAATCACCGTCGATCCCCCAGGAAAAAGTTGGGAAACATGGGGAGTGAAGGGGAAGACGAGCATCCAGAACATATGCAAACATATAGGGAATCCTGGGATTTGTGTCTTCGTATGTGTGTGTGTGTGTGTGTGTGTGCCTGGGCCCCATCGGGAGCACGAGCGCGAGCGGGGAGCAGAGGTGGGAGCGCGGACTGCGAGACAGGGACCACGGGAGCCAGCCGGAGCGGCGGGGGGCAGGAGCGTGAGGGGAGCGGAGGCAAGAAGAAGGAGGATATATATATATAGATATATATATATTATATATATATATATTTCAGGAGGAGGGAGGAGGAGGAGGAGGAGGAGGAGGAGGAGGAGGAAGGAGGAGGAGGAGGAGGAGAGGAGGAGGAGGAGGAGGAGGAGGAGGAGGAGGAGTTGGAGGAGGAGGAGGAGGAGGAGGAGGTGGTATTATGTTACAGCACTCCGGCTGGGTGAGCACGATCTGTGATGGACCTTGTAGAGAGCGTTGATTCGGAATTCCACTGGTTCCTGTTCGTCGTTGGCCGCAACTGTTTGGCTCAAGTTGCATTGGCCTCCAAGAACATGTTCCTACCACCTTTTCATGGTAGCGGAGCCCATGGTTCGCCGCACGGGCTCCAGAGCGCGCGGTTCATACCGCGGAGCACCAGCCTCCTGGCCATGGCTGCAGCAGTGGCGGCCGCGGGTGCGCCAATTCCTTGCACAGCCGACCGTGGATTCGATGTGACGTTACCTGATGTCCGAGAGGCCTGGTGCCACGTGACCACGAAACGTCTTGCGGAATTGGGCAACCCTGGTTCCGAGAACGGAGATTTCAGGTATGCTACCACCGCCTTGAAAGCCAATCGCGCAGGGATGGCATCATTCATATTTTTCGAGCGCAGCGCCACGCTGGGTATTTGGACGGTTGATGATGATGAGGCGTTCACGATGTTACAGATGATCTAAGATTTGAATGTCCTTTTGCTTCCGGCCATCAACTACAGCAGGGGCTGAGATGAACATTCCAACAACTTACACAGAACACGCTTGGACGAAACTCCAACGTCAAGCGGCCCCCTCTGGACATGTCACCCATATTGCTGAAGCTATACCTCTCGCTGGAAGCATAATTGGCTGGAGGAGGTCGGAGCAAACTCGTCAGCGAATACAAGGCCGTTCAGCAGCTAAGCATGTTCGCAGGTGACAGGACCAACTTCAGGGGGCGAAGCGAGACATGGTTGAACGCGCTCGCCCAAGCGAAGCATGATTGTCGGGAAACTTTAACACGTTTGAACAACAAGTTGATAACATGGATGGGGCGTTGCCCGACGACGGAGCGGGCGATTTGAGGAATCTTATGCAATGGAGGTTTACCCGGAGCGAATACACCAAAACGCAGTTTAGTAAGAAACAGGGAGACGACGCTAAAGAAGAACATGAGCTCGATGAAGACGACTAGGCAGAGATGGACATAGACCTCTGGCGGTTGTTACGCGACAGATCGAACAAGGGACGGAACCACAGGGATAACTCAAAAAGGAATGCACTAAGGTGACGGTTTAACGGATACCAGAGCATATACCTGGCAATCGGCTGTTACAGGAGTCGCACTGTCACATACTATGACCCTGGCCGCGAATCCAGAACAACCCAAGAAGGTTGACGACGTGGCGGCCCAGCTCGAATAGCGGAGCGCAGTGGTAGAGCCCCTCGAAAAGTATGGGAATGCATGCTCGTTGCCGTTGCCGTTCAGGGTTGTTACCTGAGGATCGTGATGACTCACGCAGGTGGTTGGCATGACGACTAGCAGCAGGATTGCTTCCAGACGCCAGTACCGCTAAATATTAACACCACCAGAGACTCTTCATCAACTGTGAACATGGGGCCAGAGAGAAAGGACGAAACGAAACGACTCTAGGGAGATCGGGCCAGTCAACGATGATGATGTTGGAGAGGAGCGTCGCCCTCGTCTTTGCCCTGTCGGCGTCGCCGACGTCGGCATCCCTGCTGGCCCTGGCCATTTGGGGTTCTTTGAGAGTTGGCGGGGTCGGTGTGCCCTCGACCGTCGCCGTCCGACATCCTCCGCGCGGCAAGCGCCGTCGTTCAGGAGGGGAAAAAACACACAAACACAATTAATCGGCGACTCCCAGAAAATATGGGAAAATATGGGAAGTGGGGGGGAAGACAAAACCCCCCAACACATAGGAAAATATGGGGAATCTTTTTATTTGTGTGTATTTATTTGTGTGTCCCAGTTCCCCTTCAGTCGTGGCCGCCGCCGCCTAAGATGCGGAAGCCTGCCACACGCAAGAGCGCGACCCTGGGCAACCGTGTTCCTGGAGGGGTCTTTGGTCAAGTACTCGCGGGCTCCACCTGCACCCCAATGCGAGAGACAGTTTGCTGCTGCGCATCACTTTGGTGCTAGCGGAAGCGACCAGAGAAAGAAAGACAGGTCGGGTCCGTCAGTGGATCGGCTTCAGTCCTGGTGCTCCTCTCTGACCTGGAAGCTGACGCCAGGAACGCTTGCTTAGCGTGTCGCGCCGCCGGTTCTGGCCCACCATGCTTCGGCGCGACACGCTCACCACGCCCCCGTCTGCAAGCGTCAGGGGCCCGAGCTCTTCCTGGCCTCCTGCCGTGCGAAGCGCGGCGACACTCTGGCAATGTCGCCGGGGCCGCCGCCGCGGCACGCGTCACGCCGGGCGAAAGCTCCCGACCGTGCGGCCAGGTGCTTCTCTCGGTGGGTTCGCAGATGGGGTCCGGAGGGGTGGGGCCCTGAGGATGGAAAGGATTCTGGTTTAAACCAGCTTTTGAATTCAAACATGGGTAGACTTGAGTTGTTTGAGGCACCTTGTCCTGAGGACCCCGCCCCTCATGACCTCATCCCTGAACCAGCCCCCACGGGGAAAAGCAACGGGAACCCCCGAAGGCGCAGCCAATCCCCCGTCGAATCTATGGCGATACCTCGGGGCAGGGGGGGGGACCACTTCAAGGCGCCTGCACGGCCGGCCAGTCTGCACGCGAAGCCTGCAGCGGCCCTGTACACTCAGAGGCCGATCCTCCCGCTGCCAATTCTCCTGGGTTGGCGGCGAGCCCGGGGGGCGGGCTTTCTCAGAAGGCGCGGAAGCCCTACGGCTTTTGGTGAGAAGTGTCCTAAGCATTCCCCGAGGATGCGGACAACTTTTCAGAAGGCGCGAGGGCCTCTGAGAAGTCCCGCCGCCTTCTGAGAAGGCCTTCTCCTTCTCGCTTCCCCCCCCCCTCGCTCGCTGCCGACTGTCCCCAGGCGGCCGGCGACGGCCACTGCTCCGCGTCCAGCGGCCCCGCGCACCGCGCCCGGCGCGCGCGCGCGCGCGCGCCGCGCGCGGTCGACGGCGGCGGCGACGACGGGAGCCAGGCAAGCGCAGAGGGAGGCATAGGCTCACGGGGGGATGGGCTCAGGGGGGGGGTGTTCAACATTTTTCTGGCTTCTCCTCGATTCTCGGCAGCTCGTGGAAGGCGTATCCGGGGGTGCTGGAGTCGCTCTAAACGGCCGCCGCCGAGCCGAGTTTTGTGTGGTCGGCCACGCGCACAGAGGGGGTAGGGGGAGGGGGGAGAGCTTCTTGGAAGCACCTCTGCTTCTCAGAACTCAGGAGGGACAAAAACACACAGACACAATTAATCTTCGATTCCCAGGAAAATATTGGAAAATATGGGAATTGGGGGGGAAGACAAAAACCCAGAAAATATGGGAAAGTATGGGGACTATTTTTATTTGTGTGTATTTATTTGTGTGTCCTAATTTCCCTTTAAGAACGCGCGAGCCTTCTCTGTAGATGTGGGGCCGGCGCCCTCTGAGAAGCAGCCTCCTTCTGAGAAGCCTTCCCCCCTCCCTGCCAGGAGGGGAAATACACACGCAGACACTCGTAGTCGTCGATTCCCATGCGAGTGTTGAACATATGGGAAGTTGATGGGAAGACGAAGATCCAGGACACATGGCTCCTCCTCCTCCTCCTCCTCCTCCTCCTCCTCCCTCCCTGGGATTAGCGTCTCTTCATCTGTGTGTCCCTGGGCCCCTCCCCCCCCCGAGTGCGCGCCGCCAAGGCAGACGGCGAGAAGGCGGCCGGTGGGCCGCACGACGGTGAGGGGTGCGGCGGCGAGCGGCGCACGGCGGCGGCGGCGGCGACACGCGAGGGCCGCGGCGGCGACGGCGACGGCGACGGCGATTGCGGCGGTGGCGGCGATTACGACGATGACGACGACGCCAGCGCCAGCGACGACGACGACGACGACGACGGCGGCGGCGACGGCGACGACGACGACGACGACGACGGCGACGGCGGCGACGACGACGACTGCGACGGCAGCAGCGACGACGACGGCGGCGGCGGTGGCGACGACAGCGGGGTCGAAGGGGCGGGGTGGGGAGGAAGGGGGTGCGGCGGCGGTGGCGACGACAGCGGGGTCGAAGGGGCGGGGTGGGGAGGAAGGGGGGGAAGGGCGTGCCCGGCGCCCTCTGGGCCTCCTTGGTGGCGGGGGTGGCCCACCGCAACCAGCTGGATTCGCCCCGAGATCCTGGACAGCTTTGGAAGAGGTCCAGAGGACGACGATGACGCCAGCGAGGGCGAGGGCGAGGCAGATGAGGACGAATAGGGGAAGGAGAAGGACTGGACGAGGACTAATTAGCAGGAGGATGAGGAGGACGAGGATTAGGAACAGGACGATGACGAGGACGATGCGAGACGAGGAGGAGGAGGAAGAGGAGAAGGAGGAGAAGGAGGAGGAGGAGGAGGACCAGTGTAGACCCAAGACGCATCAACGATTTTGCAGTGACTCCTCCCTCCAAGCTGCTGCCTTCTCATAGGTCCCAAAACAAACACTTGTCCTTGTGGGAAGTGGCCCATTAGACGACAACCGTCTGAGAAGATTTTACCGTGATAGTGCTACATCTTGCCAGAACACCACGTTGGGGATTTCAACATTGCGAATCAACGCGACGTTTGCGTCTTAAGAGCGCTAAGCCGTTCCACAACGCGATTCATGGGACCTCGACCGCAACTCGTGCACTTACAAGAAAGTGCGCCGCCCTGAAGCAAGAGCCACATGTTCAAAAGGAACCGCCCTCCATCCGTGAAATTGTTGCAAACTTTTAGATCGAATGCGCGCGGGGCTAAGGCGAGAGCCGCATGTTGAAAACCACCCGCCATTTTGATACTATCCGCCCTCCATCTGTGAAACAGCTGCGAGCTTTCAAGACGAACGTGCGCGATGCTAAGGCGAGAGCCATGATGTGAAGACCACCCGCCTTCCATCTGTGAAGCTGCTGCACACTTTAAGCTTCAGGATCATACTTGGCGAGGAAGTCTCAAGCGACACGCCTGGACCGTCCTGTGGGCACGTCTGGGAGCGCGACAGGGAGGAGGTGTTCATCAGGAAAATGGATGGAGGAGGACGACGATGACGACGACGAGGACGATAAGGACGGTGAGCAGGATGAGGCACAGGGAGAACAGGAACGACTTCGCCGATGGGATTGATGAGAGCTTGCAGGAGTAGAAGGAGGACAACGGCGACGTCGGCAAAGGCGGGGGCGAGGACGGCTAAGCCAGAGGAGATTGAGGAGAGATCGATATTCTGATCGGCCTGTCTCGGAGAGGCAAGATGATGGGGATGTCTCGAGTTGACCCAGAAGGGGGTCCAGCGACAAGGGGGTGGTGCAGCAGATTTGGTGCAATATATTGGTGGGGTTGCAATACAGTTGGGGCGTGCAAAACATTCAGGGGCGCAAATGTATTGCTGGATTTTCGCGTGCAGTACATTTCTTTGCAATACGATGCGATACACTTCTCCAGGGCAGTACATTTGCAATACTATTGCCCCAAATCTATTCCACCACCCCCTTGCAGCTGGACCCCCTTTTGGGTCACCCAAGATGCCATGGCCTCGGAGGCCGGGACGCTGTGAGCCGACCCACGGCTAAGCCAAAGGAGATTGAGGCGAAATCGGGATCCTAATCGGCCTGTCTAGGAGGATGGGGACGTCATAGCCTCGGAGGCCAGGGCGCCGTGAGCCGGGACTCTGCCACACACTCAGGGGTGTAGAGAGCGAAGAGAACGGATGACGCCTCGGCCCACCGCTGCACATCGCTCGGGTGCGCCCATGCCCTGGTCTGTCAGTGTCTAGCAGGGAAAGAAACACACAGATACACAATGAATCATCGACTCCCAGGCAGATGTGGGAAAATATGGGAAGTTGGGGGGAAGACGGAGACCCCGAAGATAGGGGAAGATATTGGGAGTATTGTAATTTGTGTCTACCTCTTTGTGTGTCCCTGGGCCCCTTCAAATGTCCTCGATCCCGGGACCCTGAGGATGAGCGGCGAGGAAGCAAAAAAGACATACAGTGGGGGCGCGCATCAAGAAACCATCTGCTTTTCGTCAGGGTATCCTGGGTCTCTCCGCTCCGCGCGCCGCGCCTTTGGCTTCCCGCAGCCGGGGAAGGAGCTGCTGCGTTCTGGGCGCTTCGGGCTTCCCCTCAGGGTGCACCTCGCGCGCGGCTTCTCCGGGTTGGCTCTCTTGCGAGGGCTTCTTGCGGCCGCGCCCGCAGGGTACACATGAACGGTCAGGGGTCCGGGGCGCGGGCCTCTGGCACATTTTTGTCGAGGCGGTTTTCGCCGCACCCGGCGAGATGGGGCTCTTAGATCTGAAGAGGAGAGCTCCCGGCCTGCCTCGCACACCCCGTGTACCGCGGCCGCCGGGCCCAGCGTGCGCCAGTGCTCCCTGGGTGTCCCGCCTCGTGCCTTCGACGGGTGACGCCTGCATGCCGCGCGCCGCCAGGCCCAGAGTGTGCTGGTGCTCCCGGTGGGCCCCCCCCCCTCTCACGCTCGTGGGTGGGGGTCGGTCGAAGCAAATGATCAGGAGGGGAACAAAGACACAGACACAAATTGATCACCGATCCCCAGAAGACATGGGAAAATATAGGAAGTGTGGGGGGGAAGACAAAGACCCAGAAAATATGTGAAATATTGGGAGTCCTGTTATTTGTGTGTGTGTGTTTATTTGTGTGTCCCAGGGCCCCTTTAAATTAAGTCTGTTCCAGCAGAGGGGGAGGACAAAGAAGGATGAGGCTGGACTGTCGTGGGAAACGCTTTGAAACGCTTAGAACAAGATTTTTGGGACACGCTGCCGGCTCAAGCAACCTTCTGCGAGGCTTCCTGCCCGCCGCCGGAACGAGCTCTGGGGCTACCTTGCGGCTCCGGCTTCTAATCTAGGGGGCCACATGTGAACCCTACCCCTACCCCCCACGATTTCCGAAGGGGAGGGAGCGAAGTGAGCCCCACCCTCCTCTTCGGAAATCGTGGGGGGTAGGGGTAGGGTTCACATGTGGCCCCCTATAATCTAACAGCCCTCTCTTAGCTCTAATGAGCCATCTTGGAAGAAGAGGACGAGGATGGAGTGTCGTGGGAGGAGGCGGAGGCTTCGGCGGGGGGGCAGGAAGGAGGCACGTGATCGGGTGCAGCCGGCACGAGGGGCAAGAGCATCCTTGGCTTTGGAGGGGCACCCTTTTGTCGGGTATAGCCAGGACCCCGGGTAAGGGGACCCGGTTAGTGGTAGGGCCCTGGGGCCCTTCAATTGGCCAGATTCACTAAACCAGGTTTGCCGTAACTGGTGTTTTTCGGGTGACGGCAGTTCCGGTTAGTGGAAATGTGGCGGGGGGGCGCCCCCGGTACAAATCACTAAACCAGGTTCCACTAAACCCAGTTCTGCCAACGCCCGATTGTGTTCTGGGTCAAGAGTGAAGTCGGGCCGGTCCCTCTACAGGGGGAATTTCCCAAAAAGAGTCGAACAATAGTCTGGGGACGAGTTTTTGACGAGTTTGGGGCATTTGAGGAGTATTTTCTGACTCTGTTGTATTTTTCTTTGAGAATCCTCCTGCAGGGGGACAGGCCCGACCTAACGTCAAGAGCATCCTTGACTTTGGAGGGGTGCCCCTTCTGTTCTTCATGGTCGGGTCCCCCGCCCGGGGACGCTGTTCGTTGCGGGAAGCTCCACGTGGCCTCGGCCCCTGGGCGAAGGGGCCCATGTTCTTGGCCCTTTTTCGATTGTGAGCAGGTGGGGGATCGAGAGCAGCGCAGGGAGCCAAGCACAGCAGCAGCCGCGTGGAAGGAGGAGGACGAGGGGGGAGGGGGAGAGGGTGTGGGAGGAGAGAGGGGCGAGAGGGATGCATGGGGAGAGGGCGGGGAGGCAGGTTCGCAGGAGGGAGAGAGGCAAGGGGGAGGGAGCGAGGAGGAAACCGGAGGAGCAGCGGGAGGAGGAGGCAGGATTCGTCCTGGTGGCTGGGATGGGGAGGGTTGTTGATACTTGGGGGAGATGGCGGAGAAGGAGGACCAGACTGGAGAAGAGGAGCTGAGACGGAGGATGAGGTGGAGGAGGAGGAGGAGGGGGAGGAGGAGGAGGAGGAATAGTATAGATTGTAGAGAAGGGGTTGACCAGCAGCAGGGTGGCGCAGGAGGATGGGTCCAGGGTGGAGTAGGGACAGCAGCAGCAGCAGCGCTGCACCAGCAGCGGCAAAAGTGACAGTATTGTCAGGGTGGCTGGGGCGAGGAGAAGGAGCAAGAGGATGAGTAGACCGATCGCAAGAAACAAGACCAGGGTACGGAGGCGAGGAGGGAGAGGAGCAGAAGCGAGTGCACGAAGAGGCGGGGACGAGGAGGGGGCATCGGGGATGAGGGGCGCCGGGCGGAGAAGGACGTGCAGACGAGGGCGTGGAGGACGATGCGCGAGGACGCCGTCGGGGTCACGCTCGGAGCAGTGGTGGGGTCGACGCGCGAGCCGTTCGGGCCGCAGCACGGGGAGGGACGCGCGGCCCCCCGGACGTGCTCTTGCCGAGGTCCTGCGTCAGGACGGCCGTGGATGACGAGGCCAAGGGGGGGAGAGCAGTGTCTTCCTTCTCCTTCCCTCCTCTCCTCCTCCCCTCTCCCCTCCCCGCGCCGCCTCCCGCTCCCCCTCCCGCGCCTCCTCCCCCATCCTGCGCCTCGCCCTCCCGGCCGTGCTCCTCCTCCTCCTCCTCCCTCCACCACTCCTTGTCCTTGTCCTCCCCCTCCTCCTGCCTCACCCTCGCTCGCCTCCTCTTCCCTGCCTCCGCGTGCTCCTCGTCCTCCCCCCTTCTTCCGCTCCGCGCCTCGCGTGGGCCTCGTGCGCTCGGCGAGGCCGTGCCGAGGGTTCGCCCGGGTGCCCGCCCGGGGGCGCCTCGTGGACGCCCCGTGCGCGCCTCGGCGGCCGCGCGGATTGCACCGCACAGCTGCTGCCGCAGGGCTTTCGCCACTCAGCTGGCGCAGCATCGCTTCTACCACATCGGTTACACCACGCAGCTTTTGCGCCACACATATATTTGTTGCTGTTGTTGTTGTTGTTGTTGTTGAACATTATTACTTCTAAAGAATAATTATTGTTGGGACCCCTGGTGCGCGACCCCCCTCCAAAACCTAGGCCGCAGCTACATTTTCATCATTTTTTCGCGAAAGCTTCAGAAAAGTGGATTATGTCCGGATCCGGTTGTTTTGTTCCCCCCCGCTTTCCCTTGCAAAAAACACTATAAAATGACATTTCTTGTTCTAATATAATCAAATTTCAAGAATCCTTGCAAAAAATAAGGTAAAGTGGACATTCGCGCGCGCAAGACGAAATCCTTCCAAAAGCTTAGTGTTCGGAGCGATTTCAACATAAAAACATCAAAAAACTAATGGTTTTTCAACAAAAAAATGTCAAAATCTCATCCCGCGCGCTCTTGCGGATTCGTAGGAAACCCAACACTTTTTCAACATTTCTGTCAAACGGGCTTTTGCGAGCAACTTTTTCGAACTTCTGCGACAACGGTTGCGCACCTGCCAGGGCCATCATCCCTGTCAAATAATACCATGCGGGACACATTCGTTTTTTCTTCGCGCGCGCACGCCGAAATCTCCAAAAACCATTGGGTTCTTAAGAATTTTAGCACCGCGCATCATAAAATCACACGAATCGCACCGTAGGTCCTCGAAAAACAGCTGCACGACTTTTCAAAATTTCCACCCGCGCGCGCTGTCCGAATCCTAAAAAAAAAACAATGGTTTCCCAACATTTATGTTACATGAGCTCGCGCGAGCTACTTTCGCACGCTCTTGCAACGGGGTTCGCGCGCCTGCCAGGGGCCATAATCCCTTGCGGTTGCGCCATAGGTTGCGCCCTCGGCCGCCGAGAATAAAACGCCCTCCTATTGGTTGCGCCATAGGTTGCGCCCTCGGCCGCCGAGAATAAAACGCTCCCGACTGGTTGCGCCATAGGTTGCCCCAGGAGGCCTTCAAGAGGCCCCAAGAGCCCGCCGTGAGGACCCAATAAGCCCCCAAGAGGCCCCAAGATGCTTCCAAGAAGCCCCCCAAAGCTCAAGAGGACCCCAAGCGGCTCCAGGAGGCTTCCCCCCTACCCCAAGAGGACCCCAAGCGGCCCCAGGAAGCCTCCGACTGATCACTGTCACATCCGTAGCCATCTCGGATCAAGGTATCGCCTGTGTTCTTGGATGGGTCATGGCTTTGTCGGCGAAAGCCCTTGACGACCAGTATGGCCCAGAGCTGTCGCGGCCTCCCTTGGCTGACTGCGGCAGCCCGTATTATTTGCATCAGGCGCTCGTTGCAAAGGGTATCCAGGTCAGTCACCAGGCGTGCAAGCTTTGGTGGTGCAAGTATCGGGTTGTGCCTGGCACGGTCAGTATTTCTAGCGCCACGGAGCTGGAGGAGCATCACGGCTCTGCCATCCGCCACCTGGGCATCGAGTATAATACAGCTTTTAAATTATGCGGGGCGCTCCGACAGTTGGATCCACCACTGTATGTGTCAAATAAGGTCGCAACGACGTGGTTACTGCAGTATTCTTCCAAAGAGACGCTTGTCAAAGTGCAGAACGCTGGCCATCTGGAGACCTGGTATGGAGAACGTATTCGCACAGACATGCCCGAGGGGACTACTGACGGGGCCGTCTTGAAGCAGTGGCTCCTGGGACATTTATCTGTATCTGCTGACGCCAGGGTATGTCAGAAGTGGCTCAGCACGGAGTGGGGCGCCAAGGGAGCATTGAATACTGCCCAAGCTGTGGAGGAATGTATAGGCCAGCGTCTTCGACTCAATCAGTATCGGGAGAGCTTTGCCGACGAGGCCGCCGCGGAGGTCCTCTCGCAGATTCTCTCGGAGAGCGACCCTCCCGTCGCTGTCAGCGGTATGGTTTTGAGGCAATGGTACGTGAAGTATCACCCTGACTCCGGACCTTTGCAGTATGACACGGCTGACAAGCTCGACGCGGCACTTGGTGACCACATGCGCGCGGTATATCCAGGGCTGAAGTACCACACCTTGCATACCGTGTTGCGTATGCGACGGAAAGCTGTCTTGGTGTCCCGAGGAGTGTTGAGACAGTGGTGCGATGCGTATGCGTCGGTGAGCTCTTCAGTGCAGGCGGCGGCCTCATCCGCCCAGGCCGTCACCAAGCGTGTATTGAAGCGCCCGGCGGCACAGGTCGCAGGCGGTGTATTGAAACGGCCAGCCGCCGCCGGATCTGCCCGCGTGGCCAAACGGCCTGCCGCGGTCGACTGGGAGGAGCCCGTATCCAAGCAGCAGGCCACGGCAGCTTCTTCCTCCACAGATGTGGTTCGTATGACGCTGATGACGGTGGAGGCTCTAGAGGCGGCATGCGGCAAGCGGTATCGAGAGGAGGTCTCCGACCTGGGCCTTGGCCTCGACTACCGGAATATGCAGGTGCGTCTGAAGGCCTGGGGGTATGAGACGGGTCCGAATGTCTGTCGAGAGTGGTTTGGCAGGTATCGCCTCGGAGACGGTGCCAAACACGGCAATTCCGCCGTCTACGCGCTGTCGCGCAGGGACCTCCAGTACTGGTATCACGTAGAAGGCTTGAGGGGGCGAGCGCTGGTGGACAAGTATCGCGCGGAGACCGGGGTATTTGCCCATTGCGGGAATCTTCAGACGTGGCTGAAGGCGCCCTCTCAGCAGCTGGCACTACTGGAGAATGCTGAGGACATACATCGCCACGTATGCGGGGAGTTTGTCCTGGAGCTGCTGCAGAAGGGCGTCTCGGCCGAGGAGGTGAAAAAGCAGTTATTGGCGCAGTATCTCGTTGATTGCAGGACCACGCAGCGGCTCATAGCGCATCTCAGGAGGGAAAAAAACACACAGACACAATTAATCCTCGATCCCCCGGAAAATATGGGAAAATATGGGAAGTGGGGGGGAAGACAGAAACCCAGAAAATATGGGAAAATATGGGGAATCATTTTATTTGTGTGTATTTATTTGTGTGTCCTAATTTCCCTTTAGTATCGTCGCTATCGCGAGCAGCGTGGCGAATACTGGACCAGCGACCACCTGGAGCAGCACGAGTGGGAGTTCTTGTATTCCTTCGTCTCTCTGGATAGCAAGCTCGGGCACACCCGGGGGGTTGCTCCCTCTCTGCGCGCCCGGGCCAGATCTGCTCTGGAGACTGTGCGTATATCCTTATGTGAGCGCTTGGGCGTGGCGGAAGAGTTGGTGCCTTTGCACAATCTTGCGGTATTTTTTGGAGAACACGAACGGCATGCCAGGTTGGCTCTCGAGTATCCGGATGCCTTCGTATACAAGGATGTGCTGCCAGGCCCTGTGTTGGAGGCCTACGAGAAGACCTTCCAGGGCCAGGTGCTGCCCAGGACTGCGCACGCGTGTATCTCCGACACAGAGCACGGCTGGTATGCGAGAGCTTGCAGCGTGGCGACAGCTGTCCGTTGCATAGTATTCCCGAAAATGGCGGCGGACGCTTGTCTTGTTGCTGCGTATGCCATGTTGAAGATGGCCGGTCGGCTCGACCCCGTGACGGGCGAGTATTACCCAAGCGATGATGAAGTGCGCTACAGTATGGAGCGCTGGCACACGCCACCCAACGACGAGGCGTATGCGCGGCAATGGCTCAAGCAGTGTGGCTCGGAGAGGTGGTTCGCGTGCGGTATCTTCTTCCCTATTGTGTGGGAGGGTGTCAAGGGCGTATGCCTCGCCGTATCGAGCGGTATGTCCACGAGGCAGTCGAAGACGAACAACGACCCGAACTACCAGCACAGTATGGGGGGCATCCCCGAGCCGGATTGGGTTTACTTCGAGGCCTTCTTCTACGCGCACGCGGTATTCGGGAATTTCTCGGTATTCCAGGATGAGAGGCTTGGGAAGCCCATTGGCTTCCTTCTGCACGTATTCGACACGCTATGCACCGGGCGTGGTATCGTCGCCTGGAAAGCCAACCTCTTCGTCCACCCGGGCCAGTGGGTGTATAGCAGTATGCGGTATTTGCTCGGTCAGCTCGGTATTCCCATTCACGCGGAGATCGTATCCGGCCTCTCCTACAGGGCCCTCGCCACCTTGGACGTATTCATTGCGTATCACGCGGCCTTCATGGGTACGGACCCGCAGAAAATGGCCATTTGGAACGTATCCCCTGAGGTCGGCCCAGAGATGAAGTATCCGCGTCAAGACCAGTGGTGGTGGTTGCCCGTATGGCGGTCTTTTGGTCAGAGCGACGAGTATCCGAACATGCTCGATTACCCGGCCTTGCCGCCGCAGGTCCACAACGTGCTCGCGTTAGCACTGCCGTATGCGAGCCCCGGCTCTCCCGCCAGCAGGCGTATCGGCAATATCATTGGCCATTTGGGAGCGCACGGGTATCAGCCAGGCCCGCACCTGCATCAGCCAGGCAGCCGTGTACCCAAGCGTATTCGCGACGTCGCAGAGGACGAGTCGCCTTAGTATGCTTCGTGTATATTCATAGTGTGACTGGACCTGTTTGCGAAAGCAGGAGAAAGTATGAGCAATGCATGCGTCATCCTTGGGACTGTATAACAGCAGAAACAGACAACATTGCATCGCAGACGGACAGCCATCGGGACAACCATCGGGACAACCATCGGGACAACCATTTGGACAAGCATCGGGAAAACGATCGGGACAACCATAACCATCAGGACAACCATCGGGGCAACCATCGAGACAACCATCGGGACAACGATACCTTCTCTCTTGTGTCCTCCCACATCCCTCAGGAAGTTGCCCTAAAGATGTGACCGACTCCTCTCTCTCATTCTCTATGTCTCTCGCTCTTTCTCTGCTTCATATCTATCATATGAACACATCTACTTGTGTAATCGCCTTCCCAGGAAATTGCCCCAAAAATGTGACCAACTATCTTGGCAGTGCGTACCATCTGACGTGTACCGTGTACCACATCTTCTCAGGTTGCCTCACACATGTGACGAATCTCTTTCTATCTCTCTCTCCTCTGGCTCTCTGTCTTGCTCTCTCTCTCTCTCTCTCTGTCTCTCTGTCTTGCTCTCTCTCTCTCTGTCTTGCTCTCTCTATGTCATGCGCAACGAATGCACGATGCGGGGCACATGCGGGGCCCAAACAAGTGATCAACCTCTGCGGGTGTGTCCTCCACGCCAGTGTAGTATCCACGATCGTCCGCGCGCCACGAAGTGAAGTGTCCTGACGTCATAGGGCGGGAAGCTGGGTGTGGGTGGTTCCCTAGAGTCGTGTGGATGTTTGGTAGAGCTTGCATTGCCCCCCCACGAAGTGGGGGTATTGGCTGGCGTCGCATGAAAACCCTGGCACTGGGGAGAACACTGAGCGTTCGGGTAAAATGATTGTTGTTGTTGTTGTTGTTGTTGTTGTTGTTGTTGTTGTTGTTGTTGTTGTTGTTTCTGTCTCTCTCTCTCTGTGTCTCTCTTTCTCCCTGTCTGTATATATATATATATATATATATAGATATCCGTAAGGGCTTCGCCCCCTGCCGCCGGCCCCCTCTCTCGGAGAATGGGCCATGGAAGAGCTAAGTCATGAGGCCTTGGCGCTGTCGTGAAGCAGTATCGAAACTTCATGCGAAGCCGATTCGCAATCAGCAAAACCAACTGATCACAAGAGGGGTTACCACACCTGGCGATTGGTAAGACGTGTATGGTTTACGGGCTTGGTTACCACACCTTGCGATTAAAGGGCCGAGGGAGTTCTCGCAGTTTGGGTTACCACGCCTTGCGATGGATGTGCGTGAAGGGTGGCACCGAATTTCAGAAATGTGGCAAATCCCCTGTGTTTTTGGACCCTGACCCCGCGGATCTGCGTGAGGGGTGGCACCGAATTTCAGAAATGTGGCAAATCCCATGTGTTTTTGGACCCTGACCCCGCGGATCTGCGTGAGGGGTGGCACCGAATTTCAGAAATGTGGCAAATCCCCTGTGTTTTTGGACCCTGACCCCGCGGATCTGCGTGAGGGGTGGCACCGAATTTCAGAAATGTGGCAATCCCCTGTGTTTTTGGACCCTGACCCCGCGGATCTGCGTGAGGGGTGGCACCGAATTTCAGAAATGTGGCAAATCCCGTGTGTTTTTGGACCCTGACCCCGCGGATCTGCATGAGGGGTGGCACCGAATTTCAGAAATGTGGCAAATCCCTGTGTTTTTGGACCCTGACCCCGCGGATCTGCGTGAGGGGTGGCACCGAATTTCAGAAATGTGGCAAATCCCGTGTGTTTTTGGACCCTGACCCCGCGGATCTGCGTGAGGGGTGTCGATTTCGAGCCCCCCCAGCAATTCAGACAACGCGCCCAGGGGGTGCTAAAAAGCCGGTTTGGGCCTCCCCCCCCCTCACGCGGTCAATCAACTAGTTACAGTAACTAGCAATAAGTCAACTAGTTAGAGTAACCAGCAAGAAGCAGAACTGTAACACTGGAAACTACAAGCTACAACTGGCACAGGAAACTGCGAGCCTCGCTCCTACAGCCTGGTGGCCCCACAAGGGGGCCGGCCGATTTATCGTGTATCCCTGTCTCTGTATTTCTGTCATCCGGGGCCCTGCGACGCCTGGGGGCGGCACCCTGGACGCCCCTGCACACGGTCCCTTGTGCTTTTCGCGGCTCCTGAAGCCTCTGCTGAGCTTAGGCAGCGGGCCCAACTCGGTCAGAAGGCCGGCCGAGCTGCTCCGGGAGAGCCCACAGAGGCCCCAGACACCCACCAGGCGCCCGAAGCCGACCCACGGAAGATCCCCAAGCGGCATTCGAAACGCAACAATCTCAGGAGGGGAAAAAACACACAGACACAATTAATCGTCGACTCCCAGGAAAATATAGGAAAATATGGGAAGTGGTGTGGAAGACAAAAAAGCAGAAAATATGGGAAAATATGGGGAATCCTTTTATTTGTATTTATTTGTGTGTCCCAGGGCCCCTTCACAATCATGGGTGTCTAGTGGTTTTAGTATGATCTTGGGATCGCTCTGTTCTTCGGTCTTCCAGGCGTCTGAGACCGCCCAGGAGGCCAGATCATCGCCCCAACCTTTAACCAAGAGGGCTTCCGGGCAGTTCAAGAGCAGCCCCAAGACGGTCCAACACGGCCCTATGATTAGGGGAACAACAAGTGACAGAAGCATAACAACTCAGAGGTCCGCGCGGATTTCTCGGATCGGCGCTGGGGCCCCCCGGCGGCGCCTCTGGCGCCGCCCCTGGCGCGCTCCGCGCGCCATGGAGGGGGGTCCAGCGCCGATCCGAGAAATCCGCGCGGACCTCAGAGTTTTGATGTTTATGTTACTTTTTGTTCCCCTAATGGCCCGAAGAGAGCCCCATGACGGCCCAGATGGCCTCCACACCTTCCCCGAATCATTCCGACACGTGGCCCTGTGTGTTTCAGCGAGACTGCGATTGGAAGCAGGGTGGCACGGGGTAGCCCCCAGAGGCCCCCAGAAGGAACCCGGGAGGCGTCCAGAGGGCCCCAACGAGGCCTGAAACACTTGCGTGAGGCCCCCAAGAGGCTCTCCTAGGATGAGCCTCCGCAAGCTGAGGATGGGGACGAATTCGCAGGGCAGGGTGATAATGAAGAAAAGGAAGAGGAAACATGGCGGAATGATACCACATAACATTTGACAACGCCGATGTCGGACAACGCCGATGTCGGAAAACGCCGATCTCAAAGATAGGTGTTTCAAGAAGTTCTTGCAACATATAGGACGCTGTCCATACAGGCGCAAGCGAATGTCGAACGCATGCCGAACACTATTGTTGCAAGAATTGCAACATGACAGCGGCAAACGCCGCCAGATTTCCCCGTCACGAATGTTGCACATATTCGGCCCGCGCGCATTTGCCGATCCACATGCAAACCATATGATGTTAGCACTCTCGTCCAGAAATTGTATTATAACCCCCCCACGTTGCGCATCCGCGTTGATCCAACATGCTTCCAGCGCACGCATCCGTTCCACATACTTCCATGCGGTCCATACGCGCGTGCCGCCACGCGCGCGTATCATGCTTTCCCAAACCGTTTTGGTTGCCGGCGCATTTCACGATTGAGTTCTTCGGTATCGTATGGCAATGTTTTCTCAGCAAGAATTATTATGATGGAAGGGCCCCGCAATGTAATCTCTTTTGGTGTGCGTGTGTGTGTGACAATCGAGGACTATCTATGGAGATGATGCTAGGACGCCAGGATGCCAGGACACTCGCATGCCAGGACACCAATATGCCAGGTTGCCAAATTTGCCAGGGATGCCAGGCGGCCAGGATGCCAGGATGACAGTATGGCGAGATCCCAACATGCCAAGCGGCCAGGAGGCCATGATGCCAGCATTGCAAGATCTTTGGATGTCTGTGCAACCTGTGCGGTCTGTTGGATACGCGGGATTCATGGGACCTGTGGAACATTCGGGAGCCCGTACGGCCTGAGGGACCTGCGGGTTCAGTGGAACGTGTAGAACTTGTGCGACTCGTGGGAGCTGTGGGAATTGTACGACCTGTGATACCTGTGGAACCTTTGAGACATGTGAGGCCCTTGGGACCTCTGCGACCTGAGGGGGGCGTGTGAGAGTTGCGGGGCAAGTCAGACCTGTAAGGTTGTAGGAGGCACAGTGCTTGTGCTTGAATGCCAGGGATACCACGGATGCCAGGATGCCAGGGATTTCAAAAGTATTCCTGTTGTCAGGGTGTCAGGGGTGCCAGGATGCAAACGCAGAATCAATACCAGGATTTCATGTCTGGGAGCACGAATATCCCGAAGTGGCTTCCAGTTGGTTCCAGACGGCAGTCGGAAAGGACCGCCTTGAGAATCATGATGAGTAATCAACAATGGAGAGACCCCCCGCGTCGCGCAAGGCAATGCGGACTGCTTGAAGAAGACCCGCAGTTGCTGGACCATCAGGCCACCGTAGTACAGGACGAGCTCCCACAGCCCATTCCGCGACCTCCTCCCGAGGGCCACTGACGGAGCCTGCATGCACCAGGGTCACCCGCACCTTGCCAGGGCTGTCTTCGGAGTCCACTGCGGGCCTGACCACAGGCTAGGCCACTCAGCTCGGGTGCGCGGCTTGGCCCAGTCCGCGTGACGCGACGAGGCCATTGCCCTGCTCCGCCTGGCGGCTACTGCTGAGCGGCCTGCCCATGTCTTCGTGGACAACCAGGCCGTCGTCGATGGATTGGAGGCCCTCCTCGCAGGAAAGCCGCTGCAAGTCACGGGAGGTCAGGCCGATCTCTGGCAAACGGCCCTTTTGCAAGCCAAGCCTAACATGTTCCAGGTCCAGAGCGTCGAAAACCGCATCTCGGCGAGCAAGGCATGAATGAAGGCCAGATCGCGCCGATCGCAGAGGCTGTACACCGGCACAGCCGGAGCACGTCTGCATACCCCGCAGCAAGATGTCATCGACGGAGCCACGAAGCGACACACACGTTTGTAGCGATTCTCCACAGCACCGTTGTCGCGGTCTGTGACCGTCGCCACCTCGCGTTGCCCTTACGAGAGCCATGCTCGGGTTACTCATTTGTTCAGCAAGATGAAGCCCGGCCCGCTCACCATAGGGCAAGGAAGTGGCGAGCCACCAGGTTCACCTGGTGACCCCTCGCAGCCGCAAGACCCGCCATGGCCGGATTTCTTCGACGATCTGGACGACTCATGGAGAGCCCCATTCGATGACTTCGAAGGAGAAGGCGAGGACCCAGTGGGGCTAGGTGCGGCCTTGAGCATCGATGGCGAAACCATTGTTACTCCGTCAGGCGGCCACGAGGACGCCGGCGACGAAAGCACAGGCCAGTGTCAGCAAAAGCATCCAGGCGCGGTGCCTCAAGGGACGGAAGTCCAACAGGACCCCGCCTCCGCGGCCGCACCGCCTAGCCACCACGTCGCTTCCCCCTCCCACCGAGGTGCGGGGACTGGCGACCGCCCTACCACCCAAGATGGAGTTAGCACCAGTGGAACACCAATGCGGCGAACGGATTGCATGCATGCCCTTGCGCAGCATCTCATTGCTGCCAGGCAACAGCCGGATCGGGAACGTGAGACGGTTCTTATCGCTTCCATCATGCAGCTGCAACAGCGTGCCACTAAGTTTGCGCAGACTTTCTGTACCATTCAAGAGCAGCTTAGCCATCTGCCGGACACATTCTAAATAACTCAGTCCGCCTGGAACGACCTGCAACAGGCCTTCCGTCCGACAGCATCTCTCGGGGTCGCCGTTCAGACTAGCCTCCAGGCGCACCTCGATGCTCACCGCTACCGCACTGTTATTCCGCGGCCTTCGCACTGGGCCGCTGGGGAGGATACCCCAAGGCGGCGCCATTCACTGAGGTACCGAGGCGCGCATGCCAAAGCACGCTTGAAGCCAGCGCCTTCTGCTCGGGCGTGCAGACGGGGCGTGCCGCGCCCTGATCTCAACGGACCCGTTTTTCTTTCCGGCCTTAGGTCGGGCCTGTTCCTCTACAGGGGGAATATTCAAAACGACTCAAAAATAGTCGGCGGACCATTTTTGGAGTATTGTCTTTGGTTTTTGTGACAATTTAGGTGTACTTCTTCATATCAGATACATTAAACATGGACTGTCTAGGAGTATCGTTTTGACAAGTTAGGGGTACTTGTTTTTCTTATGAAGAAATCGCCCCACCCCCCCTGTAGGGGGACGCGCCCGACTTGATTCGGGGGCCACATGCGAACCCTACCCCTACCCCCCATGATTTTTGAGGGGAGGGTGGGGTTCACTTCGCCCGGGAGCTCCCGAACGAAGTGACCTCCCTCTCGGAAACCGTGGGGGGTAGGGGAAAAGTTCGCATGTACCCCCCTATTGATTCCAGCCGGGGTCCCCGACAGGCCGCCGCGCCCCGGGGGGGAGGGCGCTCTGCCCCGCCCCGTGCTCTTGTCGGGTATAGCCAGGACCCCAGGTAAGGGGACCCGGTTAGTGGTAGGGCCCTGGGGCCCTTCACTTGGCCAGATTCACCGAACCAGGTTTGCCGTAACTGGCGTTTTTTTTCGGGTGACGGCAGTTCCGGTTAGTGGAAATGGGACGGGGGGGCGCCCCCGGTACAGATCATTAAGCCAGGTTCCCCTAAACCCAGTTCTGCCAACGCCCGCGGCCGCCGCGCCCCAGGGGGGAGGGCGCTCTGCCCCGCCCCGCGGCCGCCCCGCCCCCTGCGGCGCCCCCCCCCGCTCGTGCGGGGCGGGCCCGCGCGGCAGCACCGCCCCGCTGGGCCTGGAAGGGCTGCCGTCTGCACTGTGGTGCCCTCCTCCTCCTCCTCCTCCTCCTCCTCCTCCTCCTCCTCCTCCTCCTCCCTCCTCCTCCCTCCTCCTCCTCCCTCCTCCCTCCTCCTCCTCCTCCTCCTCCTCCTCCTCCTCCTCCCTCCCATCTCCTCCTCCTCCTCCTCCTCCTCCTCCTCCTCCTCCTCCCATTCCTCCTCCTCCTCCTCGCCCCCCCCCCCCCGCCCTCCCTGTCCTTCAGAGGAGGAACAAAAACACCCCAGTACCACTACCCTTCCCTCGTTTTCCCCTTCTTGGGCCTCCTGGGCGGCCCTCGTCGCCACCGCTGGATTCGCCTCGGAATCCTGGTCAGAACGCACCCCGGGAGAGGTCCGGGGAGTAGCGGTATCGGTACCTGTTGGTCTCACCAGACGTCCCCCCCTTCTTCCACCCCCCTTTTTCTCCCGTCCTCCCCTTATCCCTCCCGCTCCGGTCACGACGGGCCGTCCCTGGTGACGGCGACGATAGGACGACGAACATCGACGACGAACGAGGACGAAGGTCGAAGGCTACGACGGATGGCGGCGACGATCCAACGATCGATCGGGTGACGACGACGAACGGCAACAAACGGCGACGGCTGCGGCGAACGACGGCGTCGATCGGACGAGCGAGCAAACAAGCCCGTCGAACGACACACTGAGCGACGACGGCGACGACCGTCGACGGCTACGACGGAACGACGGCGACCCGAGCCCACGCTCGGGCCCAAGCGTCAGCTCGAGCCCGAGCGCAAGGACCCGGCCCAGGACCCTGAGCAGGCTGGGCCGAGCCCCGAACCCAGCCCGTGCCCAAGCCTGAGCCGAAGCCCGAAGCCCGGGGCCCGGGCACGAGCCCCAGCGTGGAGGGTTTCTCTGAAGGGCCTTAGGCGACCCGTCCTCCTCCTCCTCCTCCTCCTCCTCCTCCTCCTCCTCCTCCTCCTCCTCCTCCTCCTCCTCCTCCTCCTCCTCCCTTCGAGCCTTTCGATGCCGACTCTGTGCCACCTCTCCCCCCCCGCTCAGAGGAAGTCGTTCAAGTGGTTGTCGAACTCGATGCGCTCGTCCACTCTGCGGTGGGCCTAACCCCTCGCCCTGCTGGGGTGGGCTGCGCCCTGGGCCTAACCCCTCGCCCCGCTGGGGTGACGATGATGACCCAGTCAAAGGAGTCGCTGTACGCGGCGTTCGCGAGCTTGGGCCTAACCCCTCGCCCTGCTGGGGCGGACATCGCCTCGCAGGCTGCCTCGCGCCGCCGCCGTACTTGCTGTGGTAGCCGTCGGAGTCCTCCTTGAAGGAGTGGTCCTGGGGCTGGTCGCGGTACCTTCCTCGGTCTCGCGTTGGCCGAAGGCGTCGTCGTGCTCGGACGCGTCGCCCTCGTCGGGCGCGGGCTCGGGAAGGCGGAAGCGCACCGTCTTCGAGTGGTGCTGGTTCTTGGGGAAGTGGTTGCGGTTCTCTGTCAGCTCCTCATTCTTGAGTAGCGGAGCCCAGCGCGGGCCCGCAGCGAGCGTTGCCCTGGGGTCGTCCGCGAGCCAGTCCGCCATCTCTTCGCAGTTGAGGCTGCACCATGCCTCCGCTGCCACCTCCTCCGAGCAGCCGCCTTGCACGGCATAGCGCAGGAAGTTCGCGTAGGCGGCCAGCTCGGCAATCGTCGTGTCCTCGCAGGTGTTGCGCTTGGCCTGAGGGAGCTGCGCGTACGCCGCGGATGCTCCCATCGATTGTGCTGTGCCCCAGCGCGCTCGCAGGGCTGCCAGTTCCTCCTCGTTCTTGTTGCTCGCCTCCTCCATCTCGTCCTCGAGGTCCTCCTCAAAGACTCGCCACGGGCTTCGGATTGTCGGCGGGATTCGGCTTCGCTCCCAGAATGCCCTGTCGATCTCGAGAGCCTTGCCGCTTGTGCCCTTCGCGGTGTAGTAGTCGGTGGGCACGTGGTGCTCCTCGAGCTCCCCTAGCTGCGCCTCGCAGTCCGCGTCGCTGTCTTCCGCGTCCTCTTGCTCGTACTCTTCGTGGCTCTCCTCTCTGATGTCCATGGTATCGGGCGGCCCGTTTAGGGGGGGGCCAGCCCCGCCGCGTACTCGGCGTTTTTGTGGCCCTTGGTATGACGAGGTCATTGGCGTGCGGGATCTCGTTCATGTTGTCTGGCTCGACCAAGGCTTCCTGGTCGCTCAGCGCGTGGTTTTCCTTGTCTGGATCCTCCTTCGAATCCCCTTCTGGTCGTCTGGATCCTCCTTTGGTCATCTGGGCCCTTCTGGTTGTGCTTGCGGTCGCTGTTGCGGCGCGCCGTGGCTGCGTGCGCGGCCTCCGCCGCTGCCGCGTGCAGCAGGGCCGCCGTGGGGTAAGCGACGGCGGGCCGGGAAATGCCGCCGTCGCCGCCGAAGTCGCCGAAGTCGCAGTGCTCCTCGAAGTCGTAGCTGTCGTAGCCGTCGTAGCCGTCGTTGCCGTGGTAGTCCGAGGATACACTGGGGATGAGCGGCGGCAGCTGCAGCGGCGGGATCTCTATGACGATGTACTTGTGGGCGGCCTGCTCCGCTGCCTGAGGTGGGCCCGCGCACGCGGGGGATGCAGACTCCTCGGATTCCTCGGTCACGGCGGACAACACGGCGTGCTGAGCGTCGACGCGCTGCGAGCTGCTTGCACAGGCCCTCCCGAGTCGCGGACCGCGCTGGGCGACCCGCCAAGCCGCCGCGGGCGCCCCGTCAGGAGGCAGCTGGCGGGCGTGCAGTGCGCAGCTTCGCACAAGCACGCGCTCCGCTGAGGCCGTCACGCCCTGGACTCCGGCGGCGAGGGCAGGCCTCGCAAGTCGTTCCCTCCTGTTGACGTCGTCGGGCTCGCCGCGTGCTCCGTGCAGGCAGCGCCAGAGTGCACGCTCGCATGCCTCGCGGCCACGCCGCCTGGCGAGCCGCCTCGCCGCTGAGCGCCCGAGGTTGGTGTCGTCCTCGGTGCGCATGGGCCGCACCGCCAGCCAGCGGCGGCCCCCCGCAGCCATGCCGTGTGCCCGCGCCGCCAAGCCAAGCTTGGATGAGCCAAGATGGTTGGGGCGCGCGTCGCGGCTTGAGCCAAAATGGCTACGGACTCCTCCTCCTCCTCCTCCTCCTCCTCCTCCTCCTCCTCCTCCTCCTCCTCCGTTGGTCGCCTACGGCCCGGGGGAAGCCGTGCACCCCAGCGTGCGCGAGCCTGCACCCGACGACCGATCGAGCGAGCGAGCGAGCGGCGACGAGCGGCGGCGAGCACGACGACCCTGCCGAGGCGGCCGCAGGGCGCGAGGCGGAGCACCCCCCGCCGGCGCCGTCGTCGGAGGAGGGCCTCGACGGAGGCGCCGAGGAGCTCCCGAGGAGCGTCACCGCCCCAGCCGCCGCCGCCGCCTCGCCTGAGTTCAAGCAGTGGCCAAGCGTCCTGGCTTGCCTGTAGGCCCACCAGCGATTGTTCTAGGGCCTCGTGTGGTCTGCGCGAGTCGTTCTCAGAACATTTCTGACTGGGGCTGTCTTGGTTCAGCACATCGGCTTTCTGCTGTAAGAGCTGTGTGTGTCCTTGTTCTTGGAAATGGCTTTGGCTCTATTTCGTGGTAGGCCTAGAGGACTGCCGGGACGGTCGGTCCCTGCGCAATCAGTCGTTCGTTCCGACCGCCTTCTTCGTGTCGAGTCGCTCGGTCGTCGCCCTCGCCCCGTCGTCGCCGCTGGCGTTCGCTGCCGCCGAGGCCTCGACGAAGGCGCCGAGGAGCCGCAGCCCCAGTCTCGTGGGTGGACAGAACCCCCACCCTGACACGTCGATTAGTGAATTGTCCGTTCTCGGTTCTCGAGAGGGCGAGGCGGCCGTCATTTTCCAGGCTTGCGCCCGCCAGGTTTGGGCCCGAGGTCGTTTTCACTAAACCACGTTTCACTAAGGGGGGTCCTGTCCATCCTCGACAGTCGCCGCCGCCTCGCCTCGGTCGTTTGCTTCGATTGCCCCGTTCGTGCCGCCCGAACGGTCGTCGCCCTCGCCCGTCGTCCAGCGGGCGAAGAGCGGTACAGCGCAAGCCCTTCCGCCGCCGGGGGCGCCTGCACCAGGGCGGCCCCTGCGGTGGCGTGTCGGGGTTGGATACAGCCGCCGTGGGGCAGGCGTCCCCGATGGCGGACAAGGTTCTGTTTCGGAGGCGACGCTGGGGGCGAATAGCCCAGGGGAGAGCAATACATGTATCCAGGGGCGCCGATGCTCTATGTCTTCGACAAGGATCCCGGGCGAATACGTGTAATGCCCGCCCCTGGGCTATTCGCCCCTATCGTCGCCGCCGATCTATCATAAGTGTCATGTGCGCGTCGCGCCTCCTAGGGTTGAGCGTGCGTTTTGGAGGCAAACTATCCTCAGAAATTAAATCCAAGAAACTCTAATAATAATATTCTGATCCATCTCTGATTCAACTCTGGCCCGGAACTCTGTTTCATCTTTGATTTCCTCGAAACTCTGATTTAACCCTGGTCTGAACTCTGATTTAAGTCTGATTCGGCTCTGTCTCCAACCAGAGCTAAATCAGAGTTAAATAGAGTTCCAGACCAGAGCTAATTCAGAGCTTCAGTTAAACAAGAGAGATGAACCAGAGTTTCAGGCCGGAGCCAAATCAAAGTTTCGTAAGAGCGCGCCCGCACGGATCTCAATACTAGAAGGGGGGACCCAGCTTCAAGCTACCCCCCCTTCTTTCGAAGGGGGGGGAGTTTCCAAAGCTACCCCCCCCTCTGAAGGGTTTCTAAGCTAGGGGGGTCCTGGCTAAAGTGGGGGGCTTCGAAGCTATCCCCCCCCCTCCCTCCCTTTTCCAGAGCAGAAGGTGAGCCCGGGCTTCCCTTTCAAAGGGGGGGGGCTTCGGAAGCTACCCTCACCCCTCCTTCCTTTTTTGGTCTGGACACAGGGGGGGCGGCTTCGAGCACCCCCCCCCTCCTGTGCAGGGGGGGGGGGCTTCCGAAGCTACCTCCCCCCCCCCGCTTCCGGGGCTCTGGCAAAATGGCGGAACCCTTGATGACAGGTGCGCACCGCAGCGCTAGAGAACGAACTGGAGAATACGTCGACCCCTGGTTCGTTTTCTTGCTTTCTTGTTTTCTCGGCCCCTGGTTCGTAGTCTCGTTTTCTCGGGCCTTGATTCCTTTTTTACCGTTTTCTCATTTTCTCGGCCCCTGGTTCGTTTTCTTGTTTTCTCGTGCTTTCGGTTCCTGGGTCGTGGTCTCGTTTTCCTTGACCCTGGTTCGCGTTCTTGTTTTCTAGTTTTCTCGGCGCCTGGGTCGTGGTCCAGTGTTCTCGGACCCTGCTTCGTTTTCTCGTTTTCTCGGCCCCTGGGTTGTGGTTTTCTTTTCTCGGACGCTGGTTCGTATTCTCGTTTTCATGTTGTATCGGCCAACGGGTGATGGTTTCGTTTTCTCTGACCCTGCTGCGTCTTTTCGTTTCTTCGTTTTCTCGGCTCTGGGACGTGGTCTCGTTTTCTCGAACCAAGCGTTTTCTGGTGATCTCGGTCCCTGGATCGTGGGTCGTTTTTGCGTTTTCTCATTTCCTCGGCTCCTGGGTCGTGGTCTCGTTTTCTTGGGGCCCAGTTCGTTTTCTCGTTTTTTTGTTTTCTAGGCCTTTGGGTCGTGGTCTCGTTTTCTCTGTTCCGGTTAGTTTTTTCGTTTTTTTGTTTCTCGGCCCTTGGTTCGTAGTCTCGTTTTCTCGGGCCCTGATTCCTTTTATCGTTTTCTCGTTTTCTCGGCCTCTGGGTCGTGGTCGTGTTTTCGACCTCGGCCCCTGGTTCTTAGTTCTCTTTTCCGTTTTCTCGGATTTTGTTTTTTGTGTTTTTTTTTTGCGGCGCCCGGGTCGTGATCTCGTTTTCTTGTTTTCTCGGTCCCTGGGTCGTGGTGTCATGTTTCCTCGGACCCTTGTTAGTTTTCTCGTTTTCTCTTGTTCTTGGCCCCTTGGTCGTGGTCTCGTTTTCTCTGATCCTGGTCCGTTTTTAGTTTTCTCGGCCCCTGGATCGTGGTCCTGTTTTCTCGGACCCTGGTTCGGTTTCTCGTGTTCTCCGTATCTCGGCCCCTGGATTGTAGTTGTGTTTTCTCTGACCCTGGTTCGTTTTGTTGTTTTCTCGGCCCCTGGATCGTGGTCCTGTTTTCTCGGGCCCCGGTTCGTTTTCTCGTTTTCTCGTTGTCTCGGCCCCTGGGTCGTGGTCTCGGATTCTCGGGCCCCGGCTCGTTTTCTCGTTTACTCGTTTTCTCGGCCTTTGGGTTCTTGTTTCGTTTTCTCGGCACCTGTTTCGTTTTCTCGTTTTCTTGTTTTCTCGGCCCCTGGGTCGTGGTCTCGTTTTTTCTGACCCTGATTCGTTGTCTGGTTTTCTTGTTTTATCGTCCCCCTGGGTCGCGGTTTTGTTTTCTCGGGCCCCAGTCCGTTCTCTCGTTTCCTTGGTTTCTCGGCCCCTCGGTCGTGGCCCAGTTTTCTCGGACGCTGGTTTGTTTTATCGTTTTCGCATTCTCTCTGCCCCTTGGTCGTGGTCTCGTTTTCTCGGACCCCGTTTCGTTTTCTCGTTTTCTTGTTTTCTCGGCTCCTGGGTCGTGGTCTCGTTTTCTCTGTTCCGGTTCGTTTTCTCGTTTTCTCGGCCCCTGGGTCGTGGTTTGGTTTTCTCGGGCCATGGTTCGTTTTCTTGTTTTCGCGTTTTCTCTGCTCCTGGGTCGTGGTCTTTTTTCTGACCCTGTTTCGTTTTCTCGTTTTCTCTGCCCCTGGGACGTGGTCTCGTTTTCTCTGGCCCTGGTTTGTGTTCTCGTTTCTTGTTTTCCCGGCGCCTGGGTCGTGGTCCAGTTTTCTCGGACCCTGGTTAGTTTTCTCGTTTTCTTCTTTTCTCGGCCCCTGGGTCGTGGTCTCGTTTTCTCGGACGCTGGTTCGTTTTCTCGTTGCCTCGTTTTCTCGGCCCCTGGTTCGTAGTCTCATTTTCTCGGGCCCTGATTCCTTTTATCGTTTTCTCGCTTTGTCGGCCCCTGGGTCGTGGTCTCGTTTTCTAGGACCGATATTCGCGTTTTCTCGGCCTGGGTCGTGGTCTCGTTTGCTCGTACGGACCTTGGTTTGTTTTACCGTTTTCTCGTGTTCTCGGCCCCTGGGTCGCTATCGTGTTTTCTCGGACCCTGGTTCATTGTCTCGTTTTCTCGTTTTCTTGGCTTCTGGGTTTTTGTTTCGTTTTCTCGGGCCCTGGTTCGTTCTCTCGTTTTTCTCGTTTTCTCGGCCCTTGGGTAGTGTTCTCGCTTGCTCGGGCCCTGGCTCGATTTCTCGTTGTCTCGTTTTCTCGGCCCCTAGGTCGTGGTTTCGTTTTCTCGCGCACTGGTTTGTTTTCTCGTTGTCTCGTTTTGTCGGCCCCTGGGTCGTGGTCTCGTTTTATCGGACCCTGTTTCGTTTTCGCTCTTTCCTACCTCGTCCATTCCCTCCCTCCTTCCTCCGCTTTCCTCTCCCCCCCTTTCCACCCTCCCCCGTTCGCGCCCCTCTTCCCCCCCCCCTCTCGTCCTCAGTTTGTCTCCTTCCTCCGCCTCGTATCCCCTCCCTTATCCTCCACCTTCCCTCCTCCCTCTCTTCCCGGCCCTCCCTTATCCTCCACCGTCCCTCCCCTTCCCTTTCCTCCTCTCCTTCCTCCACTTATCGCCTCCCTTATCCTTCCACCTTCTCTTATCGCTCCGGCTCTCGCTCCCGCCTTCGATCCCGCCCTCGCTCTCGCCGTCGTTCCTGCCCTCGTTCCCGCCCTCGTTCCCTTCCTCGTTCCATCTTTCGTTTCCGCCCTCGTTCCCGCCTTCGCTCCCGCCGTCGTTCCCGCCCTCGTTCCCGCCCTCGCTCCCGCCCTCGTTCTCGCCCTCGTCCCCGCCTTCGTTCCCGCCCTCATTCCCGCCCTCGTTCCCGCCCTCGTTCCCGCCCTCGTTCCCGCCCTCGTTTCCGCCCTCGTTCTCGCCCCCAGCCTCGCCCTCGTTTCCGCCGTTGCTCCCGCCTTCTTTCCCGCCCTTGTTCTCGCTCTCGTTCCCGCCCTCGTTCCCGCCCTCATTCTCGCCCTCGTTTCCGCCCTCGTTCTCGCCATCGTTTTCGCCCTAGTTCTGGGGCCGCCCGGAGGCCCCCTGGGGAACCTAAGGACCGCCTGGGAAATCAGGCTTGAAACAGAGTTTCGGCCAGACCTCAAACAGACCTCAGAGATTCGGCCAGACCTCAAACAGACCTCAAACAGACCTTAAACAGACCTCAAACAGACCTTAATCAGAGTTTGGCCCAAAACAAACTTCAAACAGACCTCAAACAGCCTTTAAACATACCTCAAACAGACCGCAAAACAGACCTCCCGGAGGTTCCCCGGAGGTTCTCCTGGGGTTCCCCGGAGGTTCCCCGGAGGTTCCCCCGAGGTTCCCCGGAGGTGAGGTTCCTTGGAGGTTCCCTTGAGGTTCCCCGGAGGTTCCCCGAGGCGCCCGGGGAATTCCCGAGGCGCCCAGAGGAATCCCGGAGGCGCCCAGAGGCGGCCCCCCGCCCTCATTCTCGACCTGGGCGCGTCGAGAACACATGGCGTGGCGACGCCCTCCCCTCCCGTTTCCTCCGCCTTCTACACCTCCCCCATGCCCTCCTCCGCCCTCCTCCTCTCCTCCTCCTGCCTCTTCTATTCTCTGTGAGCAAGCTCCTGCTGTCTCCGCAGCTTCTCTGCCCAAGTGCCCCCCGTCGGCCGCGCGTGCGGGCGCCTTATGCAGGCGGTCGCACAAGCGGCTCTCCAGGGCGCTGGGGAGATTTTGTTCAGGGGGCTGCGGGCCGCGCTCTACGAGCGGCTCGTGGCTGCCCCCCTCTCTGTGCTTCAGGACCAGGGGCCTCCAGCTCCTGCCTGGTCCATCCTGCAGGCGGACTCGTCCGAGGGCGAGGGGGCCTCCTGCCCTCTCCCTTCGGCGGGTTCCACCTGCCCCACCGTCTGCCTCGGGCTGGCGGTGGACCTGAGCGGCGGGGTCTCTCCCTGGCTGCTCAGCACGGTCGCCGCCCTCCTCTGGGTGACGGCCGCCTGCAGCGCCTGCGCGGGCTGCTGCCTCGGGCTGCTGGGCCCGTACGTGTGGCGGAGGCTCTGGCCCTTCGCCTGGCCGCGCGGCGCGGTTTCTGCTTCACCTGAGCAGGACCGCCGTGCGGCGCGAGCGCTGGCCTACGGGGCTCCGCCTCGACCTCAAGCGCTCGAGCGGGCAGACGCCCAGCGTGCGGGCGGCGGCGTCCACGGCGGCGCCCACTGATGGCGGAGCTGCCACCAGTTGGCGGAGGGCCCCTTTGGCCCGAGCTCTACCCTTTCGCTGCGCCCACGGCGCGCGACTACGCACGATGGCGCCTAGACGACGGCGACACCAGCTGGGCGGCTATCCCCCTCGCCTCTCGAGAAGGGGGCATCCTGCTGGCCCTGCCTGGTGCCTTTCGCTCTACAGCGGAGCTCGAGGCTGCCGAGGCGGATGGCTTTGCTGGGATGATAGGCCCCTTCCAGCTAGTGGACGTCCAGCTCCAGGGGGCCGCTTCACGGCCGCTCGCCACTACCGCATCCGTCCTCGTTATAGATATCGAGGTTTCCGAGCTCGAGCTCGAGTCGCTGTACCCTCTAGAGGTCGGCGACGACGCAGGCATCGTTCCCTTCGCCGAGGTGCGCAGCCGCGTCTATTGGCCGCATCCTTCGGGGGTTCGGGTGCTTCGCGAGGGCTACGCTCGTTTGCACGGCGCCCCGCCTACCGCAGGGGAAGAGCCTCTCCCAGGGGCCGATCGGGCTACCCCCTACCACTCTGCCGACGAGATGGAGGAGCCCGAGGGGTTCGCGGCCGACGGGGAAGCCGACCGCGCGGCCCCAAGTGCGCGAGCCCCCGCGGTCGCTGGAGCGCCGCGCGGCCCGCCCGCCAAGCGCGCTGGCGCCGCCGCGCCGCCACGGGTCGCGGGTCCTGCTCCGATTGCTCCTGGCGCTCCTGCGGCGTCTCTGGACGACGGGGCTCCCATGACCCGCGCCGAGGTAGCTGCCGAAATGCGCGCCTTGCTTGCAGCCCACGCGGCCTCCACGATGGTCGGCGGACCCGAACCGCTGGGCCCCGCTCCGGCTGCCCAGAGCGCTCGGCCCGAGGTGCCTCAGCTTTTCAGCGACGAGGCGGCGCGCCTCGGGCTGGATCCTGCGGGGATCGAGGCCGTCTTGTCCCACGCACCCGTGGCCCCTCATCGGGTCTCCGCGCGCCCCAAGGGACCCACCTCCGCGCTGGTCTCGGCGTGGGAGAAGGCGCGCTCTTCTGCTGTCCCTCGGGCCCCTTCGTCCGCTTTCGGACCGATGGGCCCCCCGCCGCCGCCTGGGCTAGCCTATCCCGCTGCGGTCGACGGCTTTGCCGAGGTGGGCGGCGCCGACGGGTTAGAGCCGCCCCTTGCGGCCAATCCGACGGACTTCAGCCTCATGCTTCAGTGCCTGCACCAGTCCCTTTCCTTGCAGCAGGGGCGGGGCCATCGCCCAGCCTTCCACCCGCTTCTGGGGACCCTGAGCGACCAAGCTCAAACTCCGCCCGCGACCTCGGGCGACCCCGCGCACGCATCGGCTCAGATGGGGGGAATCGCTCGGAGGCGCGAGTGGCAGCAAGCGCTGATGCAGCACGGCCCCGACGTGCGAGGACTGATGAGGGAGAATTTGGCCCGCGTTCTGGGCGTGGAAGTCAGCGCCGTGACCCCCATGGCCATGCATCAGTACTTTCGCGAGCACAGCCCCCTCGGGGCTCAGCCGTCGACGCACGAGTTGTTGACGCATTTTGCCTTCCTCAGCGCCGAGCTGTGGCGGGCCTGCGAGGAGGGCAACCCCGAGAGGGTCCAGACCTTGCTGACTTGCCAGTGCATGTTCATCGACCAGTTGGCGGGGGACCGCGGCTACCTCGAGGCCGCTTGGTTCCTCACGGGGCTGGAGCCTCCCCCGTGTCGCGTGACCAGTCGTCACACGGAGCGCGAGGCCCAGACCCCGTTTTCACCCCTAGTGGATCCTCGCTGGCTGTCGGCGCAGGGCGAATACATGAAGGAGCTGCAAGCATTTCGGGCGCGCCTCGACGCCGAGCGCGCCGTCGCGCTCCCCAAGCATCCACCTCATCAGCCCAAGCAGCCCAAGGTCTCAAAGCCCCCCTTCAAATCTCAGGGTGCTCCCAAGGCCCCGAAGGCGGTGCCCAAGAAGGACTGAAGATGCCCTTGGCGCCCGCCTTCTTGGAGGGGGGGCCTTCGCGTGGCCGAGGTACGCCGCCGCAGACAGTCTGCACCGACGCTGCTATGGCTGCTAGGCGTGTTTGGGCGCAGCGAGGGCGTGAGGGTAGGAATGCGCTCCTCCAGCGATGCTGTTGCGGCCCCGCAGGGAGGAGTACGTTCCGCCACCACGCCCCTCGCTCTGCTCCGAACCGCCCCTCGGATCCATTCGGCCATTTTGGCCGTCACCTGCCTCAGTCGAGCGCTCCCCCCATGGGGCCTGCAGCCCCTGAGGTTGGTGTTCTTGCTGGTGCTTGTTCTCCTTCAAGCACCCCTGCTGCTCTTGCCAACGTCGCGCCATTTGTCGCTGACTTGTCTGCCTTGCTGCGCCTGTTTCCAGGTGCGAACATTGATATCACCCACTGGGCGGCAGCGCTGTCCCAGGTTGGGATGGGTGCTCGATGTTCTCTTGGATCTTTCTCCCGCTCATCTATGCGTGCAATGGACCGGGACGACCCGTACCTTTTGGGGCCGCCTCCCCGCGATCCTTGGCCGTGCCCGCCTGCTCCACCTCTTGGTCCCCCGCCTGACGGCTTGTCGGCGAGGCGCAGGGAGCGCTGGAGATTGCGGCGCGCGGCGCGGACGCTCGCGCAGTATTCTGTTATTGCGTTGAACTGGCTCACTTTGGGTCATCCTAGCCTCGCTCCCGCCGAGGCTCGCGTCCGTGCCACGGTCTCGCCCTGCCAGGAGGGCGTCCGCACCCGTATCGAACGGTTGTGTCGGATCGCAGTTCGCCTCGCCCGTGGTGGCAAGAGCGACTTAGGTCGAGCCTTCGCCAAGTTCGACTCTACTGAGGTCTCGCTCCATGGCCTGGCCACCCATGTTGCAGCTTTGGAGGCCTCCTTCACCTCCTCTTCTTCCGTGCCCGCCCCCATGCGGCACTGCCCGACCAGCGCTCCTTCCGTGCCTGGTTCGCTGGCGTCTGCGGCGGCTTGGGACTCCACCCAGGTCGAGCCCTTCGATTTAAAAGTCAGGGCGTCTCGCATTAAGTGGGATTACTCGCCAGTGTTTGATCCCATTCCATTTCTCTCTGACGCTCGAGTCCGCGAAGCGTTCATCAATCCAGAGGAGATGCGGCTCCCGGCGTCAGAGTGGCCTGCTGGCCAAAAGGGGGCGCGTGTCCATATGGACCGCGCCGAGCTGTGGGCCCTGCTCCAGAAGTGGGATGCCTGCGGCGCCCTGTACCTGACTCCTGCTTCGGACCTCGCCTGGGATGAAGCCTGCGGAGCTTTCAGGGTACCGAAGGACAGCGACTACGACAGGCTGATCCTGAACCCAACGGTCGTGAACAGCCGCTGTGCCTCAATCTCATCCAGCACCCAGCGCCTTGGCCAGGGTTTCCTGCTGTGCCGTTTGGGTCTGGCGCCTGGGGAGTGGCTGGCAGTTTCTTGCGACGACCTACGGGAGTTTTACTACACTTTCCGCGTTCCTCCCGCGCGCGCCAGGCGTAACGCCCTTCGCGTTCGTCTGCCATCATCCCGCTTCAAGGCCTTTCGAGCCTGGCGCCCCGAGCTCGAAGGTGTGGACGTCGCGCCTTGCCTCAATGCTCTTGCGATGGGCGACAACATGGCGGTGGGGATTGCCAACTCTGCACGTGAAGGCGTCTTGCACAGCTTCGGGGCCTTGCGGCCTCACGAGCAGGTTGTCCACCGCTCGCCCTTCCCGCGGGGCCCGTTTGTCGAGATGCTGAATATTGATGGCCATACAGGTTTTCAGAAGCTCTCGTGGCATGGCTCCGCTCCTCGCCCCGACGACCCCTGTCGTCGTGATCGTGAGGTCTTCGCCGCCTGCGATGCAGGCTACCCGCGCGTGGGCCTGATTCAGCATCAGGCAAGCGCGCGCGCGGCGAAACGCACAAGGTGGTGGTGGGCGCCGAGGTGGAAGGGCGCATAGGCATCGTCTGCGCTCCCTTAGTGCGGACGGTGGCCTTGTGCAGGCTGACCCTGATCCAAATCTACCTCGGCATCACCACGCGCTCCCTGTTAGCCTCTCTTGTGGGCTGCTGGGTCCAGGTGTTCCTCTATCGCCGTCCGATGCTCGCCATTTTCACGCACGTCTACAACTTCCTGTCGCGCCTGGCGACCGAGGAGGGCATTGAATACGACTTGCCTCCTTCTGTTCGCGACGAGCTTTTGGCCTGCACCTTTTTAGCCTTTACGGCTATAACCGACCTTCGGGCGCAGCCTTGCCCCGAGGTGTTCGGTACGGACGCGTCTCTCGGCTGGGGGGGCGTTGTCCGCGCTCCTATCAGCCCGCAGCTCTCCGCCGAGCTGTGGCGCAGATCGGAGCACGGGGGGTGGCACACGATCCTGCACAATCGGAGCCTCCTCGCCGTACTCAGCCGCGGCGTGCCCTTGGGCCCTGAGCTCACCCAACTGCATCGCGACCTGGGGCTCCCTTCTATTGAGCCCCCCGTCGCGCCGCGTTGGGTCACCGAGCTATCAGAGGCGCTGCGCTTTCGGCTCGCGTACAAATGGGAGTTTCGCATGCCCCGTCACATCAATATCCTTGAGACAACGGTGTATAAGAGCTTGTGCAAGTACTGCTGTATTCGCCTCCCTGACTCTCGTATCCCCGTTCTCTTGGATTCAAAAGTGGCTTTGGGCGCGACCGCTCACGGGCGCAGTAGCTCTCCTGGTCTATCTCACGTTCTTTCGACCACTTTGCCCTATGTGATAGGAGGAGGTTTATATATGGGAGGCATGTACGTGCCTACGGACGTGCACAGGGCCGACGACCCCACGCGGAACCGTGCGGTGAGGCCCCCGTCCCGTGACCCTCCCGCCTGGTTAGTTGAAGCAGAGAGAGGAGAATTTACTCGCTTTGATTGCATTGCGTACGCCGACTCCCGCTCGTCATTCCCTACTTGTCTCTGGGGCCGATTTGTTGCGCAGCTTGTGGCTCGAGGCCCCGAGGGGCTGCTCAGCCACCGCTGGGCGGCCGCCCCCCCCCCCTCGGAGGGCGCGGGGATGACCGCCGACGCCGCCAGCGACGGCGCCCAGGGGGAGGCACCTGACCCCTCGGGCGCCGCCGAGAGCAGCATTGAAGCTGCTCTCGCCAGCGGAGAGCGTCGCGGGCCTCGC
This sequence comes from Prorocentrum cordatum, assembly GCA_963575745.1. Lineage (NCBI taxonomy): Eukaryota > Dinophyceae > Prorocentrales > Prorocentraceae > Prorocentrum > Prorocentrum cordatum. Next base: position 56,824 of record CAUYUJ010018144.1, read on the forward strand.
AACGCGCTCTTCGCTGACAGCGAACGGCCTCTCGCGTCCTCTGCAGACGCCACGCCAAAAGCGTCTGCCTCCGCGGAGGGCGGCTCGCCCGGCCCCGACCCTGGCGCCGCCAGCGCAGGATCGGCTCCCCAGGCCGCCAAGCGTGCTCCGCCACTGGCCCTCCGCTCCAAGGCCGCGGCGGCCCCTCCGCCTGCTATCGGGGTGGGCTCGTCGCGCGTCGGCTCGCGGGAAGCGCCAAAGGGGGCCTCTGCAGCTACCCCCCGCACCTTCCAGCGAGCGGCCAGGGTGAGCGCCTCTCGCCAACTGCTTGGCGTAGTGGACGGGGCCTCGCGCGGCACAATTGAGGCCGCCTTCAGGCGCCAGTCCCTAGTCTACCATCCAGACAGGACTCCCGCGCACCTGGGCGCCGACGAGCGAGCAGCCCGCGCGCTGAAGTGGAAGCAGCTCTGTGACGCCAAGTCAGTGTTGCTCCAGGCCGTCTCGCAGGCCGCCGCGCCGCCCGATGTTCCTAGCACGGGCGGCGACGGTCCTGCCGCCCGCGCCTACGCCCGGGCCAAGGCGGCAGGAAAGGGCGCCCGCAAGGGCAAGCTGGCTCCAGGGTCGACCATGGCCCTTCAGGCACTCGAAGAGGCGGTCTCCTCGCGGGTCGCCCTTGCGAGCGCCGAGCTGGCCCCTCGGGCTGCCCTCCCCGCCTCGGGCGCGCCTCTCCCGAGGGGCGGGGTTTCGTCTGCCCTCGCGACGCGGGCGGCTGAGTCGGATGCCACCCTCGTCTCCGCCGTGTCGCGCGGCCGCGTGGAGCTCGACGCACTCCGCACCGCGCGTGCCGACGCCACCAGGCGCACGGTGCAGGCTCCTGCACGCGGCGAAGGAGAGCGTGCCGTCGCTCGTGCCGAGCTCGCGGAAGGGATGGCCGATCGCGCCTACTTCCGACGCGTGCGCGAGGCCGCCAGTCGAGAGGCCGCGGGCTTGCCGCGCACTGCTCCCGTCCAGCTGGGTCGGGATTGGCGCAAAACCTTGCGCGCCGTCCTGCACAACGCTGAGGTCTCGACGGGCCTCGCCATCGCAGAACGTGCCGCTCGTGCTGGGGACGCACCCGCGTCGTCCACTGGCCGCTCCTTGGCCGAGGTGGAGGCTGAGGACCCGCGCGCCTTGGCAAGGCCCGCCGACGACCCTGCGTCCAGCTTCAGCCGTCGTGAGCGGCGCGCGGTCCGCGCCCGCCTGGGCCCGCGGGATGAAGCGGTCGAGGACCAGCCCAACCGCGGTGGTCACGCGCCGCACTCCGCCTCGCGCACGGGCGCCGCGCGCACCAGGCGCGCCGCCAGGCAGCGGCGGGCTTCGATGGCGGCGCTCCCCGCCCCTGAGGGGGGGGCCGCCACGGCGCCTGGCCGCAGGGCGCGTCGCACTGCCAATGCGCGCCGCTGGGCAGGCGCGGCACGCCCCAGCTCCGCCGCGGGAGTGGGCTCCCCACCGCGGAGCCGCAGCCCTGCCCGCAGCCGTACGCGGTCTCCAAACCCGTACGGGACCGACCGCACCTCTCCCTCGGGGGGCTGCTCGTCGCCTCCCGTCGACGGCCCGATCTCGCCCGAGGAGCCGTCGGAGCCGCCTGCGGGGGAGGCATCGGAGGGCCCGCACACTCCTGACGGGTCCCCGCCCGCGAGCGTTCGCAGCCGCTCGAGAGCGGAGCCCGCGTGCGACGAGGACTCTCCGACGGAGCTCGAGGACGTCGTGCTGAGTGCCCTCGCAGACTCCTCGATGGACCTCGAGCGCGTCGTGGCGGGCCTGAACCCCGAGGTCCTCCGCCGCCTGCAGGCGGCTTTCCCTCGCCGCTCGGGGGCCTCTCCGCCCGCCGCTCGGGCCTCGGCTCGCAGTCGCTCTCGGGGCCGCGGCACGCGTCTAGGCTCCGAGACTCCGCGGCCCGTGCCCCCGCCGCCGCCGCCGCCCCCTCACCACTCTGGTGGGCGTGCGGCGTCGCGATCCCGCGCGTCGACCGCAGGCCAGGGGCTTAGTCGGGCCGTCGCGCGCGGCTCCTCTCGCGCGCCTTCGCGTCAGGCGACGTCGCCTCGGCGTCGCGAGGTGCGCTCCCCTCGAGTCGCTCCGAAGCGGCGCCCGAGCCCCGCTACTGCGCAGCGGCCAGCCACGTCCCGCCATGATGCGAGCTCGGGCGACGCCCACGCAGGCAGCTCCCGCGCGGACTCCGCTGCTCAGGCCCCTCCGTCTTCGGTAGGCACGCGCTCCTCCAGCGATGCTGTTGCGGCCCCGCAGGGCGGAGGGCGCGCCGCCGAGGAAAGGGGGTATTCGAGCGGCCCCGCGCCTGGCCGAGATTCAGGGCACGAGCTGCATCCCAGCGGCCCCCACAGCGGCGACGCTGGGAGCGCCGCGGCTGCAGCCTTCGCAGCGCGGCGCACGGCCTCCGCGGCCGTTGAGCAGCCCTTGCCTCCAGGGGCCGCCACCGCCCTAGCGTGGCGTCTCAACCTCGGCGGTGAGAAGGTCACAGTGGTGAGGTGGGGACCCGCCTGGCAAGCTGCCTTCCAGAGCGCGGCGTCGTGGCTGAGGTCTTTCGCACCCGCAGGGGCCGCCGAGCCCGAAGGCAGAGATGACCTGCACTGCCTCCTGCAGGCCTTGCACGCCTATAAGCGCCTGTTTCAGACAGGCGGCGCCGAGCCGATCGACGAAGCCTCGTGGTTGCATCCTTACGTGGCCGCCGTCGAGCCCGAGGCTATCCCCGCGGGCGCTGACCTCCAAGCCATGGGGGCGGGCGCCATCCGTGGCATCGGGCTCGGCTCAAAGATCGAGCACAGGAGGCGCGCGGGCAAGTTGGCCTGCCTTTTCGACCTTCTGTACCACGTGCAGGACGGTCACGGCGCCATCCCAGCAGCGCTGTGGGGATCTCATTCCCCTCCGTCCGAGATCCTCGACGCGTTCGCGGAGGTGGTGCCCGTTCCACATCATTCGGGCCTCACGTCCTCGGCAGCTCGTTCCGAGCTCGCCGAATCGGCCGCAGCTGCGCGCGCCGAGCCGCGCCCGCCCTTTGACTGGGCGACCCTCGAGGGAGGGGGCGCTCTGCCCGCCGACATCGAAGCAGGGGCTCGCCGTGCTCACCGTAACATGGGCGGATCCTTCACCTCGGCGCGGGCGATGCTGGCGGAGGCGTCGGGGTTCGAGACCGACGGGCGGGACACCCTCGTTCCGCCCTTCTACGCGTCCAGGAGCAGGAGGGCCGCCACGCTGATCAGCTCTCCCAGCCCTGGCCGCCCTGCGCTCATCCTGTGGTGCGTCTGCGGCCTCTGCATCTCTCTGGGAGCCGCGGCGCCGACCGCAGGCCAAGGGCTTAGTCGGGCTGCGCCTTCTGCGCCCGCTCGCCCTCCGCGCACTCCCTTCGTGCGCGATTCTCACCTCACCTCCGCGTATCTCGATCGTCGCTCGAGATCGATTGATGCGTTCGAACTGTGGTTAGCAGAACACACTGGCGTGCCGCCCGCCACTCTTTACCGTAGCGGGCTACTTCTCGCCCGCTTCCTCGCGACCTTCGGCGTGTGGCTTCATGATGCAGGTTTCCCTCATTATATTCTGGTTCATGCCATCTTGGGAATCCAGAGCGCTCATCCGCATTGGAAGGCCTTTCTAACAGAAGCTTGGGACGTAGCGAAACAATGGAAGCTCGCGGAGCCGCCAAAGCTCCGCCCGCCCTTACCTCGCGCTCTGCTGCGCGCTATGGTCGGTCTCTGTTTCGCCTGGGACTGGCCTGTGATGGCGGCCTTGCTGCTCATGGGCTTTACGATGTTCCTCAGGCCTGGCGAGCTGCTGGCGTCACGCCGCTGTGACTTGTCGCTTCCTTGCGACCGCCTCGAAGTTGAAGGGGATGCTTTTCTTTCGATTCTTGTTCCCAAGACCAGGAGAACGTACCCGACGCAGCATGCTCGCTGCTCCGATCGGGGCACGGTGAAGATTCTGAATCAAGTGTTTGGGCGGTTGGCTTCCACCGATCCTCTCGCCCCTTTCGGTGCGAGCGGCTTCCGTACTCGGTGGAATCATTTGCTTTCGGCCCTGGGCGTCCCTCTTGCCAAAGCGGGTCAGGGGCTCAACCTGACGCCCGCATGTCTGCGGGGCTCTGGCGCAACAGACTTCTATATCGCTACGGAAGACGTCCCTCGCGTCTTCTGGCGGGGGCGTTGGCGTCAGGCTTCCAGTGCTGAGCGCTACCTGCAAGCCGCCGCCGCTTCCACAGTTCTTGCTGCGCTGCCCGTGCCCGCACGGGCGCGGATCCTGTTCTTCGCCACCGCCAGCGACCGCCTTGTCGCTTCATTTCTCCAAGTCGGCCCCGCCGCTTGGCCTGCCCTACTTGCGGCCGCCCGCCGAAACCTTGTCACTTCGCAAGGTCCTTGAGCACGGGTATGGCTGCCTCGCCGTCGTCGGCGAGCAGGCGGTCTCCCCCGCCTGACGCGCGGCGCCCCGGCACGAGCGCGCGGGACGGGCCTGCCCATTTTGGGCCGCCCCGCGCGCGCGAGCCGCGGCCGCGCTCGGAGACAGCTCGCTAGCGCGCGAGCGGGAGAATGCCTCTTCTATTCTCTGTGAGCAAGCTCCTGCTGTCTCCGCAGCTTCTCTGCCCCCCTCCCTCCTCTCCCAATCTAAGGCTGATGGGCGCTGCCTCGCCGTCGTCGGCGAGCAGGCGGTCTCCCCCGCCTGACGCGCGGCGCCCCGGCACGAGCGCGCGGGGCGGGCCTGCCCATTTTGGGCCGCCCCGCGCGCGCGAGCCGCGGCCGCGCTCGGAGACAGCTCGCTAGCGCGCGAGCGGGAGAATCCTCCTCCTCCTCCTCCTCCTCCTCCTCCTCCTCCTCCTCCTCCTCCTCTCGGTGGCCTCGCCTCGTTTCCTGGCGAGGGCCCCCCTGGGGGCCTGTGGTTTTCGGGGTGTGCTCCTCTGGGGTTCCTGGGGCTTTCTGTTTTGTTGCGGTGGCCTCGCCTCGTTTCCTGTCTTGGGGCCTCCCTGGGGGCCGGTGGTGTTCGGGGTGGGCGAGGGGGCTCTTTCTCCCCCCCTGTCTCTCCCCGCAGGCCGGGCCGCGTCCCGATGCCGAGCCGGGGTGGTGGCGGGGGGCACCCACTCGGGGAGGGCCTCTTCCAGTCATCTCTCATCGCCTCGCAGCTGCGCCCTGCGGTGGCATCCGGGATGTGCTAGGACGGGCGAGGCCCCAGCGGAGGTCAACGGGAGCTCTCGCGCTGTCCATCCCCACTCTGCGGCACAGGTTCCGCCCGGCACGGGTGGCCACCAGGGCTGCCCTGGACGGATCCCCCTGTCCCCCTCGTCCTGGGGCGGGACCCCAGCTGTAGCGCCCTCCTGTTCTGGGATATCCCGCTCCCAGGTATTTGGGGGCTGGTATTGCTGGGCCTTCCTGTGGTCGAGGTGGGCGGGGAGGGTGCCCCAGGGGAGGTACCCCTGGGAGTCTCTCGGACCAAGTGGCGCCGTGGCGTTGCGGTACTAGACCCCCGCGATAGGTGGTGAGCTGTCCCCCAGCCATCCCTGAGTGGGAGGTGCCGCTAAAGAGGCAGTGCCCGCGGCCTCACCAGATTGCTTACCCAAGCCACCACCACCACCACCTTCCTCGTTCTCGCCCTCGCTCCCGCCCTCGTTCCCGCCCTCGTTCTCGCCCTCGTTTTCGCCCTCGTTTTCGCCCTCGTTTCCGCCTTCGTTCCCGCCTTCGTTCCCGCCTTCGTTTTCGCCCTCGTTCCCGCACTCGTTCCCGCCCACGTTCTCGCCTTCGTTCTCGCCCTTGTTTTCCCCTTCGCGCCCGCTGTCGCTCCCGCCCTCGTTTCCGCCGTCGCTCCCGCCTATGTGCTCGCCCTTGTTCCCGTCCTCGCCCTCGCTCTCGTTCCCGCCCTCGTTCCCGCCTTCGTTCTCGCCCTCGTTCTCTCCCTCGCCCCCGCCCTCGTTCCCGCCTTCGTTCCCGCCCTCGTTTTCGCCCTCGTTCCCGCCTTCGTCTCCGCCCTCCTCCCCGCCTTTGTTTTCGCCTTCATTCCCGCCCTCGTTCCCGCCTTCCTCGTCTTCGTTCTCGCCTTCGTTTTCGCCCATCGCCCCCGACATCGTTCCCGCCCCATTTCCCGCCCACGCGTCCGCTTTCTTTCTCGCGATCGTTCCTACCCTTGCCCCTTGTCCCTTGTCCCCGCCTTCGTTCTGGCCCTCGCTCCCGCCCTGGTTACTTCCCTTTTCGCTCCCTCTCTGGGCCCGCTTGTTCGGTCCTCCGACCTCTTTCCCGCCCTCGCGCCCGCTCTCGCCCCCGCCATCCTTTCTCTTTTCCTCCTCCGCCTCGGCCCTTCTGATCTGTGTCTTTTCCACCCTCCTCGGCGCCGCCCTTCCCAATCTCTTCGCTCGCCGTCCCTCTCCTCCTCCTCCTCCCCCTCCTCCTCTTCCTTCCCCCTCTTCCTCCCCCTTCCTCCTCCTCCTCCTCCTCCCCTCCTCCTCCCTCCTCCTCCTCCTCCTCCTCCTCCTCCTCCTCCCTCCCCCCCCCTTCTCCCCCCCTCCCCCCCCCCCGCGCCCCTCCCCCCCCCCCGCGCCGCTTGGATTTCCGAGCCCCCGCTTGCTTTCGCAGGGCGTTGTCGCCGCGAGAAGGCGCGCGCTGCCGACGGACGCCCAGTCCATCCTGGCCACTCATCTCCGGCCCGAGGTCGAAGTAGGAGCAAGAAGAAGGGGGGGGGGAGGAGGAGGAGGAGGAGGAGGAGGAGGAGGAGGAGGAGGAGGAGGAGGAGGAGGAGGAGGAGGAGGAGGACGAGGAGGAGGAGGAGGAGGAGGAGGAGGAGGGGTCGGCGGGGCCCCCCCCCGTCTAGGAGGCCCCAGATCTGGCCCAAGAGTTCGCGCAACATCGCGCGGTGGACCCCCTGGAGGAGCGCCCAGCACAGTTCGAGAAACCCGAGAAGCTTAGAATATCGCTCCGAACCGCCCGGGCGGCCACAGCGCAAAACCTGTCGGCCCCCGATGCGGGGCCAGAGGAAAAATGTCAAAGGGGCCCGAGGGCTTTCCTCCAATAGATGAGCCCCGAGACTGAACGCAATCACCCGAGCGCCCTTCAAAAGGCCGCCGAGAGCCGAAAAAACCTCCGGGTAAACCCCCGAAGCAAAATTACGATGCCCGCGAAGAGCCCCCCCCAAACCCACGGAGCCACATATTTAGTCATCTGTATTCCGTTTTTCTAAAATGGGCGGATCCAGTCCAGAAGCCGGGAACGGCGGCGGGGCGGGCCGAGGGCCGAAAGGATCGTCGCCCCAGGAACTCGCGGAGATTCCGCCCGCGCGGCGCTTCCAACGGATTCTGGGCGGCCTTCTAGCCGGCCGGCCGAACCGTAGACGCGCGCGCGCACCTCGCGCACGCGCGCCCTGATTGCCCCAGATGGGCTCCAACGCGGTCGCGGCTCCCCCGCGAGGGCCCAAAGTTTAATATCAAGCGCGCGCCCGCAGGGGCCTTGAGCAGCCCCAGGGCCTTTACAAAACCACCCAGCCCGACCCCTTCAAAAACAGAGAATTTGCCTTGGAAGCCCGATGGGCAGCGCCATGTGCGCTCCTTATATTATTCGGCGGTTTTCGCGCCTTCGCCCGCTCCATCGCCCCGAGACGGCCAGCGAGGGCATCCGAACCACTCGGGATTGCCCCGAGATTTTTCCGAAACAGCACCGAGGCTGTTGACCGCACAACGGGCCCCCCGGATGGCCCGGGAAAGCCGCCCATGGGCCCCGGAGGGCGCCGAGGCGTTTCGGAGACCGCTGCGCCCACCCAAGCAGCCTTCGAACGCGCCAGGTGGCCCGACAGCACCATCGCGCCAGACGGCTCAGAACAATCCCGGCGCGGCCCAAAAGATCGGCGACGATTCCCTTGAAGGCCTGCTGAAGGCCCTCCGTGGCATTCCCCTGGCGGCGCCCACGCCAGCATGGGGGCGACCCCCAAGCCGCGGCCCCCACCCCGCTGAAATCCCGCCCGGCCCCTGCGCGCCCCGGCGGAGCTCTGAACATCTCCCGGGGCCTCGCGCCGCCTCCGACGCCGATGAAGAACGCCCCCGCCCCTCACCGCGTCTCCGAGCCGGCGCGGGGCAATGCTGGCGACTGTCGGTTCCCAGCCGCTCTACACCGCGAAGCAGGAACCGCCGCTAATTTAATTCGACCATGCGCGACCCCTCCGCCGACGACGCAAAACGAAGGGGG